>JASVEL010002070.1:0-150215 GCA_032618575.1 Nicotiana noctiflora | reverse complement strand
CAACACAAGTGCTTATAGGAGGTAAAGTAGAACAATATATGATTTCGACTTTTCATGAACATTCAAGGGTTATCAAAGAATAGGCTTTAAGCTCAAAGGGGTTAACTAGGATATTATGTACAGGTGAATTCATGTCTTATTGATTTATGTGGTTACACAAAGAAATGCCTCTATCATCTCTACAACCAAACAACTTCTATTTCGCTTTGCAAACACACAGGGCAAGTTCTAGGTATCATGTAAAACATATAATGTAAGTAAAAACTCAACACACACTTAGCATGCAACTCATTTAGAATCAGGTTCATCTACAAAGTCCTATCACTGTTCAAGTAAGTTGTATTGTGCAATTTAAGGCATATCCTAGAATCTACAGTCAAGCTTAGATAGTACATTCTCAGGTTCATTTTAGTTTTGCTACTGTGCAACTTGGGGTTACATGTTAACCTTTGCCCTTTAATCCTAAAAAAGAAAAATCTACCTAACCCAGTTTAATAAAAGCACTTGGAAAAGAACCGTGGACAAAAGAAAAACCAAGAGGGAGCTCTAGGTAAGCATTCCTTCTTTCTCTTTTGTTAAATTAGTCATCACCAATCATTATGTCTTTATGAACCAATTATTTGTAGCATATAAAATACACGTAAAATCTTTATTTTCCTCACAAAATTATCTACACATAAAATAAACTTAATTAAACACAAATATAGTACAATTTAGCATTAAAACACCAAAATATAAAGTAAACAATGCACTAAAAATATAGAAATATAGCCAAAAGTCAATCCTAAATCAAGCCCCTCTTGAATGAGAATAAAATCGTCATATATGGATGCATAACGGTTGGCTGTAAATGCAGATATTCTTTGTAACAAATGCTCATTGAATGATATCTGTTTGAATCTTTGTTACCTCTACTCTGTCTTAGGGATTTGTCAAACACCGATGGGCATGCTTACATTTGGCGCCGTCTGTTTGCTGACTCATGTCCCACCTATCTTTAATTTCACGTGTCATTGCATCATTCGCCTAGTTGTTACTAACCAAATTTGCCTCGTACACTATTTAGAAGAACAATAGAAGCTTTTAGAATGGTTTATGGTAATCTTGAGAATGAGACATCATTATATATATGTTTGTATCAAGATAGCTATAAAAATCTAAATAACAACTTTTATAGCATGTTGATTTTTCACTTCAAATACTTTTATCTCCAGTTATTGTTGATCATTGCACATTGTTATTGAGTGTTCTTCTAAATATTTCTACCTCTATATTTCTAACAAGATTGACAAAAAATAATAAACCACTCTAGATTTTCTCTGTTTCTTGTTGGGAATAAACCCCGTAAAAATAGTATGCACGGTATAAGTGATAAACGTAGAACACTAAGTTATGATTAAATAAGTAGGAATAGAAATGCAGCAATAATGACCCCAAGATTTTATGTGAAAACCCTTCTGATAAAGGGAAAAAATCATGGCCAAGAAGAGCAACTAATATCACTATAGCGAGGAATTTTATACTATGTAGTAACGAGTACAAATACTCTTAAGGCCACTACAACACTCAAAAGAGATAACCCTCTTTTGATATTTTCATATCACTACAATATCTCTCACTCTCTATTTTATTCTACACAAGTTATTTCTCACAATGCCTGAGAAATACTCTCTGCAACTATTGTGTTGCTTCTCTTTCTGTGTGGTGTATAAAATGAAGAAGCCAAAGCTCTCCTTTTATAGAAGAAACGGCTTACCTCTTAAACCAATCATAATGGAGGATTGATTGAAAATTTGCAATGGAAATTTTTCTTCCTTCCGCCAAACAATTTGGCAGCCAAATTCAAGTCTAAGTCCATCTTGGAAACTTTGGACTTTAGGCATGAGGATGGACTCCAAAATCTCCCCCTCCAGACCCATTCACCTGAATGAGGTAATACAGACCTTTAGCTTGAGTGGATGCTGACAAGTTCTTTGCACAATTTGAACTTGTCTCTTGGTACCACATTGGTCAACATATCTGCGGGATTTTCACTTGTGTGAATATTTTTTACTTGAAGTGATTCGTTCTCCGCTTGCTCACGAATCCAATGATATCTTACATCTATATTCTTTATTCTTGCATGGTCCATGGAGTTCTTGCTCAAGTCTATTGCACTTTAACTGTCACAATAGACGACATACTCCTTTTGATGCAATTTTAGCTCATGAAGAAACCACTTCAACCATATCATCTCCTTGTTAGCTTTAGTAGCGAGACTATACTCCGCTTCAGTTGTAGATAGTGCGACACACTTCTGCAACCTCGACTGCCATGATATAGCTCCCCCTGAAAAAGTAAACAAATATCCAGTGGTGGATTTTGTGTTATCAATGTCACTTGCCATATCAGAATCTGCATAGCCCTTCAGAATTGAATTTGATCCTCCAAAACATAATCATTCATGTGAGCTTCCTCTTAGATACCTCAGTATCCACTTTATAGCTTCCCAATACTCTTTTCCTAGATTTTCAAGAAATCTGCTAACAACATCGACTACATGAGCAATATCTGGTCGAGTGCATACCATTTCATACATCAAACTTCTGACGGTAGTGGAATAGGGAATCTTGGCCATTCTCTCTTTTGTCTTCGTTGTTGTAGGAAACCAATTATTTCTCAACTTCAGATGACCAGGAAGGGGTGTGTGGACCAACTTAGCACTTTTTATATTGAAACGCTCCAGAATACGTTGTATGCACTTCTTATGTGACAAGTAAGTCTTCCTTTTGTTTCTCGAATGAGTAATTCTCGTGCCCAAAATATGCTTAGCATGACCCAAGTCTTTCATTGCAAAAGACTTATTCAAATGTTTCTTCAACTCGTCAATCTTGGAAGCATTTCTGCCCATAATTAACACATCATCCACATATAGCAAGAGGATGATAAAGTCATCATCATAAAATCTATGTACAAACACAGTGATCTGAAGAAGTCTTCTTATAGCCTTGCTCCCTCATAACAGACTCAAACTTCTTATACCATTGTCTGGGAGCTTGCTTCAATCCGTATAGACTCTTCTTAAGTTTGCATATAAGATTTTCTTTACCTTTTAACTTGAAGCCCTCTGGTTGTTCCATATAGATCTCCTCTTCTTAGTCACCGTGAAGAAAAGCAGTCTTCACACCCATCTGTTCTATCTCCAAATCAAGGCTAGCAGTCAAACCAAGAACTGTCTGAATGGAGGACATTTTCACGACAAGAGAAAATATTTCGTAAAAGTCAATAACTTTCCTTTGACCAAATCCCTTGACAACCAATCTAGCTTTGTACTTGGGCTTTAAACTATGTTCTTCAGTTTTAACTTTAAAAACCCACTTGTTTTTCAAAGCTCTCATGCCCTTAGGCAATTTCACCAACTCATAAGTATGGTTCTCATGCAGAGATTTTATCTCATCTTGCATGGATTCAATCCATTGATCCTTGTGATCATCCTCTATGGCCTCCACATAACATTCAGGTTCTCCCCCACCAGTGAGTAATACATACTCATTGGGTGAATAATGGGAGGAAGGAGTACGAGGTCTAGAAGACCTTCTAAGGGGAATATCTAACTCGTTCATAACTTCGTGAGTAGAAGCATCTGCCTCATAAACTTTAGCATTGTTATCAATATCACCATCAATATGTTGATTTGGAATATGGTTCTGGGCGTCACCATAATTATTGAGCCCTCCAACGTCATCCGCATTTATATGAGGAACTTAATCAAGATTAACTAAACCTTCAGAACTTGGAGATTTTAACTTCTCCGCTTTGTTAATATCTTCGATGGTTTGTTCCTCCACGAAGATAACATCACAGCTTCTCATGACCTTCTTCTCATTTAGATCATATAGCCTATAACCAAACTCATCAAGGCCATAACCAATGAAGATGCACTGCCTTGTCTTAGCATTTAATTTTGACCTCTCATTTTTAGGCACATGTACAAAAAGCTTTGCAACCAAACACTTTCAAGTGGTCATAAGAAATATCCTTGCCATACCAAACTCTGTTTAGAACATCACTTTGCAAAGAAACCGCAGGGGATAAATTAATAACATGTGCGGCGGCCAACAAAGCCTCATCCCAAAAGGAATTCGGCTACTTTGCTTCAGAAAGCAAACATCTGACTCTTTCTATCAAGGTCCTGTTCATCCTTCTGCTAAACCATTAAGCTGAGGAGTCTTAGGAGGAGTCTTTTGGTGTCTGATACCCTGCTGCCTGTAGTATTCGTCAAATGGTCCACAATATTCACCACCAATATCGGTATAAATACACTTCAGTTTCTTTTCAGTTTCTCTTTCAACTGACGTCTGAAACTGCTTAAGGACACCCAACACTTGGTCTTTAGTCTTCAAGATGTAGACCCAAAGTTTCATTGAGCAATCATCAATAAAGGTAGAAAAATAAAGTGCACCACCCAGAGTTCTTGTCTTTATTAGGCCACATAAATCTGAATGCACCAACTCAAGCAACTCCGTCTTTCTTGAAGGAGGATGAGACTGGAAATAAGCTCATTTTTATTTTCCAGCCAAGCAGTGCTCACAATTTTCAAATTTTGCACTTTTAAAATTTGACAACAATTTCTTCTTGGCCAGAACATTTAGTCCTTTCTCGCTAATGTAGCTAAGCCTTTTATACCATAACGTTGAAAACTTATTACTCTCAACGACATTCATCATATCAAAACAGGTGGATGCCGTAGTCCAGTATAGACAACGACGCTTTTCTCCACGAGCCACAATTATGGAACTCTTAGTGAGCTTCCACTTTCCAGGACCCTTGGTACTAATATATCCCTCATCATCCAAAACACCAACAGAGATAAAATGCAAACGAACATTAGGTGCATACTTTACATTTTTTTTAAAAATAGTTTAGTTCCAATACTAGTTTCAGAACAAACCGTTCCAACACCAACCACCCTAGATACAGTCTCATTACCCATACTCAAAGTTCAAAAGTCACCCTGAGTATAAGATGAGAAAAATTCCTTCCTTGATGTCACATGAGATGCGGCACCACTGTCCACAAACCAGCTTGACTTATCACAAGCAATATTTATAAGATCCGCATCAATGACAATAACAAGATCTTCTGTAATGATGGTGACCACGTGATTGCCATCTTTTTTCTATTCTTTCTTGTCTCTATTCTCCTTTTTGAAAATCCGGCAGAACTTCTTTATGTGCCCTTTCTTTCTGCAATGATAGTACTCAATATCTTCAAGTCTACTTCTAGATTTTCTTCTATTATGTTCTCTATTTTGAGAACCCCGATTCTTCTTTCTCTCCCTAGAGTTAGTCACCAAGACATCTAATGAGAACGAACCTTGAGATTTCTTCTCATCTCTTCATTTAAAAGGCCGCTCTTGGCAAGATCCATAGAGATCACACCATCCAGAGCAAAATTTGATAATGAAGTTCTATGAATTTCCCAAGAATCTGGTAGGGAACCAAGTAGAAATAGAACTTGAATTTCTTCATCAAATTTAACGCCCATTGCAGATAATTGGTTCATGATCCCCTGAAAATTATTCAGATGATTTGTGATCGCGAAACTATCATGGTATTTTGAACCCAATATCTGCTTTATTAGAAACAATTTGTTGTTTCCAATTTTCTGAGCATACAAACTTTCAAGGTGCTCCCATAATGTCCGAGCATGTGTCTCCCCAGAAATATGGTTCAAAACATTATCGTCAACCCACTGTCTAATAAAGCCGCAAACTTGCATGTGTAACAAATTCCACTCTTAATCTGATTTATTTTCAGGCTTTATAGTAGCGAAGACAGGTTGATGAAAATTCTTGACATAGAGCAACTCTTCCATTTGCCCTTCCAAATGGCATAATTTGTGCCATTCAAAGTAATCATTCTACTAGTGTTGGTTTTCATCGTTTATCACAAATATAAATACTATTTATTATGAGACCAAAATAATTCTTTTTTGGTGTAGAAGTTGAGACTGTACTGCAACCACATAGCATACTGAGACAGAACCTTGGCTTTGATACCAATTATTGGGAATAAATCCCGTAAAAATAGTATTCACGGTATAAGTGATAAACGTAGAATACTAAGTTATGATTAAATCAACAAGAATAAAAATGCAGCAATAATGACACCAAGATTTTACGTGGACACCCTTCTGAATAAGGGGAAAAACCACGACCAAGAAGCGCAATTCATATCACTATAACAAGGACTTTTACACCGTGTAATAATGAGTACAAATACTTCTAAGGCCACTACAACACTCAAAAGAAATAACTCTCTTTTGATATTACCACCTCACTACAATATCGCTCACTCTCTATTTTCTTCTACACAAGCTGTTTCTCACAATGCTTGAGAAATACTCTCTTCAACTATTGTGTTGCTTCTCTTACTGTGTGGTATATAAAATGAAGAAGCCAAAGCTCTTCTTTCATAGAAGAAATGGCTTACATCTCCAACCAATCAGAACGGGGGATTGATTGAAAATTTGCAATGCAAATCTTTTTCCTTCTGCCAAATAAATTGACAACCAAATTTAAGTCTAAGTCTATCTTTAACAACTTTAGACTTTTGGTAGTTGTGGATGGACCTCACATTTTTTTTTGGTACATCCTCTTCCTACTTACTAATAAGCATAAGTTACAACATTAACAATACATAGTTTCATATATTAAAAGCTAAGAGACCACATTTTCCCCTTTGCTGTGTGAAGGAATAATGCTACGTCGTAAACGAATCACAACCGTCCATCCTTTCCTTCGGCTATTCACAACTGTTAATCCTCCCGCGACGTTGGAATTCAACTCATCCCTCCAAACGTTGCGTGTGCAACCCACGCACCACCACCTAGAACAATTACTCTCTTCCTTCTACAACTATCCTACGCATCATTCCTCACAAACCTATGCTACCCTCTTCCACGCCTGCGCCCTCCTTCACCGCCTTGATATTGGCCAAGACATCCACAACCACATGCTCTTCCACAATCCAAATGCCGCTCAAGAACTCTACACAATCAACCATCTTGTTAACATGTATGCAAAATGTGGTAATTTGGAATGTGCTCGTCAACTATTTGATCAAATGCCGAACAGAAATATTGTTTCTTGGACTTCCCTTATTTCAGGTTATGCTCAACATGGACGGACTAATCAATGTTTTAGCTTATTTTCTAGCATGTTAGCTCATTACATGCCTAATGATTTTTCTTATGCTAGTGTTCTTTCTGTTTGTGATAGCTCACGTGGTAGGCAAGTGCATGCAGTTGCACTAAAAACAGGTTTTGATACATGTGTTTATGTTGGTAATGGTTTGATCGCAATGTACTCGAGGAATAGTTCAATGGATGGTTGCGATGAGGCATGGAAGGTTTTTAATGTTATGGAGTTTCTGAATCTGGTTTCATGGAATACACTGATAGCATGGTTTCAAATGCGTGGACAAGGTGATAAGGCGATGGGATTCTTTTCAGTAATGCATCGTTATAGCTTGGGGTTCAATCGTGCCACTCTTGTCAGTGTACTTTCTTCTCTCTTTGGAATGAATGAAATTGATTTTTCCTGGGGTCTTCAGGGTTGTTTCCAATTGCATTGCGTTAGTGTGAAAACCGGTTTTGTACTAGATGTTGGGATTGTTACTGCTTTGTTGAAAGCGTATTCAGTTCTTGGCGGAGAGCTTCGTGATTGTTATAAACTGTTTCTGGAAATGAGTGGATCTCAAGATCTTGTGTTGTGGACTGAAATCATAGTGGCGTTTTCAGAAAGAGATCCCGAGAAAGCGATTCTCCTGTTTGGTCAGTTGCGCCAAGAGGGGTTAAGTTTGGATAGTTATGCTTTTTCCATTGCACTAAAAGCTTGTGCAGGACTCGTGACAGATAGATATGCCTTGATGGTGCACTGCGAAGTGATTAAATCTGGTTTCATGGATACTGTAGTGCTTGGAAATGCATTGATTCATGCATATGCAAGGTGTGGCTCAATATCTCAGGCCAAACAGGTTTTTGAGGAGATGAGATACAGAGATATAGTATCGTGGAATTCAATGTTGAAAGCTTATGCGCTGCATGGGAAAGCAAATGAAGCGTTGAGACTTTTTAGGAAAATGGATGTGAAACCTGATGCAACCACTTTTGTTTCGCTGCTTTCAGCTTGTAGCCATGCTGGAAGGGTGGAAGAAGGAATTAAAATTTTCGATTCTATGTTTGAGAAACATGGTATTGTTCCTCAACTCGATCATTATGCATGTATAGTTGATATTTTGTGTCGAGCAGGTCATTTTATTCAGGCGGAGAAAATAATAAAAGAAATGCCCATGCCACCAGATTATGTGGTATGGAGTGCATTTCTTGGAGCATGCCGGAAATATCGTGAATCTGGGCTGGCCCAAATAGTTGCATCTAGGTTGAAGGAGTTAGATCCAGAAAACTCATTAGCATATGTACTCATGTCAAATGTACACTGCTCAGCAAATAGCTTCAATGAAGCAGGTCATCTTAGGAAGCAAATGGGCCAGCTCGGTGTTAAGAAGCAGCCTGGATTGAGTTGGACTGAAGTTGGGGGTTTGGTGCATGAGTTTGCTTCTGGAGGCCTACAACATCCCGACAGGAAAGCTATATATACTAATCTGGAGGACTTTGTGAAAGAGCTGAAACATTTTGGCTATATTCCTGAGACAAATTCATCTTTACATGACATAGAAGACGAACAGAAAGAAGAGCAATTATATTATCACAGTGAGAAGCTTGCACTGATATATGCTTTACAAGATGCTAGTAAATCTCCTTCCAGCTGCAGTGCCATTAAGATTATAAAGAACATCCGTATTTGTTTGGATTGCCACAACTTTATGAAGTTATCATCAAAGCTAATAGAAAGGGAAATTGTTGTGAGAGATTCAAACCGTTTCCACCATTTTAAGAATGGGGCATGCTCTTGCAATGATTACTGGTAGACTCAGCCAACTAATTTCTACCTGCTGCCTCTCCAAGTAACTTCTTTCGTGTTCATCCATCTCATGCCATGTGTCTAAGTAGACTAATGTCAGAGATTGTATCACCATTAGATTACAAAAAATATAAAGAGGTTGGATTAGGAGCATCATCGATGAAGAAAGAAGTTTGATAAGTTTGAAAAGGACGGTTTGAAATCAGAAAATGTCATAGATGTGCTTCAGTTAACGAGTAACTGTGATGCACCGCCCTAGTTGCATTTGTTTATATTCATGTGATTGTCAGAGACTTCTCCTTATCAAAGTAAAAGAAGAGATTGTCAGAGACTTCACTCGAGGATTAATTATGATCTATGAATCCTGCACTTGAAAAAGGAACCTCCAAAATCAATTGTTGAAGCAGATGAGTAAGACAGTTTCTGGTCTTTGTATAGGAAATAAAGCATTGTTCCTCTTGTTAATTCGAAACTCCGGACTTGTTCCAGATCTGCTAAGAGGTCTTGTTGTATGAAGAGCCTACATTTTCAGCCAGAGGCTCTGTTTCATCCCAACTATTCATACTCAAAGCACTTTCCATTATATAACTGCGCATATTTACTTCTGTGTTGACATTTGATCTTTTACAAGGTATATTTCTGTTTTGTTAAAGTTTGCTTAAAACTCTTGGAAGTTGGAGCCCCGTAAACCCATTACCAAAACTGCAGCGGGCCTTAGAAATAGAAGTAACTGAGATTAATAGTTTGATTGCAGTGGTGCAACTTTGCTAGTTTGGTGTGTTTGTATCATTTGCTTCAATGTGCGCTGAACTGATAGTACTAAGAAATGTGATATTCCCTATGTTGCTCAGACTCTCCAAAAATTTTGCTGAGTGTATGTCGGATCCTCCAAAAGATAATGCATTTTGGAGGATCCGACATGGTTGCGACAACGAGTCCGCGCAACATAGGATATTCCAACGATACAGACATTTCAAGAAAGAAAATACTGTCATATATGAAACATGAAGCAAAATGGGAAATATCGTTCCTTAAAAATTGACATCTTCCAAGATGCAACATACGCAAATATGTATGGCATTACAAAATGTGTAAATTATAATTATTTACATAGAGGAATCTCATGTAGATAATGTTGCAACTTTCCTTTTGTCTAGTGAATTTGGTATGGTTAAAGATTCAAAATTGCGCAATCTTGACATTTGTGATGAAGGTTATATTTACATCAACTATAGGATTCCTGCAGAGAGAATGATGCGAAGAGGTTGCATTTTCTTGCTCTTCTAATCCTACTTTTTTTTCAGTAACCAAAAACTTCTGGAAGGCCAGTGGTTCAAGTGGTGCATATTGTTTGAAACTTGGTGGATATCCCTCATATCTTCTCCACTTAAGGGTGTATTTGGTATGAAAGGGTGTATTTGGTATGAAGGGAAATGTTTTCCATGAAAAAATGAGTGGTTTTATCACCTATTTTTCCTTGTTTGGTTGGAGAGTAGAAAATATTTTTTTTATGCTACTCTCCTCACTCCTTTTCCTAAGTCCCCATGTTTCCTTGTCCCCTCCCCCCACACACAAAATACCCAATGTTTTTAGGATTATTTTCTTCAACAATTTAATTATTCTTATAAAAATTCACACGAACCCAAAGGAACTAATGTGTTGCTTTACTTTTTTACGCAAAATAATGCTGAAATTTAAGTTCAATAACTATAAAGAAAATACTTTCTTTTTTATTGAAAAAGAAAGTACTCTTTCTACCACATGAAAATAAAGTAATCATTTAATTGAAATAAAGAAAATACCTTTTCTACTTCATAAAAAGAAAATACTTATTTTGTTCAGTTGAAAAAAATATTTTTTCTACATTATCAAAAGAAAGTACTTTTTTTTGTTAAAATGAAAAAAAGTTACTTTTTTATATCATGAAAAAAAAATCCATCTATAACATGAAAAGAAAGTACTATTAATAACATTTTAATTTAGGGTGGGGGTGAGGTGGGTAGGATGGTAGGGGTGGGGTGATTAGGTGGAGTGTTGGGGTGGGTTGGTGGGAATGTGGAATAGGGTGGGAAATGCTGAAAAAGAGTTAGAAAATATTTTATCTTCTCTTAATAAGGAAAACAATTGGAGGAAAATGAGTCCACTCAGAAAATATTTTCTAAAACATTTAAGTCAACTCGAAAATTGGAAAATATTTTCCTTTGTACCAAATACACCCTTAAAGACCAATTTTTGTATGTACATTAAAGTTTGAACCTATGATTTGCACCTATCCCATACATCTCACGCTAAACCAAGCTGGGGCATATGTATAGTTCTAATAACGAGTTCAATTGAACCCATAACTTTCGACGCAAAATAAAAATAATTCATGAAAGTTATAAAATAACTTAAAATATATAATAAGTTTAATGCTAAAATTCTTAAAGGTTGAATCCATAAGGTTTAAATCTTGAATCCGCCTCTAAATCTAATTACAAAATGAGGATTTTTCATAATGATTTTGCCTTCTGAATGGTCTTGTGTGAGGCTCTAGAGTGGCAAACGACGTGGGTGTGGCTTTACCTCGCATAAATTATAACCTCCCTGCTCCGCCTAACAATATTGTTTTCTGTACATTGGGTAAATGTACTTTTATCTCCACTTTACTCTACACCAGCAGGAAAAGAAGAACTAATCAATGAAGTGGTATTATAACTTGACCAGATATTCAACTGATTCTTCTGCAACAAAGCTAACTTTTTATTTGGTTTAGATTCTAAATCTATTTTCAATTATCTATGTAAGTAATTATAAGCTAACACTTTTTTCATCAAATAAGCCAGAGGCTATGTGAAGATTTAAGGAAAAAAAGAACTTATATTTCTGTGTGTCTATTTACATCTCATGAATATGCTATTTCTAAAAGGTTCCTTTGACCTATTCAAATCAGATAAAAACATCTAATTTGTGACTTATGACTGATTCAAAACTGTTAATCTATGACTTATTCAGGAAATAATATTTCTAAACATACTCTTATAATCAACTCTCCCTCAAGTTGGTGCAAAGATCTCATCACTTTAGTAAACGCATAATCAAGTTGTTTCTCTGCTGACACATGAAGCAAAGTCAATTGTACCGACCCAACCGATTCTTTTGAGTTCTATAACTCAATTTTCCCATTTGAGACTTCCTATAGGTTCATTTTATGTTTTATGACTTGCAAAGATAGGTGTGGCTTTGGCTTCTAAGGGATTCGAGAATGATTTCGCACACTTATAGAATTGATCAAAGTTAGTATTTTGGTTAAACGGATTCGAAATTGGGATTTGAATGTTCCAATAGGTTCATATGATCATTTAGACTTGTACATGCATTCGGTTAGGTCTCGGGTGGCCCGGGTTGATTCGGCGCTTTAAGTTGGAAGTTAGCACTTTGAAGTACTTAAGAGATGAGAAGTTTGACCTAAGTTTGGATTTAGAATGTTGCATTTTAATTCACCTTTTAAGCTTTCGAATAGGTTCATATAGGTTATATGAATTTGTTGGAATGGATTGGAGGTGATCGAGGTGCTCATGTGGTTCAGACACATCTCGTGAAAATTTGAAATTTTGAAGTTAAGAAAGACTTAGATTTTGGTTTGATGCTAAATTCTTGGTTTTAATATTGTTATTTGGATTTTGAGCCTTTGGATAAGTTTGTATAGTATAAACGAACTTGTCAGGATGGGTGGACGGGGTACAGGAGGAACAACTCGGCCGATTATTTTATGTATTTGAGCCATGCTTCCCTATTTGATGTTTTTTGTATATGTGTTTGTTGTTTTGTGACTTGTTGGGTTGATTAGTTTTGTTTCGGGAAGGTTCGACAGTTACTTGAAATACTTAGAAAGTGTTTGATACGAAGGAAAATATTTTCCAGCAAAATATTTTCATGGAAAACGAGTGATTTTATTACTTACTTTTTTCCTTGTTTGGAGGCGAAGGTTAGAAAAGCGTTTTGAAAAATATTTTTCTTATTAAGAAAAGAGAAATATTTTCCTCCAATTGGAGGAAAATTGAGGCCATGAGGAAAATGTTTAAGCCCAACAAACATGGGAAAATTGGAAAATACTTTTTGGAAAATAATTTCCTTCATACCAAACACACCCTTAGTGTTCATGGAAGCTTAAGTTGTTAGAGTTGACCGAGGTTTAAATTTGTCTAAACGACCTCGAAATGATGTTTGATGGTTCCAAAATACTGGTATTTTGGACATATGCATATATTCGATTTTGGGTTCGGAGGTTCCTAGGTTGATATGGCTTTATTTAACGAAAGTTAAAAATTTGAAGGTATGAATGAAAGTTGACTTCGGTGTTATCTGGCTCGAATTGTTGATCCTAGAGTTGGAATAATTCGTTATGGCATTTGGGACTTGTGAGCAGAATTTGAGGTCATTTTGAGTTTGTTAAACATGTTTCAACATGCGTTTGGAAGTTGGAAGTTTGATTAGACCCTTAAGATTGAATTGAGGTGTGATTTTTTATTTAGATATTATTTTATATGAATTGAGATCACGGGTAGGTCTGTATTATATTTTGGGACTGGTTCGTATGATTGGATGGGGTCTTCGAGGGGGGGGGGTGAGTTTCATATGGGCTTCGAGCAATTTGAGGTTAAATTGGTTATTCTGTTATGTTGTTTTTGCACCAGCGTGGTTGGTCTGCAAGTGGGAGTGCATAGATGTGGACAGTCAGCGCGGAAGTAGATTTGGGCCTAGGGCAGTGAGGTCCACAGATGTGAAGGTTTGTGTGCATCTACGGGTCTGTAGATGTGGATCCTTTGTCCGTAGAAGCGAAGGTTGGCAGCGGTTTGGTGAATATTTTGCTGAAGAGGAGTTTTGGTCGCACCTGCGCGACCCCAAAAGCAGAATGAGATTCTGTATGCGAGATGTGGGGACCTAAGTAACTTTGAAGAAGCAAGACGAGGACCCTAGAAGCAAGAATTTTGCTTGCAGGTGTGAGAATTGCTAGGCAGGTCATATAGTTTTGAGGGTTTGAGTATTTTATCATATTTTGAGATTGGTAGCTCGAAATTGGGCGATTTTTGTAGCCATTTTCACCAATTGAATTAGGGTAACTATTCTTGACTTGGAATTGATTCTTATTTAATGATTCCATCTTTGATTTTGGCTTTTGGTTGATGAAATTTAAGAGAGAAAAATTGGGGGTTATGACAAATCTTTTCTAAAGTGAAAAATTAAGATTTGGACACCGATTTGGAGTCACTTTTGGATGAAACTTATATATTTGGATTCATATTAGAATGTGTGTTCGGGATTTATGACTTTTTTAGGTTCCGGAGTCAGATTTTTGTTTGAATTTTTGGCTAACTTGTGTAATTGAGTTAAGATTCAATTTTTTTATATGGGTTTGGTTTCTATGGCCTTGTTTGCCGTTATTGAGTTATATTTTACTAGATGCAGCTCGTTTGAAGGTTGAATTGAGAGGAAATTCTATTTAGGGAGATTAGAGGCTTCCGGTAGAGGTAAGTCTCTTGGCTAAACTTTTCAAAAGGGAAACCCTTATGAATTGACTTGTTTTTAATGTGTTTAAGATATTGGGGATAGTGTATATATCTGGTGGCTAGCGTATACGTTATCAAGTTTATATCATGATCGGAGGTAGAAATTAGGAGATCTTATGCTTTGTTTGACTATGTGCTCGTTTGATTCATGATTTATTTGGCTTATATGGCTACGTCCGCTCTTTTAATCATGTCAGAAGTTATGCATAGGCTTATGATCAATTGTGAAGTCATGGGAACTCATTCTTGAAATGTTAAGTTGCTTAATTACCCATAGTCACATAGATATTTCATGGGCACATATTCCTACTATATTTATTAAGTCTTTGTTCATATTCTACCTATAATTCTTGAGCATATACATACATTTTCAACCATAGACTATCTCGATAATACATATATATTTTCACCCCGATCCACACAAGCCTAATAATACCATCTCAACCGTGGACTATCCATTCCACTCATGCTGATAAGCCTTACGATCAAATTTTCACAACTACCAAGTGCCCTATTAACACACACACACATGGTAAAATCCTCAACTAGCTACAATATCTCATGCATACACCCTAAAGGTATAACCACACAACGTAAAACATCATTCATATGCCCATAGCAACAACTTTGCCGATAATAAGTACCCATCAATAGGATCGTTACCGGCAAACATACTCAATATTGACTAGAACCTTATTCCAAACCTTCACAATGTTGAAAATAATACAAGAACATGAAAAACACATAACAACTCATCCGATCAACAAGCCACCTCAAACGCTACATGGGCACTCACATTGCAATCCAAACCCAACAAACATAACTCGAATGTGAAAAGAGGAACACATGCGAGAACCCTCAAACAAGCCAAATAGACACAAATCCTTACAGATACCATATTGTGGATCTAATCCACAAAGAAGAAGCAAGACATACGCAACAACCACAATAGATCTTACCTTAATATGACCTCACCGCAACACATAGCCCGACACGAACACACCTATTCACAAGAACACCAGGTCACCATCCTTGACTCGGAACCTCAAGTATAATAAACATCTCATCAAATAAGACATCCTACCAACTAACCTCGTAGAACCAAAACCACAACATAAAACAAACTTCTCATACCTATAGACTACCCAGATCATAAATTATGGCCAAACCACCCAGAAACCACATCAAATCCTACCGTATTTAACTATCAGAAAGTCGACCCAAACCTCATAACCCTCTATAGAAACCAAACTAGAATACAGACACAGGCTATCATAATAAAATTCATAACGGGAATGAACACATGAACAAAGTACAAGAACAAAAAAAACACAACCAAATACGAAGAAAGGTAGGATTAATCTTACCAAAAAATGGGATTAGATCGAAATAACACAAATACATCTCTATACTCAATTTAAACCATACCTATAACGAAATCATCTGGTGCATCAGCCTACAGCCAACTAGAAAGAGCAAAACAATGGGACCGACCTCCTCTAGAGCGACCTCTACCCGCCTGACCTCTACCTCTAGCTGGAGGTGCATGTATAGTAGCAACTGGAGCCAAAGTCGTAGCCTGAATAACCCGTTGTGGAATATCTGCCCAGAGTCTGGGACAATATCTCACCATGCGACTGGTATCTCCATACTCAATGCTACCTTTCTGCAGACAAGGCTATGGATGATGTACGCTACAGGAACTTTGGAACCCATGGATATCTGAAGCAACACGTGAAGCCTAAAATGCAAACTGAACTGGCTGAACCATAAAACCTCTACCATGACGTACAATAAAAACAACAACAACCTGGTATAATTCCACAAAACCATGACGTACCCTATCTCAAAAATAAGAATCAATGGATACTCCCAGTCTATGAGGCCTCTTAGCCTTCTTGTCTTCTCTCTCCTGTCCCTATATGCCCTTTAATCGGCAAGCAATCTCTACCACCTACTAAAACAGAATATTTGTCTCCAACTCCTGATCCATGCTGAATTATATACCATAGCTGAGCCCCTCAATGAACCTGCGGACTCGCTTTCTAATGATAGAAACAAAAGCAGGTGCATGCCTGGACAAATAACTGAATTTAACTATATACTCTAACACTGACATAGTATCCTGGCACAGTTGCTCAAACTCCATGCGCCATGCATCCGAAGGGTCTGGGGAACAAACTCTCTCAAGAATATCTCTGAAAATCGAGTCCATGAAAGTGAAGTTGCAATGGCAGGGCTACCCTCCTCGTACACCCGCCACAACTAATACGCTTCTCCTGGCAACTGGAATATTGTAAAAGCAACCCCATTCACCCCCACAATATCCATGGTGCGGAGAATATAGTGGCACTCCTTTAGAAAACCATGTGCATCCTTTGAAGACAAACCACTTAAAGTAGGAGGGTGATACTTCTTGAACCTTTCGAGTCTCAACTACTCCCCCTCAGATGCCCCTAGCCTGACCTCAGGATGAACCGGAATAATAAACTGTGCTGGCATGACACCTGAAACTTGACCAATGTGGACTCGCTGCTTTGGAGTACGAGGGAGGGAGTCTGAGCTCCTACCCTAGTCTGTGAAGTAGTTGGCCCAACTGCAATCAATCCCGCCTTAGCCAATGTACCAAAGATGCTCAGGAACTGCGCTAAAGTCTCCTGAAGTTTGGGAGTAGCAACAAGCACCACCAGTGCTTGGCCCCCATCGGAGTTGCTGATGGCTCCTTAGTTGCTGCTCTAGTGGTGCTCTAACTGTAGCACATGCTCCTTCTCGGCCTCTACCTCTACCTCTGCATCGGTCCCTAGCAACATGTCAGACCCAAACCCGATCGTGATGGCACCCAACACAACTGCTAGGCAAGCCCGACCATTTACACTCTCATCCCGAGCATGAAGCTCAAATCAATTACTTGAATATTATTATCAACAATAAAGCTAAATGCTTAACTGATAGATAGAAGCTAAACTGAATAATCTCCCAAAGATCTAGGGTCACGAATCTAGAGTCTCTAAGCAAAAATTGGATAATAAGAATATCTGAATGAAATACTCAAGTCTGAAAATATATATGCAAATAATACTGGATTAAGAAGAGTAGCTAGGTCCTGCGAACGCCAGCAGCTACCTCAATAACTCGGATAACTCTAAATAAACAGAACTACTCGGCTAAACCTCCCGGCATACCTGAATCTGCACACAAAGGTGCAGGGAGTATGGGTGAGTAATAAGTACTCAGTGAGTAAAAAGCATATAAAATAGCTGAAGGTAAGAAATCCACGAAATGCCACAAAGTAAAGCTATGTCTAACAGTCTGATACCTTACTACGAACTAACAATAACAACAAACCACGGATAGCATAAGTAAATAACAATGCATGAATGCAATGCAATGCACATGACCGCTACGGCGCGTAGCCCGATCCATTTAACATCGACGATGCTCACTAGGGGTGTGTACAGACTCTGGAGGGGCTCCTCAGCCCAAGCGCAATATATTCATATCACTCGCTGCGACATGCAGCCCGATCTATACTCAGTCCACAATATGCATATGAGTCACATTATAGATTCAATTTGTTTATTTCCAGTTTCCAATTCATTTTTAAGGAAAACGCTTCAGTTGCTTAATTTTTCAGGAAAAAGTGACTTATCATTTCATAGTAGTGATTAAACACAGGACTGAGATCAATGATTTTACAAATCATGCCATCACAATGATATCTATCCCCTAAGGATACTACAGGTCGGCACAAGGCCCTAAATATGGCATAAAACCTATATATAATCAACACAGAGTGCATTTCAATCGCCAATATAGTATTACTCTTGTTCGGGATGGACCAAGTCACAATCTCTAGTCATAACCAACCCCGCACCTGCCATGGGATGCGACTCACGCCCTAAATAGCGTCACAGCGTGATAAGCTGGGGTTCCAAACCCTCAAACCATCATATCTACCAACTACTCACCTCTAACCGGCCGTGGACTCGTCCGCGATGCCTTTTCCCTTCGAATTTGCCGCCTAGTGCATCGAATCTAGTCAAAACCACATCAAATACATACATATGGGTCAAAGAAATATAACCAAATCAAAATTACTCGAAAAGCGTTACAATTCACGAAGTTGGTAAAACCCGAGCCCCAAGCCCACTTCTCTAAAAATTCCAAAAATCATACCAAGGAATTCCTCGTCTTGCCACGAGTCTGTGCATATAAAATTTATCGAAATTGGAGTTCGAATGGCCTTTCAAAACCAAAAAACTCGTTTTCATAATTTAGGCCCTAGTTCTTCACAGATTCTACCCAATTTCGTGAGTTTTGGTATTGATTATAGCATAAAATTATGTTTTTGAGCCAAGAAACTTACCTCCAATGTTTTTCCGACAAAATCCTCTTACTTCCCGTCCAAAAGCTCTCCAAATCGCTCACAAATGGTTAAAAAATAGGTTTTGCTCGCGGGTGTTCTGTTATTAAAACCCCTATGTCAGGCATGTTTTTCCTTCTTCGCGTTCGCGACCCCCTTCCCGCAAACGCGACGAACAAATTTTTGAACCTCCCTGATTGCCCTACGCGAACACGACAATACGTGCGCGAACGCGATGCCCTGCGACCATACTCTACGCGAACTCGTCGCTTAGGCACGCGATCGCGATGACCAGGCTGCCAATGCTTCGCGAACGCGGCCTCCAGATTCGCAAACACGAAGGCAAAATTTTCAGGTCTCCAATTTCCTCTACGCGTTCGCGACACTTCCCACGCGAACACGATGACCATTGAACCTGCAACATTCCAACAGCAAATCTGTTGTGTTCTAAGGCCAAAAATGATTCGTTTAACCACTCGAAATCACCCCGAGACCCTCGGGAAGTCAACCAAATGCACAGGTATGTCACATTACTTTATTTAAACTTGCTCTCAACATAAAAATAGCATCATAAACATCAAAATTACCAAATTCTCACGGATTCAAGCCTAAGTTTCATTAAAACTTCCGAAACTAACATTTGATCCAAAACCCGACCTAAACACCTCAGAATGATCTAAAATTTTACACGCATATCCCAAATCACCTAACGGAGCTATTGCAACTCTCGGAATTTCATTCCGAGCCTCGGATCAAAATCTCGCCTACCGTCCGGAATTCGCCAAAATTCAACCTTAGCCAATTCAAGCCTAAATCTACACCTGACCGAATTCGATTCCGATTGCTATCCTAAGTCATAAATCATCCCCCAAAACTAGTTGAATCATCAGAAATCCATTCCGAGCTTTCTAACTCATCGGTCAACATTCGATTGACTTTTCCAAACTAACCTTCCCATAAAGAGGTCTATTGCCTCATTTCTAACCGGATTCTATCCGATTTACTCCTAACTCTCCAAATACCTATAAATGAACATATTAAAATATAAAATGAAGAAGACAGGGCGGTAACTCCCGTAACGACGGGTCGGTTCGTTACACAACACCAGTGTTGGGGCTAACGTCACCAGTAACTATAGCTCATGTTCTCACCATCTGTGAGAGAATAGATTGACAAAGGCTCAAACTCCAAAATCAATAAACTCGCACGATAGGAATAAAACAAGTGAAGTTTCCTAATAGTTCAGTAGCCTCCTGAAGATAAGTAAAGATGTCTTTGTACTGATCCGTAAGAATTTACTAAACTCGCTTATGACACATAGCTATGAACCTAGAGCTCTGATATCAACTTGTCATGACCACAATTTTTCTCTATAGGTTGTCATGAAGGCACCTAGTCTCTAAAACTAGGTAAACCTAACACTTACTAGATTAATAACAAAATTTAACAAAACATATGTATTAAGCATGAAACAAAAATTTCTACAATAAGCCAACAATCTCGAGCACAATACAATATCAAAATCGATAGTACAAGTCATAAACTTTGTTGAGTTCACTAGGATACATCTGTTTTGGAATAGAAGTAAACTGTATAAAATAACTTCAGAAGGTGACTCCGAGGCCTGCGAACATGATGACATGTATACCTTGAAATCTCTACAAAAATGTCTGATCGGTTATCTAATGATCAGCAACCTCCAAAGTACTTGTATCTGCACAAAAATGTGCAGAAAGCATAGCATGAGTACACCACAGTGGTACCAGTAAGTATCGGAACTAATTTCGGTGGATTAGAGACGGGGAACAGTCAAGACACCTAAAAGATATAACAACTTATACAAGTATATATGTGGAACCAACAAGGAACACTACCAAAAATCGATATAATATTTTTCGAAAAGGTTGCATTGTACTCCCTTCGAATCGCAAAATCACGTTACTAGTGTGCTGAGAAACCCCGTTGGATTTGGTTGAAGAATGAAAATCTTCACTGCCGTAGTTAACTTAATTTGCTAAAGAATAATTTGAAGTTGGTAAATATTAGGTGATCGTTAGCTGCTAAGAGTGACAGAGAGGGGCAACCACACAAACATTTTACGTTTGAATTCTTTAAATTCTTATAAGATTCAAGTTTGTGGTTTACACTCTTAAGAATGGATAAGATTCTTACATTTCCAAGACTTATAGTGGCTTTCCATTATTAAATGATCCCAAGTCTCATATTCTTTGATTTTGCCACATAATATAATGCCTTAAAAGAGTCATCATGGGATTTTGAGGGGTGCTGCCACATTACTACACATACTTATCCAAATTTATACCCCTTTTCCTTAATCAACTTATTAATTTTCCACGAATTTAATAATTAATCAATTACCCATATAATTAAAAATTATCTAAAATTACTTATAATACTATTCATTTTTAACACACCTTATACACCTCACTATCGTGGCCATGTGATATCTTGTATGGTACTAGTCCATAAATATCGAGTATTTTAGTTCGGGCTGTATCTTATCCTAACATGTCCAACTTGGACGAAAATTCATTTCCTTTGACTTGTTTCATATCTCACCTTCACGAATTTATTCGCACTTGTTTAAAATAGTATAATCCTTGTAACTCAATCTTTTTCTTGGACTGATGTCCATTACCTTACAATAAATTTAATGTACAATGCAACAGGGTGCAACATCATTGTAATTTAATACTGTGAAGCGTAATATTATCGTAAAGTAATATTGCAAAGCGGGACATCATCATAATATAATATTGGATGACGTGACATTATCGTAATATTGGAAGGCGTAACATTATTCTCCCCTTTGAAACATTTGTCCTTGAATATTGACTGATGCACTTATCATTTTCATAACTTATAGCTCTTGTGAATACCTTAATACTCTCCTTGCCATTTAGGCAATTATTCTGTGAGTAAATCCAACGGTCAAGCTTTACCCCCTTTAGGCATCTTTCCAACGCTATGACTTGTGATCAAATTGCTTCCAATCTTATAATTGTTGCTACTCCTACTATGTAGCCTATACGATACTGACATTATCAGTGTCCCTATTCAACTCTTCTCTCCTTTTTCCTCCAACTTTTAGCCAATCTCTAGGACTTACTTTGTAAACATATACAAGGCTTAATAGGATGCCTCTTGGGGCGTCTATAGGTGTACTGAAGTTCTTCGCTCGATACTTTATAGAACTTGCGAATATGGCTATATCTTATTTCATAGACATGGTTATCCATTTGTATGACTTTACTGTAAATACGTAGGTCATACTATACCATAATTCTTACTTCGATATATCATTATTGAGGCCTGCTGCCAAATTCTAGCTTACTCTTGTTACTTATCCCATATGTATAAATGTAAGTCCTTTAATGCTTCCTCATTACTGTTAATCTTAAGAATAACGACCTAATCTCAGCTCATACTTTATAACTTTTATCCATCCATTATGATTTGCTCAATATTGATCTACAATATACCACCGATAACTTGAAACTTCTTACATAATACCTTGCCACTAGGGTTTACGTTACATCGAGAAATATTAGAAGTGATTTCCATAATCGTATTTCATAGTATCTCAATGTGATTAACCTTTTCACTCGCCCTTTCTTATCCTTACTCCTATCTTCCATTCATCTTGTCGCTCTACCATATTTTAGCTTGCGACCATACATTTAACTTCCTTGCACCATACATTTCCTCGTGTTATTCTGGAACATCAAGTGAGACATCACATTGTCTCTAACTTTTTTTTTCTTTCTTAACTAGACCTCTCGATACCTAGAAACCATGGGCTATAAGATATGTCAGTTACGATGCCACTATCATTTTTGGATATTGAATCCCTGCGTTTCTAGCCTTCTATCTGATGTATGGACTATTCACAACCTTCTGCATTTGAGTATCTCGTACGTTGTTCACCTTTACCTTACTTTAAAGTCTCGCACCACATCTTCTATCTCTTTCATGACCTTCCTTCCATATAGACATAATTCACATCTACAACTTGAACTCATATTATAATACTAGCATTTTTTTACATGATTCATTGAGAGCTTTTTAGTGACTTCTTATGAAGATGGTATTCTTCTAATTGGACCTCTAATATTAAAAGTGACTCTGCAATGTTCTCAATCACTATGTCCATAATTTTCTGGGTTCAATAATCAAACTCCCGATTTACTTAGTTAATGTAACTCTTTAGTTTCCTCTTTCTTGTGATCAACCTTTATGTATGTTTAAGCTATCTTTCGATCTGCGGCTCATGATGTTAGTTATTAAATTTAGCTTTCCATGGCTCTATGGAATGTCCATGATACAATCATTTAGAAAATCAATCCTTTGTTTATGACCCAGGCTCAATTCTTCCTTTTAACTTATACCGAACCTTCTACGGGTGTATGATTGTCAACATATATGGTGCATGGATAATACTCAGTATCCATATGTGCATTCATAACTAACTAACTCTGGATCATTGATCGAATAATTCATGTCTTTCCATCTTAGCTTTCTTTAAGCGTAAGCTATTACTTTTCCTAGTCTTTATGTTCCCTCGTTGCGTGCATACTTATCTTATCTTAGTTCTCGTGTACGCTGGAGTTTTGAGTTTTCATGCAACTTCACATGATCTTGAATAATACTTTTCATTCTTCTTCCCATTCGGTAGCCACGGTAGGTGCCACATTCCCATGGAGTGCGTTCAATGTTGTTATGAGACTATTGTTATAAGACCATTCCCTCTTAGGGTCGCTGAGCTTAGGTTGAAACCTTCTTCCTTACTTCCTTAGCTAGTCTTTCACTATAGTAGTTAAGGAGGATCCTCTAACTCTTGTAAAGCTGTAAGCTTGTTACATGGCATGCCTGGAATTTTCGATATTATTCCTCACCTATAATTACCCGTAGTTACTTATCTCCATGCCCATGTGCTTGTAGGGTTCCTTCTGAGTTAATATTTTGACTGACTTCCTAATGGTACTCTCTTTTATTTTCGTAACACTCATATGGTATCTTTATCTATCCCAAGTCCTATACGATTATTTATCAAGTATCACAATGTCATAACTGCGAGGTTGAATTCCCCATATTGGGGTTCCCTATATTTATCTTGCACGATCTGTTGATTTTCCTATATCCTCTTGTCTAGCCATAGCTAGGCTCTTCCTGAGTCAACTACTAACTACTTTTTGGCCCATTCTCGTATCAATATTTCGTGTAATCTTTTTGGGTTATTTCCTTTGTATTAACATACCTCCCGCACTTGCTCCTTATTAATCAATAACATCTCGAACAAGAACCATTACTTCCTCTCTTTGACGTTGTGTTTGCATAATGCACTAGTATCGTAGTATATTTATAAGCTTTGAATAAGTGCAATCTCATCCCTTTTTCATTTTATCGCATTCTTCCTTTACCATTCTATAATTACTAGAACCACTTAATTCTGACTTAATGTTGCATCACTGCATATTTCCCCCTTTAGGGAAGTATTAAGACTTGGAGCTATGACGACCTTTCTATCCATTTCATCTTTGACGTACTTTCACACCATCAATGACCCTTACTCACCTTGAGCTAATCCTTCTGTTCCAAGGATAACAAAATTTCTTACTCACGAGGGTGAGACTTAGTATAGCTGGCACATAAAGTCTCTTCAGCTGAACTTTGCTCACATTGATTCTTTAGCGAAGCGTCTTACTGAATGACTATTCTATGAATTTCTCGTAAATCTTCTTCTGTTGTCCATTCTATTCTTGTCGAATGAAATTTGAAATTCCCATGATGCTGACTATTATCAAATCACGCAGTCTCTAATTCATGTTTAGCTTATCTTGTTCACCAATCCATACTAGTTTCTATTACTCTAGGGTCTAACTTTTTCTTTTGGTAATCGCATCAAATTTGCGAACTTATTTCTCGAAATTAGGACATAACTATATGGCCTATATTCTTTTATTTTCCTAAGGCATGTCACCTCTCATCCTTTCCTTCACTTGACTATAGACTATGTAAAACTGTCATCATTTCCATTTTTCTTTTTCTACTGCTGTCATACAGGTTTCACATCTTACTTATAATGTCACTTACTCGTTTCTTATTTCCTGCTAACATATATGTCTATCACCTTATTCGAAAAACGCAAACAATATATTCTTTTTCTTTTAGATCCCCTTGCTCCATCCAATGTCTTTCCGAAATGCCTAACATTCTTTCTCTACTAGGGATGAGAGCCACACTAAGATAATATTTATCCCTTTGAGGCTTTCAGTGCCTATCTTTGTAGTAATCATACCTAGATGTACCATTTTAGAGTTCACCATCCGGGTGTCTCACAAGGAGATCTATTAGCATATTTGCACTATCCTTTGAAAATGTCAACTAACCCAACAATTCATTAACCATTTTAGGTTACTCTAACCCAGTCAGATCCTGATATCCCATCGTTCTCTTATACTACATCTGTTAACTTCCATAGGACATAAATGAGATGGGTGTGGCCATTTGTACGTGCCTCAGTTATTGTTTAAGGTAACTCAAAAGGCTTATATTGTTTTGCCTGAATTATAAATACTGTTAATCTTTATTAACTGGGTACCTCATACACTTCTTTAACTTGCTTTTTTTACTTGCTGAAACTTATGTCTATCTTTCGATTCTCTTATTCCTTTTTAACATAAGGGTGGGATAGACATTCTTGTCTTAGGGATCCTTCTCAAGAAGCTTACATATCTTAGTACACACATGATCTACTGAAGACCTTACATTTACTCATCATAAGCATTATGCGAAATTCGAGTTCCTCTAACTCAACTCTTCCACAGCGCATTCAATCCTTTACCAACCGTCTTTCAAGATGTAGGCATCGTCATATTATGAATAAGATAGAGTTTAGGAAATTGAGTTCTTACAATTGAGCTCTACCACATGATCTTGAGTAAAAAGAAAGAGTGACAGTCCAAGAAATCCCCTAGCCTCCTGCTTATAAGTGTGGTGCACGACACACCCATAAATAAGACTCTACTAGATAAGGCTTATAGGCTCCCTAGGACAGAACTACTCTGATACAACTTTTGTCACGATCCAAACCGATGGGCCGCGACGTGCATCTGGTATCTTACTCAACCAAGTACCCATATAATGTATATTTTCATGTCATATTATCATAGATAACTAAGCCGGAGAGACTACTGTGAACTAGGTAGAATACAACATGTAATACCAATTTCTACATAAGACATACGGGCCTATAAGGCCAATAACGACTCGAACACTGAATATAGGCCGACAAGGCCATACAATCTTTTGCGTATATCACATTTGTTTACAAGCCTCTAAGAACACATAAATTTTATGAAGGTTGGGATAGAGTCCTGCCATAACAAACAATACACATCTAAATCGTACTAACCAAACAAGCAACTCCGAAGCAAATGGAGCGCACCAAAATCGTCTGATGAGCTGATAGCCTACTTGGAGGACTCTTAACCTGTCTATCGGGACCTGCGGGCATGAAACCCAGTATCCCCAGGTAAAAGGCGTCAGTACAAATAATGTACCGAGTATGCAAGGAATAAAAATTAGTAAGTAATAGACATGAAAGAAACATAGAGTAAAAGACTCGACATGACGTTTGCATAGACTCTGTGAATCATTTTATTTTTATAATGTCATGCATATGCGTATAAATTTCATATGATGCATGGGTATATGTGTTCATAACATCATCAAGCCTCTGAGGGTATCCCATCATATCATCTCGGCCACTGTGGTAAATTATCAACATATACCAGCTGATCAGGTGGTGGTGCGCGCATATACAACGGTGTAACCTTTTTCCGTAACCCATATACTTATACATACATATATACACGTATATAATGCCATTTGGTCATGTGTCAATGTAAATGAATGCAATGCATGAGAAGTATGTCAATAAAATCTCTTGGAGTGTCATAAGACCATTATGCCTTTGAATAATATCATGAAGTAAACTTTTTCAACTTAGGTATTTTTCTGAGGCCCATGAATAGATGATAGAATAATATGACACATGAAAAGTCAAGAACATAGATATCTCTAGCATTTCTATGATTAGAGTCATTTATGAAAATTATACATTTTTACGCTTTGTTTGTATCGTTGCATCATGCCAAAAAAAAGAAGGAATATCCTGACATACTTGGAGTAGGAAAAATTTTATATCATATTTTTGAAAAAGGTTACACCGTACTCCTTTCGAATCGCAAAATCTCATGTTGCTAGTGTGTTAAGAGATACCGGTGGATTTTGATTGAAGAATGAAAACCTTCACTGCCGCAGTGAACCTAATTTGCTAAAGAATAATTTGAAGTTGGTGAACATTGGGTGACCGTTGGCGGCTAAGAGTGACAGAGAGGGCAATCACACAAACATTTTACGTTTGAATTCTTTGGATTCTTATAAGATGCAAGTTTGTGACTTACATTCTTAAGAATGGACAAGATTCTTACATTTCCAAGACTTATAATGGCTTTCCATTATTAAATGAATGCCACGTCTCATATTCTTTAATCTTGCCACACACTATAATGACTCAAAGAGTCAACATGGGATTTTGAGGGGTGCTGCCACGTTACTACATATACTTATCCAAAATTTTACCCCTTCTCCTTAATCAATTTATTAATTTCTCACTAATTTAATATTTAATTAATTATTCACATAATTAAAAATTATCTCAAATTACTTATAATGTTACTCACATTTAATATATCTTATACACTTCACAATTATGTTACATTGTACCTTATATGGTACTAGCCCATAAATACCGGATATATTAGTTCAGGCTATATTTTATCTCAATGTGTCAAACTTGGACGAAAATTTATTTCCTTTGACTTGCTTCCCATCTCACCTTCACGAATTTACTCGTCACTTGTTCGAATTAGCATAATCCTTATAACCTCTAAATAATCTTTTCATTGGACTGATGTCCATTACCTTACGACAAATTTAACTACAATGCTACATGGTGCAACATCATCGTAATTTAATACTACGGAGCGTAATCGTAGTGTAATATTGCAAGGCAGAACATCATCGTAATATAATACTGTAGGACGTAACACCATCATTATATTTTGGGGCGTAACATTGGGGCTCCAAACAAAATATCAACAGATGCATAAAAACATAACATAAACTCGCTCTTGCAATCAAATCATCAGAATAACATTCGAAACCACGAATCGGACATCAAAACACATGAATTTAACATGACATTCGAGAACTTCTAAAAACAAAATCGCACGTCTGATTCCTATCAAACCAACTCGAAATGATTCTAAAATTTACGGACAAGTTTCAAATTGCAAAGCAGACTTATTCCAAGTCCCGAAACAGAAATCCAAATACGATATCTATGAATTCAACCTACGGTTAAACTTATTAAAATTCTAAACCTTTACATTGCTAACTTTCGGCAAAATAACATAAATCAACATACGGACCTATGAAATCAATTCCGAGCATACACCTAAGTGCAAAATCATAATATGAACCTATCAAAGTCATCAAAATATCATTTTGAGTTTATTTTCACAAAAGTCAAACCTCGCTCAACATTTTCAACTTAAGCTTCTAAAGTGAGAATCACTCATCCAATTTCATTTTGAACCATCCGAAAATATAATTCGATCATATACACAAGTCATAATATACAATATGAAGCTGCTTAAGATCTTGAACCACTGAACTGAACCTTAAAGCTCAAAACGATCGGCCGAGTCATCATATTGTGGGATTGTTAGTCGACAAGGCTACTCTATCCTAGACCCCAAAATCAAACTTATAAAAGGGGTCACATATTCCCTTTGAAAGAATATCTCGAAAATTGAGATCATCTAAAAAAATACCATAAATGCTCGGGACGTTTACATAGAGATCAATACATAAAATAATATTGTAATCAAGAGCCATTCTTCTCGGTAATCAAATACTTTATGAAGAAGATCCACATAATAGCTCAATTTTCAAGGAGATTAAATACATCCTAAGGACGTTCGCACCATCCAACATTTGAGAACTATAATGATGAAACCCTTGAATTACATAGAACAATCTAAGAAAAAATCAATGGAACATATAGAATTGTACCCACAAAGATTGATCAATAACATTATTTTTCTTTTATTTATATTACTGTATTCTTTTATCAGTATGATGAAACTTTGTTCCAAAAATATCTATTTACGTAAACCGCCAATTTTAAATTTAACGGGAGAAGCAAATTGGGGGGCGGGGGGAGATAAAATTACCGTTACAAACGTCCAAAAAATTAATCAATCAAATTTGAAGCCGAGCCGAGCGACAATGGCGTAAGGTCTTGTTTTCTTCTCAACTCTTTAAAAGCTGGAAGAGGTATAATTGTATATAGATTCGTCAAATCTCTTTTCCTCTTCCAATATGCGATAATGTTACTTTACAAAGGAAAAAAATATAATATTTTATTTTTTCCTCCATTTTCTATATATTTACACCACTCTTAACCTAAAAACCCCAAATGAATCCAACCCCACTACTGTATTAGCTTTCACCAGCTTTTCTACAGGCTCGCCTTTACCTGCTGTATTTTTTGTTCATCCCCTTTATTAGAAGTTGGTCTATCCACCCATTTAATTAAATTCTTCTTTCCAAGGTTGGCCCTTATGCATCTTTGAATTATCTGCCTATTAGTCGATTTGTTCTTCTGCTTTCAAACCCCTTATTGTCAAAATTCTGCCTTTGAAATCCTTTCTTGGAAATAGCATTATATGCCTTATATTCTTCCTCAAAGTAATAGATGCTTCAACAATATAATAATAGTAACTCCAAAAGTAACAACATTTTTCTATTAAATTTTACTTACTAATTAATAACAGTACATTCATGCAAATGTAGATGCTTGAACGATACATATTGCTACAACTTTACTAAAATAGAAAGGTACCATGTAGGGTCTATAATTCTTCGTTGAGTAGGCACGTTCGCCCATACTCTAGGGACATGAGATAGCTCACGTTAGCTCCCTGTGAACGTCCAATGAAGTCTGTCTTTGACTTCAAGAATTCAACCAGTCCTGGCAACCAAATAGCATCACGTACGTGCTTCAAGGTTAGATTATGCATCAGATTCTGCCCCATACATGAAATCTGAACCTGCAGTTCGAAAGAACAAGATTATAGCTCGGAACAGAAGTTTATGCTCTCGACATTAATCTACTCTTATCTTACATCTAAAATTCATTTTTTGATTTGAACGCAATATAGTTTATTCGTCTCTCTAATATTTCATTATGATTTATGGCTTTAGTCGCCTCTTTTTGTTCCAAGTTAGCAAAACTTCATGAATTACAGAATATGCTACTTTGTCGTATTCTTGTTAGGATTTTGTCCTGAATTTTTAATCTATTAGTACTCTTTTTTATTAAGGAAAGAAAAAAGACTCCTTAAAAGAAAAATCTACTTCATATGACTTATCCTTTTCTTGAAAGAAAATCTTGTACAGCTATAAATTAAGAACTTTTGCTTCTGACAACAACAACAATATCCACGATATAGCTATAAAGAGAATCGCGTCTCGGGGAGCTTTATATTCTAGTATTTTCTTTTGAATTAGTATTAAAGTTTAGGATTATGTTAGGATATGATTCCTTGTGCTGATTTTGTGTGTTTTTGTCCTCCTTTGTGTGATGGGTTTAAAGCATTGTGCTTGTGGTTTTACCTGTTGAGCTTGCTGAAAGGTTCTCTCATTTGATTCTCTTTCCATTTTTGGGTGCTTTTACATTGTTGCTTATTGGTGCACGAATTGCATGATATGTGGCTCTAGGTGTTATTGGTGTGGCATGCCGGTCAAGTAGCTTGTATTGGATGAGATAAGGTTATTGAACTTAGAATGAGCATTCAGAAGTGAGTTAGGTTTGTTTGGGATATATGATATGTCACTAGACATCTTAAAATTTGGGCTATGGTTCTTGTTGGGCAAGAGCGCTACATATTGATTTGATGGGTGGTTATGAGTTTTTGCGTGTTTTATTCATCTTTAACAGTGTATGAAAGTTCAAAACAAGGTTTCAATTGATATGAGGTTTGTTAACGATACCGGGTTTGTTATTGAGCATCTATTGTGATCGAAGTTATTGCTACGAGTATTGGAGTTATGTGGGAAAGACATATAATTATATATTGGGTTATGGGGAAGGCTTGATACAGCTTGTTCACACTTAAACATTGTGTAAATGTAAGAATCGGATCTTATAATAGGATTCCAGATGTTGGAGATTTGATTCCAAGGTTTATGGGTTAAGGTTAAAGTAAGGATCTTCAGCTAGGTTGTATTGTCATGCATAGGGTGATGTGGGATCACCGACGGGTATGTGTATGGTGAGTTTATATGGTGGTTTGACGACTTAATAATGAACTAATTTGACGGCTTAGGAACGAATCTTGGCACGTTCGAGGACGAGTGTATGTTTAAGTAGGGGAGAATACAACGAACCGATCGATCATTTTGAGCATTTGTATTTCGCTCAGGATTTGAGGGCATGAGTAGATCCGTATGATGTATCATGACTTATGTGTATCGTCGATTTTAGTTATCATGTGGTTTGAATTTTATTTGGAAGAATAATTCTCATTTTAGAAGCTTTAAGTTGGAAGAGTTGATCAAGTTTGACTTTTGTATATTTAACTCTAGACCGAAGTTTCAATGGTTCCGTTAGGTCCGGATGGTGAAATTGGACTTGGGTGTATGCCCGGCTTTGCATTTGGATGTTTCTAGAAGGTTTCGACAGTATTATTTGGCAAAAGTTAGCAATTCAAAGGTTTTAAAGGTTCATAAGTTTGACGGGAAGTTGATTGTGCTGATATTAGGTTCGGATTATTGTTCCAGGAGTTGAAATAGGTTCATTATCTTATTTAAAATATGTCTGTAATATTTGAGGTCATTCCAGGTTGATTTGATATGATTCGGCACGAGTTATGGAAGTAGAAAGTTCAAAAGTTCATTAAGTTTTATTTAAAGTGTGATTCGTGGTTTTGATGTTGTTATGGGAAATTTAAGGCCTCGAGTAGGTCCGTGTTATATTTTGAAAATTGTTGGTATATATATTTAGACAGGGTCCTGAGGGCTTGGGTGTGTTTCGGATTGATTTCGAATCATTTTTGGGCTATGGTGGGTTGTCTGAAGGTTCTGGTTCTGGGCACGTATTTGCGGAGAACTAGTCGTAGATACGATATTGGCTGGGAAAAAATGAACCGTAAAAGTGTAGGTGTGGGATCACATCTGCAGAATGGGATCGCAGATGCGGGTGTGTAGGTGCATTTCCAAGATCGTAGATGCGGAAGGTCGGCAACGGGGGTGGTAGCGCAGATGTAGAGCTTTCCTCGCTCCTATAAAATCGCATAAGTGAATTATATTCTATAGGTGTGAGAGGTTGGGTTTCAGGGATTCTCTAGAAGCGGAGCTTGTATCGCTGAAGCAACGCCACAAAAGAAATTATTTGTTCGCAAGTGCGAAAGAGTTTGACAGAAACTATATATCGAGGTTTTGGTTCAGTTTTATTACAACTTGAGATTCGAAGCTTGATTTTGGGCGATTTTAGACTGGAGTTTACCAAATGGATTGGGTTAAGTATTTTCAACTCAGTTTTAATTGTATTCCATGATTCTATCTCTAATTTTGGTATTTGATTGATGATTTCAAAAGAGAAATTTGAGTTTTGTCTAAATTTTCCTACAATGAATTATTAAGTTTTGAATATAGATTTGGAGTTGAATTTGTGTGATATTAGTATGGTTATACTCGTAATTGAATGGGTTGTGGAAATCTATAAGCTTTGTCGGATACCGAGGTGCGGGCCCAAGAGTTGAATTTTTGGTTGACTTTGAGTAATGACTAAACATTTGATCTTTATTGTTCGGGTTTGTTTGCTTTGGCGTTATTTGATGTATTTGAGTTACTTTTGGCTAGTTTCGAGTCGCTCGAAGGTTGATTTATGCGGTACGGCATTTATAGAGTATTGTTTGGTTTGCTCGATATTGGATTTGACTTGTTTGAGCTAAGTAACATATTTAAACTTGGAATTGAGGGTATTTAACTATGGGAACTATGTTATATGAGGTGTATTGGGATGACACACATGCTATATGACGGGCATGTGGGCGTGCACCGGTATAATTGAGATCCGAGTTGACTTCTAGACTATTACCAAATTTATTTTGTTCTTATGTCTTGTTATATATATCTTCTCTCTGCTTGTTTGATTATATGAACTATGATTCGTGTTATAAATCATGTTTAGGCTATGTGATTATTTGGTTTATACCTAAGGAGACTATTTCTGTTAATTTAATTTGGACTATCTAATTTAACTATCACTATTCATTTAGTCTTGATTCTTTATTTGCATATCATATCTCACTCTCTGTCATTACTTATTGTTGCATCACACGTTGTTGTTACTTTTCATGCGTGGTACTATTTGGGTTGAATAATATAGGATTGTGAGCCCTTGAGACTTAAGAGGTTGATGACTGAGGTAGGCCTGAGAGCCTTGTTAAGGGAGATTTATCTGTACCGGCTACATGAGATAAAATGCCTTATTGGATTATTATTATATGGATCGAGTTGCATGCGGTAGCATGCCATATTGCTTTATTATTATTTGGATCGGGTTGCATGCCGCATCATGCCTTATTGATTTTATTATTAGAGCTTGTGCAGGATCCACCCCTCGAGAGTCTGACATACCAGTAGTGAGCGCAAACACAATGATATATACATATGCTTGGTGAGGGGCTTTTACACCAGGCACCCGTAAAATGCTAAGAATGAGTGTACTTGAGGATATCATAAGGAGATTATCTACCTCGCACGCGTATTTGACATATAAACATAGAGATGTATTTTTCTCATGCTAGACGATAATATGACAGTTGATGATTGTCATGTATATTTGACATATAGGCTTAGAGATATGTATTCTTCATACTAGGCAATATATGATAATTGAAGATTTGACATGTATATTTGACACGTAGGCATATATATGTACTTTCTTCATGCTACTTGGTAAACGAACAATCTTATCTGATACCGTAAATTGGAAAATACAGTCTTATTTTTATATAAATTCATGTTTAATTTATTTCAGTGGCAAGATTTGGTATTTGACTGTTATTGTTGAAAAACATGTCTACTTCTCCGTAAATATGAACGAGCTAAGCATAATGTCTTTTAAGTTATTCATTTTTATTGTCTTCATTACATTATCAGGAGTTGTTATTGGTCATTGGTATTGGACTCTAACCATCTTCCAAACTCGTCATTGCTTTTAACCCAGGGTTAGCAATGTTACTTATTGAGCATATGAGGTCAGTTGTACTTGTATTACACTTCTACACTTTGTGTGTTGAACTTTTGAGATGATATATCTGTTTATGGCTAGAGATGACACTAAAGATGTACCTGCTTTTCGGATATAGCTATCACTTGTTCTTTGTAGCTCTAGATTTTGAAAATTTATTTATGTATATTTCAAACGATGATGTACTTAATCCATATCATCTTTGTAAATTCTAAGTCTTAGAACCTCATGATTTATATTATCAATCATTGGAATTTTGTATAGAAATTCCGATATTTTATTTAATGAGTTTATATTTATTCTTCTTTAGAAATTATGAAATTGTTGTTTAACATAACTAGCGTGTTGGATTATGTGTCATTACGACTAATTGAATTTTGGACCGTAACATTAGATGAAAGGAAAATAAGCCATACTACTAAAATATTGATGATGGAATTCTCAAGTAACCATGAGATGAGAAAATTATCCAGCTAAACTCTGCTAAGTTGTTAAGGCTTTCAGGTCAACAATACTGTCAGAAATCCACGTATGAACCAAGAGAAAAGAGATTGATACAAGAATAACATACTGAACGCGGAAAAGGATACATATATACAAATTAGCGCATTTCTATTGATATTTTAGAACCAAAGACCCATTTCAAGTGAACTTTTGACCTAACAAGTTAAAGAAGAAAAAATTGGCTGAAAAAGTTTGTAAGAACAAGACTGATACTTCCCTTCAACTTTCTACATCAAGATGGAACACTTTTGAAACTATATATAACTTATTTGACCAAGTTTCTTTTTGTCATAGTTTTTGCGAGAATCTTTTTTTTTTTAAATTAAGTTGGTTGGTCAAGCTTTTAGAAGAAGAAAAAATGCCGTTGAATAAAAGCAGAAATAATTTTGGAAAGCAGGAAAAATTAACTTCTTCTAAAACGCACTTTTGTTGAAAAATAATTTTAAGAAAAATACACTTAAAACAATTTTCAAAAGCTTTGTGAAACACTATGTATTGCTCAAAATATACTTTTCAAATTAATTAGTCAGAAATAAATAGTCCCTCAAAATAAACCGATTTAAGAAGCTTGGCTAAACATGTTATTGAATCGAAGAGCTTATTCTAAGGCTTCGTTTGTCCATAATTTTTATTTTATTTTTTTAAAGATGTATTTGTCCATGAAATTTTTCAAAAATGAGTTTTTCAACATAATTTTAAATTACTATTTTTCAACCTAACTACAAATATTATTTTTTATAAAAAAATACAATTTTTATGTCCAAACGCCCACTAAAGTTGATGGATAATGGAAATGAAAGCTTTTGACAGTTGAAAGCTGTTAAAATCCAAGAATCTGTGTGTTTTAATCATTACTAGATCTTTGTCCCAAAATGAAGTACCAAAATCTAAAATACACGGGAAAGGTCATTGAACCTACTCTGAAAATGAACCAACATATTACTGCTAAACATTACTTGTGTTCGTCCATGCAACTCCCAAGTCCCAACACGATACCAATAGTAAAAAAAGTCCAATTTTCTCAATTTTGTATTTATTTATTTATTTATTGTAGAGCAGGATCATGAGATAGTCCGGAGGAGAAAATTATATTTTGTATCTCATATAACTTACACTAGTTATATGAGATATTTTTTTGTCTCACAATTTCGTATATCCAAATTTTTGTGTACCTTGAGTTTTATAAATCGGTGAGACAAGAAGAAGCCTCACATGTCGGTTGTATAAGGCACACAATAAAACTTGTATACGGGAGGAGAAAAACTGACCTCAGCTTCGTTGGAGAGACCAAGCTTTCTAACCAGGTAGGTTTTAACCATGAAGACTGTCACGTTCTCATCTCTATCAGATAGATGAAATGAAAGGGAAAAGTAAGAGTCAGGTTTTCTTTCACACGTTTTCACTTTCTTTCAACAGCAGCATCATTAGTAAGTTGAAGAAACGCTATGAGATGACAGACGTTTGACATGATCATGTTGACCTATATAGTAATATTTTTATAGGCAAAATATAGTGATACTTTTATAGAGGAAATAATTCTAACCCAAACTAGTTTTACCTAGCTATGCGTGGGGCGTATCTATAGCTTGCAATATTCGGTATATATGTACCCATGGTCCGTCTGTCCGTCAAATTAGATATTTTATGTATGTATTTTTTAAAATTTATCCAATATTATGTATTGACATCCAAGATCCATAAAAATTGAACGGTACAAATTTACCGTCTAGCTGGGTTATAACCAGGGGCAGATTTAAACTTTGAACATTTTGTTGTTTGATTTCCGAAATTTAATAGCATACATCTGAATTTTATTGGTGGTCAGAAATTTTTATTATTTAAATTTAAACACAAACTCAGAGTTCGAGCTGAAACTATTGAGTTCTAACGAATCTATAAGGTGTATACTATAATCTGTCTCAAATTATAAAATGATCTGAATTATAATATTAACGTGGATTAATGTAGAAAAATGCGTAAATATTTATGGACATTTTGTGTTTGAATACTCGTATTCACATATTGCAAATTCATGTATTCTTTATTTTGTATTCTACCTTGCATAAAATAATGTACATAAATTGTCATATAAGTTATACAAAAATTAGTATAGTAATATAATTATTAGTTATTGAAAACATAAAAAATTAAGTAAATAAATGTATGGTTACTCTAAAAAATAACTTAAACTCTTGAATATGATGGGTACACATTAAATATGTTTTAAGTAGTAGACAAAGGTTTTGGGTTCGAATCTCTCAACAATATCAAAAAGAGTTTTCACATACCTAATTTGAAAGAAGAGACCGTGGACGTGTTGAAGCTAATATTAATTAAGTAAATAAATGTATATACTTTTCTGGAAAATTAAACACAGATGAGATAATCAAACTTCTTGCTGAAGCATACTATCACAAATCAAATATTGTAGTAATTAATAATCTTACGAAAAGGTATATAGGTAATAAGGAAGTTTATACCGAAAATAACTCATCCTATATTGCAAAGCCATCTCTAAAAGTTGAAAGGGAAATGATTTGTATAATTCTAAACCAATTGTAGAGAAAAAGAAATTAACGCTGCAAGCATATCATTGTTTACTGCTTCTGTCTCAGATAAAATTTTCCCTAATATGAGTAATACTTCATTAGTCTCAATTTAGTTGGTACTTTTCGCGTTTTCGAGATTCAAATTTTTAATTTTGAATGTATCGTTAGACATAAAATCTTTAAATTTTTACGAAATAGAATATACATATTTCAAAATAGTATAATAAGTACTACAATTCACAATAGTTGATCATTCAAAATATTTAAAAATAATATGATACATTACGATCAAAGAGTAATCCATCTGATTCTCAAAATTCGAACGTCATAACAAAAAGTGGGATGAAGGGCTCTGAATTGAAGTGGAGAACTTACTTCACTCTTATAAAGGCTTTTGGAACCTGCGGTAGAACGTCCCCTTTCCTGCCATAGCCAAACAATAATTTAAAAATATCACCACACTTGTTGTTAGACAGTAAATACTAAGCGTAGATAAACAATATTTGAATACAGTAAGAGGAAATAAAGTCATTGGTGATGCAGTCTACGAAAAATAGTTTGTAAATGAAGAAAAAACAATATTGTACCAATATATTATAAACATTGATCATGTTAAAAGTATTGCGCTTTTGCTTTTTCTCATTGTGAAATATTCTAGAAAATACGTATATAAATTCATAATTGTAATAAAAAGTTAGTCATATTAGGAAGGTGGGTACCGATTAATTGAAGGACGTAAAGAGAACCAGAGTCCTGGCTGAGGAATTGAGCATGATGAGGTTTTAGAGCTTAAAACAAGGGAAGAAGAATGATGGAGGCCATGACTTCCCCACCAAAATCCCTGGTAATTTCTAGCTGCTGCCTCCATTTCCATATTGTCATCATCAACCAAACCTAACCCTAACCCTAACCCTAACCCTAACCCTAATTCCTGATGATGTCGCTCTTTTAATATGAAATCATGAGAAGGAGTTGATTTTGATCCACATTCCAAACTACCTAACGCTAGCTCAAGTCCTTCCTTGGAAGTTTTAGAAAAAGGAGTGGAAGAAGAACAAGCCATTATTATATTGACTTTTTTTTTTGCTTTCTTTCTTTCTTAATGAGCAGCAGCAATTCAATGAGTTCTCTCTTTAACCTTTTTCTAATCTTTTCCTTTCAAAGAAAAAAAATTAGTTTAAACTGCTACTACGTAATACTCCCTCCGGTTCAAAATAAGTAATTTTTTGGCCTTTTTTTGTGGTCCAAAATAAATAATTTTTTCGGATTGCAAGAATGACTTAATGATGTTTTACTACATTGTCCTTGGAGTAAATACACCAACAACAACAACAACCCAGTATATTCCCATAAGGTGGGGTCTGAGGAGGGTAATATATAGACAGGCATTACCTCTTTCCGAAATGGCAGAGAGGCTGTTTCCAATCGACCCTCGGCACATTGAAAAGAAAGGCAAACAAAAATAAAAACCGCAAATAGTGTCCTTGGAGTAAATAGTGTTTGGAATATGTGTTAGAAGTGTTTATGTGAGATAATAAGATTAAAATGATCAATTCTATTGGTAATTAATACTCCCTCCGTTTCAATTTATGTGAACCTATTTTCTTTTTAGTCCGTGCCAAAAAGAATGACCTCTTTCCTTATTTGGAAATAATTTACCTTTATGCAATGATTTATAGCCACACAAAATAAAGGTGCCTCATTTTACACCACAAGATCAAAAGTCTTCTCTCTTTTCTTAAACTCCGTGCCCAGTCAAATGGGTTCACATAAATTGAAACGGAGGGAGTACTAAAAAGTGATTTTCTTAATACGTGTGAAAACATTTAAAAATATCACTTATTTTAGAACTATAGTATTTCTTTTTATTTAGGACCTTTAGGGTTCTAGGGATTGACACTGAATCATGAAAGGGATATCTATGTGTATTGTACTAATATTATATTGCTCCTTACCGAGGCATAATGGTCTGCATCACTGTCTGTTCCTTTTTTTTTTCATTCTCATCCTGTTCTTGGCTTGACTTTCTTCTTGTCGTTGCATCTGAACAGTAAGAGAGCTAGCGATTATGATGAAGTTGTTCTTTGTTTGTTGTTTTTACTTCTTTTAGTTCCAGCAACTCACGCAAATGCACTGTGAATCCTACTGTATCATCCACAAAGATTACGTAGAAAATGATTTGGGTTAGGTTCTACCTCCTTAGCACGAATTATTACGCGTGTGCATCGTTTTACTAAAAAGCAAAAAGTGAACCACTCATTGCTTATCTGGGGTGGGTTAAGTTACCATATTATCCCTCTACCCTTTTCACTACCAAAAAAACTTGACATTTCAGATATTTTAATAATATATTTTTCTAAATTCACAAAACAGTCTTTCGGAAATTCCATCGCCTTAGTTGAACTTCCGCCGGTAGACACAACCGATGGTTCTAACTATGTCAAGATTTCATTCAAAAACTATTGAAGTTAAATTTTGGATGCCTATAGTTCTACAATAATATTTTATTTTCTATTCGTTAAAATAGAATAATTCCCACATTTTACCACATTTTAGGAATATAATTCTAATACAAAAGAGCGGCACTAGTCAAATTAAAAGAAAATACATGTGCTAAAATGTCACGCCCCAAACCGGAAGAGGCGTGGCCGACATCCGGTGCTATACTCGGTCCCGGCATATCACTCTATAAATGTAAACTCTGGAGGGGTAACCCTCAATTTTGGCCAATGAAGCCATATTCTAAATCATCTGAAAATAATGTCTACACCTAGCAATATCAAACTAAATATCAACATAGGGCTGGTAAAGCCACATACTGATATAAAAAATGTACATGACTCCCCTACAAGCCTCTAGAGATAACTGAATTGTACCATAGCCGGGACAGGGCCTCGACCTACCCATCAAACCTGTATACATAAAATGGACACCAAGGTCTAGACCTGGTAACACCGAGGAGGTGGAGCTTACCAACCAAGCTGATGTTTGAGTCTATCTGCTGGGAGGGTCTGTCGAACTATCAATCAGGACCTGCATGCATGAAATGCAACATCCCCGGCAAAAAGGACGTCAGTACGGAATAATGTACAGAATATGTAAGGCAACCGAATAACTGAAAGCCGAAACTGAACTGATAATATAATAACTAAAAGTACCTGGGAGTCAAATACAATTTGAAAATATGCTTACTTACTAATACTGACTCATTTCTCTCAATATAGTAAGTAAAATAGTTGTCTTGCTCTATACGGCTCGATATGTGTAACTGATCTGCCATAGTAGGCTCGCTCGTAGGCGCTCGACCATACCAAGCTCTGTATCTTGGCCATTCTAGGTTCTCTCAAGGCTCTCAACCATAGTAGGCTTGGTATATAATTTACCATCTGATCTATTATTGCTTAATAGGGGCCTGCCCACCGATTATAGCTCGACGGTGGTGAAAATATTATAATACTCTCTATGTTATATATATATATATATATATATATATATATATATATATATATATATAGAGAGAGAGAGAGAGAGAGAGAGAGACCCTCTACTCTCTTGATTGGAAGAAGACAATACTTAATTAAATATAAAGTCCCGATAAGGGAGAATACTGCAACTTATGAGATTATGATAAATGTTCATAAGTTCAGGAATACGAACTTCTCTTTATGCCTCGTTATCAAACTCATGTAGTTAAGGGATCATGCCAAAATTAAGAAAGGTTTAGCCTTAACATACCTTATCACAATCTTTCCAATTACCACATTGAGCTTCTCTTCGCACCTTAATCTACAACAACAATAATAATACTCATTAAATTAATAAAGGTAGACAACTACCGCACAATAAATGACAAGCTTATTTTGTATTAAAACGGACAACATCTCCCCTATAATCCTTTCTTCTTCCAAATTTAAGATAACACCAACAACACAAGAACACAACAATAAAAATGTATATACATTATTTTCCAATATTATATAGACCATAATATACTACAAAATAGTCCAACATACCACAATCTCTTAATACGCAAAACGACCACCGTAGTAGTGTTAAACGACCCAAAAAATATTATGATGAATGACCATTCCACCACCCTGCATTTATGTGTATTTCACCACACCATTCCTCCTCTTAAAACTCCATAAAATAATAATAAAATATGCAATTCAACAACAACACAAAACAATCAACAAAGTAGTCTGTTACAAGTGAATATCTCTAAGTCACGTCTTTCAATCATCGCCGATGTGAGTTCTTAGAATTATAGAACGACTTTTCACACATATCCATCATAAAAATAGATAAAAAGGAGAAGAAAACTCACCTTATTTTTTGAATAACTCAGCTCATATCTTGGTTCTTTAAACTCAAGGTTTTTTCTCCAACTAGAACTTGAAAAGGAGAGAAATTCAATTAGGGTTTATGTTAATTTTTTAAGGGATGTTTTCCAATGTTTAGGTCTGGTTATTGTGCCCTCTTATTAGTGTCTTGTATTAACGAAATATCCCTTTAAAAAGCCTCTTATCCCATTTTTGGACTCTCATTTAAGCAAGTAGGTGACGCACCTACTTGTCACCTAGCAGTCTGCGTAGTCTTGCAAAAATACATATATCTCTCTACTTTGATGTAGTATTGACAAACGGTTTAATACATTAGAAACTAGACTCATAGATATTCAATTTGATGGGTAAAATAACCTGTAATTCTAAGTATATTTGGATAAAATTTCTATTACATTTGACTAGAATTTGAGTAGAACCTATTAATGTAACTTATGATTGCGTTCATCTACTTTTGCTCCACAGCTTGACTTCAAAATATAACACACGACTATCATATGACTAACATAACTCACAACATAGCCTCCTTACCATGTTAATCACACTAGTATTGATGTATCCCAAACTCACGCCACTAACTGGGATTGTGAGACGGTCGATGCAGTTATAATACCCAATGCGAGTCGGGGTCGATTCCACAGCGAGCTTTATATAGAATTAGGCATACACCTAGTGCAGTGTATGATGTACCCTAGATTTCACTTCCACATGATTGGTTGTTTCTATCTACATCTAATGATTAGGCTAATGCTTGCAATTGAAAAGCTAAGAGATAATTTTTTAGGTATTTTTCTTTTTCAAGATCATGTATTCCACCTAGGTGGTTACCTAACGGATTATAGGCTTTATGGCAAGTTTTTTTGGTCGGGGTCGTAATATAGAAATCACATGTAATTATCCACTTAATACCTCTCGATAGTTAGTGTGATTTTGCCGAGTTTAGCTTTCTTAAGTCCAAATGGGTATTGCACAAAACAAGTGATAAATGCTCAAGTTGGGTCTTACTATTTCTATATTCAACCCTTTAATTGGGGCTATCAAATTCTTGTTTTCCTAGACTTAATCTCTCTTCAATTAGGCATTAATCAATATTTGCAACCATCAATTCTCAAATTCAAGCAAGAACTAGGCCAAATATCACTAACTCAATCACAAACAAGTCCTAAATCAAATACCCATTAAGTATCCATACTAGGGTTGGGCACAACCCTAGTTAGAAATTTAGCTACTCATAAAAAATGAAGAAATTAAAGAAGAAACTATGATAAAATTCATAATAGAAGATTAAGGGAAGAAAATCTAATGTTAAAATGTTAAACTAATACAATGTTACCCAATACAGTAAAGAAAAATGGCTATCTATTCTCAGGTGCACAAAACTGAACCTAAAAATGAAAAAAAGATCTATTTATATAAACTTATCAGACAAAATTTCCCTTACTAGACTTCTGCGGCCGCACAATTCTGTGTGCGGTCCGCACTTTGAAACTTGGCTTGACATGATAGTGACCTTGGCTTTGGCATGGGGACTTTGGTAGACCGCACATTTTTTAGTGTGGTCGCGCTCTTGATGTTGTGGCAGCACAATAATGGTATGGTCCGTATTTCTTCATGACCCCAAAATTCTATCTTTCTAAACTTTATCTTCTGCGGCCACACAAAAGTGTGCGGTCCGCTTTGAAAGGAATTCCTGTCAGAGTATTCTTTATGTTTTGCGTCTGCACTCAATATTGTGCGGTCCACATTTTGCTCTTTTAGCCTTCTTTTGGTCTTTGTCCAAAATTACTCCTTCTTGAGTTGATTTTTATTTCTTTGGCTCATATTCCACCACTCCTGCAAGAAAGCACATTTCATTAATTTTGGGAATACCTTTGAGCAATTTTGAGCTAAAACGAAAGTAAATGAGTAGGAATAAGTAGTCAAAATCTTTCTTATCAACTCCCCAAACTTAAGTTTTTGCTTGCCCTCAAGCAAATAAGGTAATTCCCACCTCCACAAGAAAAGAACTATTTTAGTCGGCCTAAGTTGAATCAATCACACATCAATTGGGACCATCAATTACCCATAACACGTATGAATTATCAACAATGCAATAATTTGACTTTTTGAGTACAATAGTTTTAATGTGACACTAGAGCATCAAGGGTTGACTTTATTCATCAAGGAAACTCACTGTCTCATGTAGGTCATTGTGGATCCCAAACTCCTCCTCTACTCTCTGTTAGCATATCTCACTTTAGAATATAACACTCAATGCAAGGATTGTGAAAAGTTCGCTCATCTCTCTCAAACAATGTCACAAGTACGACTTTAAGTACTACTCCCTCCGTTTCAATTTACTTGAACCCATTTGACTGGGCATGAAGTTTAAGAAAAGAAAGAAGAATTTTAATCTTGTAGTGTAAAATGAGGCACCTTTATTTTGTGTGGCTATAAATCATTGCATAAAGGTAAATTATTTTCAAATAAGAAAAGGGGTCATTCTTTTTGGCACAGACTAAAAAGGAAATAGGTTCATATAAATTGAAACAGAGGGACTGTAAATCACCGCTAATGTAAACTTACTCAAATTGAAATCTTGTAGGGCTTTTTCTGGATGTAATGAAGGCTTTTGGATCAAGGTAGGACTTGCTGGAATAGAAAGAGTTTATCTTTTCTTAAGTACTCCATTTTCTATTTCTGGCTCATACTTTATCAACTCTTTGAGTCATTTTCTTTTCCTCAGGAGAACCAGAGAGACTTAGAGTTTCTCTTTCTTGGTCATGATACTCATTTTCTCCTTCTTTGTTTACTCCATTCTTTTCATCTTTGTTTTCTTTGAATCCCTTTAACTTTTTACTTTATTCACTTTTTTTGGCATTTTTCTTTTTGTTATTTATTTCTTTTCTTTGCTTCCCTTTTTTTTTCCTCTTCTTTGTACCTTTATATCACTTTCACGCTCTTCACCTCTCATCCAAACTTATGTTTTAGCCAATTATTTCTCAAGAATTCTGAGGAAAGATCGAGTGCCAAGAGGGGGTCATTACAAAATGGATAAAGGCTTATAACGTGGTTATTGAAAGAAAAAAGGCTTAGGCTCAAATGTGTCGACTAAGGATATCACATTGGTAGGTTATGGAAGATTTAAAATTTCAAATTTGACCAAGAAGAGCCTGCAATCATTTCTCAAGAAAAGCTACACTTAGAATTTTGCCTAGAAAAATATTCGGGGCAAATTATAGACTATTAGTACGGGTACTTGGACTTGCCACTAAATATCTCACCTCTCACGCCGCTGGATTGCTAAAGAGAACAGAGTCGAGGGACCACAACAGCCCTAGTTAAGAGTGATAATCACAAATGGCTCGACTTAACCACTCGATGACTACTTAAGTTAAGACAAGAGTCAAAAGGTCACAACTAGAGCTATTTTTTGCCAACAACTTATTTTTAGCTATAGAGTCGTAGGTAAATGTGTTTGTACCAAGCGAAACATGGTTGAGACCCTTTTTGTTTATTACTACTATTTTTTACTTAAACATTAAAGAAAAAAAACCGGACTCAATCCCTTCAAATGGTTGTCACACTATCCATCATTGGGAGACCCACCCAGTTCACACAAAACTCATCTTTGGAAAGAACGGTGGCATTAAGAAAACGAAAGGCTTATTGCTCACTTACACATAACAAGAAACTACCAAATCAGAAAGAAGCTACTAAAGTAAATAGAAAGTTATACTACTAAGAAAAAAAAACTCAATAAGCCATGAAATAAACTACGGAAAGTAAGACAAATGAATATACAAATCGAAGGGAAATGAATATATACATCAAATAAAATGGAAGAATATATGCATAAGCAAAGTAAAAATAAAGATAAAAGAAAAAGAGTATTAGAGTTATTACTGGCCTACTATCAATGTCATAATGAATCATCCAAAATAAACCACCCCCTGAATAAAAATATGCATTGTCACCAATGCTTAACAAAAATAAGAACAAGGAAGGGTAGAGAGTTAAGAGAAGTCCCTATGTGGTCTCAGTGTGCGTAGCATCCTCAGCACGCTCGATCTCCTCCAACTTTATCTCAGCATCACCTGGTTGGGGGACAACTGGGTTGGAGAGCATTTGGAGCATCTCCTCAGCGATGTGGGTAGCAAGGTCTGTATCCTCATACTTGTCGGTTGCTGTCTATGATGCTAGAAGTACTGTCGGTGCTATCTCCATAAGAAGGTAAGTGGTAGATCTCCTGTAGATGCTATCTTAGCAACCTTTTTTCTCAACCTATCCACTTACTTCTTCGAAGCCTGAGATCTCCGTATCTTTTTCACCTGTTTTCCCAACTCCTCAATGATCTCCCCATGTGCTACCTGAGTCTCTATAATGATTTTATGATTTTCTAGGATCTTAGACAGTATTTTATCCACTGACGGCGGTACCTGAGGTGATGTTGGGGTAGAGGATTATGTTGCAATGGATATGTCAGACAGCTTTGAAGTAGCTTCCTGCATCCAGTTGTTGAGACTTGCCAATGTTTAGAAGACTCGCAGTGCAGTCAGTGGATATGTGGAAAAAGTAGGCACTGACACTGATATAGATGGTTTAGCAAGGGGAGGTGGTGGCATGTCAGTTGTCTCAGTGGAAAGGTCAACTGCTGTGGAAGGTATGGCAGTTGTAGAAGGGACAACAATTGAATCAATAACCACTATATCAGCTCCTCAAGCTGGCCAGCGAAGGTAGTTGCCTTACCCCTGAACTTGGGTTGTCAGCACCCTGTATGTGGTACCATGGAAAGGGCTTCTTGGCATTTACTTTTATGTCATAATGCCTCGGCTCCACCTTTGCATCATTGAAATACTCTGTGAAGGGTAAGATCGTTTATCCTTTTCAATAGCTAACGTGATATTGGTTGACATGATGGCATAATGGGTCGCATAATGGCCCTCCAAATTAGCTTTTTCTGCTTCACTCAATGACCAGTCTGCAGTCCGCAGACCTATTCCACGGTCGAATATTTCGTTACCTCCCTATGACAAATTTTCCATGCTGAATCCGTGATCGGTGTGCGGCCCGAAATTATTGTGCGGATAATGGACCGCGAATTGGTCCAAAATTTTTGTTTCTCAAGTTTCTGCTTCACTCTATAGCCATTTTGCGGCCACATAGTGGAACGCATAATTGACTTCTTCTGCCAACATTTTTCTTTAACTCCTCGACGCACTTTTCAACCCAAAAAGTCTATACCGCGATGATCAAGCTCAATGCGAAGAATCTCTACAGTTTTTAACATATAATTCTATCTCAACACCACGAAATCCTGGATGTTTAGGTCAAATCTTACGGGGCCTTACAGTCGAAACATATCTTTTCAACTCTGAACGAACTCAAAATTTGCACACTAGTCCCAAATGTCACAAAGGACCTATTCTAACTCCTAGAACCAAAATCTAAACCTGGTATTTATCGCTACCAACTCCGCACCACAAAAAAGTTGCGAGAGAGGGTCGCAATAGCTTTTACCCAATTTTTGGGCCGGGATCGAATCAACAGAGAGCTAGGATTGGAATCGAGAATCTATTTAGCTTAGAATTGCATATGTGTTCTTAATCGGTCTTAAATACATTATTGGTTTTTCTTTATATTGTACTGTGATCAAACTACAAGTTATAATTGCAACTAAATTGGACTTAGAGTAAATTGCTACAAGTTGTATCTAATGGTTTAAAAGGCACTAGAGTAGTGACCTTCACCTAGGTGGCTAGTTGACGGATAGTTGTATCTAAGGCACAATTGACATGATTGGGGAAATATGTTATAACCGTTTCTCAATACTACCCACTCTACACCTCTCGGTAGAAAGAGTGGTTTTGCCCAATTGGCTCTTTCGAGACCAATTGGGTATGCATATTTGCCCAAGCAACTAGGGTTCAAGTCGGGTAATTACTCTCTCGAGGTTTAACCCTTTAATTGGGACTATCAAATCTCTTGAGTCCATCCCAATTCGTTGTTGAGTCAATTTTGGAGACTTAGGCTCTCTTTCTCAAGAAGAGCCCAAGTCTAATAAGCACAAACTAGTGTTTACAACCACTAATTCATAAATTAAACCATAAATTTGACCCTAATAACAAACACACATAATCAATCTAACCTTAAATCACAATACCCATCAATTACCTACACTAGGGTTGAGCCACAACCCTAGCTAATGAGTTTAGCTACTAATGTTTGAAGATAAAATTAGAGAAATAGATGAAGAGAAAGACATATTAACTAATTACTAAAGTAAATACAAAGTTTCAATGATTAAAACTATGTAAAATTGCCAAAATGGCTAAGAAATGTCTTCTCACGAGCGCAATTACAGTAGTCTAATATCTGATCCCCTAAAATGGAAACATATTCTATTTATACTAAGCTGGAAAAACTTGATGAAATTACCCCTGCAGGGTTAGTGCGGACCGTACAACATAGTGTGCAGCCGCACTAGGCTTTTGACTCTAAAAAATCAACTCTCTGAACTCAGGCTCCGCGGATAGCACAGTATGGACTACGATCGCGGAGGCTTCTAGTGCGATCTGCACAAACACGACCGCGGATAGCACAGACTTGAACCTTGGCACTTGACATCTCTCAGAAGTTTGCTTCCGCAAACCGCATAAAATGGTAGTGTAGCCACGGAGTCTTCATTACGGGACGCACAATATCTACTGCGGACGCACTGCTTTGATGCCTTAAAATCTAGGTCTCTGAATCTCCCTAGTGCGGACCTCACAAAGTGTAGTTTGGCTGCAATGCTTCGAAGCCTGAGATGTTGACTCTCTGAACCTCTCTAGTGTGGATTGCACAAAGTGTAATGTTGCCGCGCGCACTAGGCCTGTTTTTCCGCAGTTTGTCTTGTCTTTTGGTACTTGTGTAGGTTTCACTCCTTTTGAGCTGATCTTTGACATATTGTACTTTTTTGATCAAACTTACAATCAAGCACAACTTATGAGCCTCTTGGGAGTATTTTGTCTGAATTTATGATCGAAGCATAAGCACAAAAGGGTATAAAATGCGTTAAAAAATTTCTAGTTATCAACTCCCTCAAAGGAAGAAGTGACACATAAAATCAATAACCCATACATCAAAGATATAAACTTGAAGAATTGTGTTTAAAGGCATCTCATATTTCTTGGAAATCTCCCCCGCTCGTTGACATTGATCATATCTTTTTACTAGATCACTTGCATCTTTGAACAAGGTTGGCCAATAAAAACCATAACTCAGAACTTTCGAAGCCGTCCTCACTCCTCCATGATGGCCACCATAGGGGGAGGAATGACAAGTCTCTAGGATGTTAAATTGTTCCTCCGCAAGTACACACCTCCATATCACTCCGCCGGTGTAAATCTTGAACATGTATAGCTCATCCCAATGGAATTCCAAACTATCCCTTCTTCCTTTGGTTAGAAGAGAACTCATACGGGATGATGCCAGTCACAAGAAAATTAGGAATGTCCGCAAACCATGGCATATCACGCATCGACAGAGAAAGTAGTTGTTTATCGGGGAATGTATCATTGATCTCTAGGCCATCATATGGCCTTCATTCCTTGACGAATGATCTGCCACTTGGTTCTCACTACCTTTCTGGTCTACTATTTCCAAATCAAACTCTTGAAGAAGTAACACCCATCGCATCAACCTTGCATTGGAGTCTTTCTCTGTCATCAAATACCCAAAGGCGGCATGGTGGTGTGCACTATGACTTTGGATCCCATAAGATATGATCGAAAATTTTTAATGGTGAACAGAATAGCCAACAATGAGTGTGTATAAGTGGCTATTTTTAAAATATATCTGGAGGGCAATACTGGCTACTCGTGCAAAATGGAGGAAATCTATGTAGAGGATATAAGGCAAAGAAGTGGCTATATGAATAACAAGGAGAAGAGACAAGAACAAGGCTATGAGAGTAATAGTTATGGGGTCCTGGGCTGGAGGATGAATTTCTTTGGGCTTGGAGATTGGGCTACGTGTGACAGGTGCTTAAGGGAGAGTTCTAGGCCCTTTCTCGTGGAAAAGGGGAATTTTTGAGTGGTGGAGTTTAATAGATCAAGGCTACAAGTGGGCTGGACTGGTGGACTACGATTTTGGACACAAGAATGCTATGATTTAGACTAGCCACAGAAGGATGCTGGGCCTACATTTGCAAATGAATTATTATCTGGGCCATCTATACTAGAGGTGAAATAGATTGCTGGAACAAATTTTATGATATTCATAGGGCCAGTTATTTATTTTGCTAATTTTAGTTGCTATTTTGTGATATCAATTTTTAGCACATTGCTCAATTTTGATAATAGGGAGTATGTATTACGCAAATTTTATTCTTTTTAGCACGTTAAACATCATGACAAACCACTTGTATTTATTTTTATTGGATTTTATATATATAAACTAGCCCTATGCCCTGCCTAGTGGATTTAAAAAAAACAATTCCTTCTCTGTCACCGTGTAATTCCGTTGAGCTTCATTCATAGTCTTATTTTCATAGTACACGGGATGAAGCATTTTGTTCACTCTCTGACCCAACCGCAACATCACTTGCATTGCACATGAGCTCGAAAGGCTAGCTCCAATTGGGTGCGATAATGATCGGGGTGGTAATCAACTTATGCTTGAGAAGTTCAAAGGCCTCATGCATTTCGCATCAAACACAAACTTAGCATCTTCCTCTAGCAACTTGCAAAGAGGATTCACTACTTTCAAAAAATCCTGGATAAATCGCTGGTAGAACCTCGCATGCCCAAGAAAACTCCTCACCCCTTTTAAAGATGTGGGGAGTAAGCCTTGAAATCACCTCAATTTTGGATTTTTCTACTTCAATCCCATGCTTAGAAATTTTGTGACCCAACACTGTGCCATCTTCGACCATGAAGTGGCATTTTTCCCAACTAAGAACGAGATTTGTATCTTCACATCGGGCCAAACACTCTTTAAATGAATCACCAGTCACACTACAATAGCCATAAAAACCTCCAAAATGTCTTCCACCTTGTCAGTAAAAATAGTCATCATGCAACGTTGGAAGGTTTTCGGAGCATTGCCAACCTAAACATCATCCGAGAGAAAGCAAATGTACCATATGGGCAGGTGAATGTGGTCTTCTCTTGGTCCTTTAGAGCAATTAAGATTTGATTATAAAATGAATATTCGTCCAAAAATCAATTAAAGGCTCATCCCGCAAGGCGATCAAGCATTTGGTCAAAGAATGGCAACGGAAAATGATCCTTGCGGGTCACTTTATTTAGCTTCTGGTAGTCCATGCAAATCCTCCACCCGGTAATGGTCCAAGTGGGAATAATTTCATTGTTGTCATTTTTCACCACAGTTATCACACCTTTCTTCGACACACATTGCACTGGAGAAGTCTATGAGCTATCGAAGATTAGATACACCACACATGCATCTAGCCACTTGATAACTTCTTTCTTCACCACTTTTTGCATTGCCTCATTGAGCCTCATTCGATGTTCCAAGAAGGGCCTTGAAACATCCTTCAAAGTAATTTTGTGCATGCAAAATGCGAGGCTTATTCCCCAAATATCGACAATAGTCTATCCAATTGCTCCTTTTCACCTTTGAAGCACCTCTAAAATGGCCTCAACCTGTATTTTAGTAATGCAAGACGAAAGAATAACTGGTAAAGTTGAATTAGAGCCCAATAATTCATACCTAAGGTGTGAAGGAAGTGGCTTCAACTCCAACACCGATGGCTCCTCAATTGATGGCTTTGTTGGTGGACTTTCTGATTTTCAAGATCCAAAGACAATTTTCTTGGCTCATAGGAATAAGAGCCCATCCCATGTAATGCATTGACACACTCAACTCTGCGTGCGTCCTCATTGTCATCAAGATTTAATAGTACGGCCTTAAAGGGATCCTCCACATTAATCATAGAACTTGTGTCATCCATGATCATAGCTGTGACAATGTCCACAAAGGAGCACACCTCGGTGCTATTGGGTTGTTTCATGGATTTGCAAACATGGAAGACGACCTTCTCATCGGCCACTCAAAAAGTTAGATCACCCACTTCAACATCAACCAATGCCTTCCCTGTTGCAAGGAAAGGTCTCCCTAGAATAATTGGGACTTCAAATTCTACTTTATAATCCAAAATGATAAAATCGATCGACAATATAAACTTGTCCACCGGACAACCACATCATCAATTATGCCCAAAGGTCACTTCATTGATCGATCCGCCATTTGAAGTCTCATTAAGGTCGACCTAGGTTTCCCAATTCCCAATGTCTTGAAGACCGAATAAGGTATCAAATTTATGCTAGACCCCAAACCACAAAGGGCCTTGGCAAAATGTACACTTCCAATAGTGCAAGGGATAGTAAAATCTCGGGGGTTTTCAAGTTTTGGGGCCATTGAATGCACTATTGCACTGACTTGGTGAGTCATCTTTATAGTTTCACAATCCATAGAACGTTTCTTTGTGACCAAGTCTTTCATGAACTTTGCATAAACCGGGATTTGTTCAAGTGCCTCCACCAAAGGCATAGTGATTGTAAGGATTTGCATCATATCAATGAACTTTTTGAATTTTTTGTCACTCTTTTGCTTTGCTAACCGTTGAGGATAAGGTGAAGGTTGCCTAGGCGAAGGTGCCTTGGCTTTGGGTACCACCGGCTCGGGCATGTCAATCACGTGTTCCCCAGACGGGTTCACGGCATCATGAGTTTCTACCTCGGCCTCGTTAAAGTCAATCCTCATATCATTGTTCACCTCATTCTTAACTATATCTTAAACTATCAAAGGTACATCATTTTCCCGCAACTCAACATCATCGTCCATGACTTGCTTATCTTTCAAGGCATTCACATCACCGCCTCTCCCACTTCTTGTTGTAGTCGTCATCACATAATTATTTCCACCCTTCGGGTTCACTGCCGTATCACTTAGTATAGAACCCTTAGGGTGAGTATTCAACGATGGGGAGATTTGGCCTAATTGCACCTCTAAATTTCGAATAGAGGTATTGTGGGAAGCCAATTGTGCATCGGAATCTTGGTTCTTCTTCATCATTTGTTCGAACATCATTTCTATTCTTCCCATATCATTACCCGAACAACTAGAACCTTGAGATTGAAACGGAGGTGGATTGTTCGATTGTTGGTACATCGGGGGTATTTGAAAGCCTTGCCCTCAATTGCGTTGGTTTCCATTATTATTCCACCTGCCTTGACCATTGTTGTTCCAGTTGTGTTATTACCATTCCAGTTCCCTTGGTTGCCTTGGTTGTTGTTCTCCCAATTAAATCCTTGGTTGTTATTGTTCCAATTACTACCACTTTGTTGTTGACTGCCCCAGTTTCCTTGGGGTCGCCATTATTTGTTTGATGAGTTGCCTCTATTGCCTCGATAGTTGTTAATATATTGTACTTCTTCATTTTTCACATCATAGCCATCATTTTGAAACCCATCACAATCATCACCAAATTGCTCAGAACTCCATTGGTTTTGTTGCCTTATTTGCCTTCTATTGTTGGTAAGCATATTAACACCTTTCATAGCATTCACTTGGTGAGGGTTTTGGACTTGCTACAACTGTGCCTTAGCCAATTGGTTCATGGTAGTTGTCAACTTTGCTATAGCTTGCCCATGGTAGTGTAACTTATTATACAAATGAATAACTGTAGGGTCACCTTGAGGAACATTGGCTCTACTTTGCCATGCGGAGGATGTATCTGCCAACTCATCAAGAATCTCATAGGCTTCATCATAAGGCAACTTCATGAAATTACCCCCAACCAATTGATTGACTATGCATTGATTGTAGTATTGATGCCCCGATAGAAGGTTTGTTAAATCATCACCTTGGTCATATGGTTGTTTGGGCATTCTTTCACCATTAATCTAAACCGCTCCCAATTCTCATGAAAAGGTTCTGTGGCATCTTGCTTGAAAGCCAATATCTCATCTCGAAGTACCGCCATATGTCCGGGTGAGAATACTTTACCAACTCATCCCAAGTTATGATGGAACGGTTGGGGAGTCTCTCTAGACAATCTAATGCCTTTCCCCGATGTGAGAACGGGAAAAGTCTCAACCTAAGAGCATCTTTGGACACATTCATTTGCTTGCTACCCCAACATGTATCCACGAACCCTTTTAGATGTTTGTAGGCATTTTGATCTGCAGCACCCGTGAAATACCCACGCTACTCAAGTAAGGTCAACATCACATTACTTATTTGAAAATTTCCCGCCCGGATTCTAAGTGGGACAATAGCACATGCATATACTTGGTTCGGTAATACTCTGGGAGCCACTCTTGGAGGTGGCGGAGGAAGGTCTGGAACATTATCATTAGCATTGGCATGGCGGCCTCATCATGGTCTTGGAGGTACAAGAGGCACCTCATCCTCTTCATCAACCTCCTCCCGCACAAGCACATTTACAAGAGGGTCATTAGCATTTAAAGCCATTTGGTACCTGTAGTATTCACATAAACAAATTAGTGACAAAGGAGGAAAGAAGAGCAACACACAAAACTAACTAAATAGATAGCCAAAACCGTTAGCTCTCTGGCAACGACATCAAAAATTTATCATTGCCAACTCCGCACCACAAAAAAGTAGCGAGAGAGGATCGCAATTGCTTTTACCCAATTTGTGGGTCGGGATCAAATCCACATAAAGCTAGGATTGAAATTGAGAATCTATTTAGCTTAGGATTACGTATGTGTTCTTAATTGGTCTTCTATTCATTTTTTGTTTTTCATTATATTCTACTATGATCAAACTACAAATTATAATTGCAACTAAATTAGACTAAGAGTAAATTGCTACAAGTTGTATATAACGGTTTAAAAGGCACTAGGGCAGTGATCTTCACCTAGGTGGCTAATTGATGGATAATTGTATCTAAGGCATGATTGACATGATTGGGGAAATATGTTATAACTGTTTCTCAATACTACCCACTTTACACCTCTCGGTAGAAAGAGTGGTTTTACCCAATTAACTCTCTAGAGACAAATTGGGTATGCATATTTTCCCAAGCAACTAAGGTTCAAGTCGGGTAATTACTCTCTCGCGGTTTAACCCTTTAATTAGGACTATCAAATCTCTTGAGTCCATCCCAATTTTTTGTTGAGTCAATTTTGGAGACTTAGGCTCTCTTTCTCAAGAAGAGCCCAAGTCTAATAAGCACAAACTAGTGTTTACAACCACTAATTCATAAATTAAACCATAAAATTGACCCAAATAACAAACACCCATAATCAATCTAACCTAAAATCACAATACCCATCAATTACCCACACTAGGGTTGAGCCATAACCCTAGCTAATGAATTTGGCTACTCATGCTTGAAGATAAAATCAACGAAATAGATGAAGAGGAAGACATATTAATTAATTACTAAAGTAAATACAAGGTTTCAATGATTAAAACTACGTAAAAGTGCCAAAAATGGCTAAGAAATGTCTTCTCACGAGCACAACTATAATAGTCTAATATCTGATACCCCAAAAATGAAAAATGTTCTATTTATACTAAGCTGGAAAAACTGGACAAAATTGCCCCTGCGGGGTCAATGCAGACCGCACAAAATGGTGTGCAGCCGTACTAGGCTCTTGACTCTAAAAAATCAACTCTTTGAACCCAGGCTTCGTGGATCGCACAGTATGGATTACGACTACGAAGGCATCTAGCGCGATCTGCACAAACACGACCGCGAACATCATAGACTTGAACCTTGGCACTTGACATCTCTCTGAAGTTTGCTTCCGCAGACCGCATAAAATGGTAGTGCGGCCATAGAGTCTTCTTTGCGGGCCGCACAATATCTACTACGGACGCACTGCTTTGATGCCTTAAAATCTAGGTATCTGAATCTCCCTAGTGCGGACCACACAAAATCATATGAATCAAAGAGGATAAATTGGGAAGTTTTGTGAAGTTTTTAAAAATGAGAAATCGTGCTTTAAGAGTTGTATTCAGCTCGAAGTTTGAAATTAATCACATATATGGACCTGCAGGGTCATAGGTAGTCGGAATATACCTTTGGACCTAGATTTCGATCGGACAGGCCCCGGGTAAACTTTTTGTTGGCTTTTTGGGAAAAGTGGAAAGATCATAAATTTATCTATTGTGATTATTTTCCTTGCATTATTTGATGATATAATGTCAACTTTAGGGCAAAAGTTATTTTCGAGGGTTGAGTTGGCCTAATTGATGTAAGTATCTTGCCTAACTTGGTGTGGGGGAATTAACCCTTAGAAATTGGTTTGTTTGTGCTAATTGTGTTATGTGAAATCTGTGTACGCAAGGTGACAAATGACTATACATGCTATATTTGGTATTGGACCAATTTAGGTTATTTAGACTCTTATCATGCTTTCAATTGAATTGTCTTAATATGTTATATATTTCATTATTAACTCACATTTTTATGTGCTAATCTACCCTTATATGCTATAGTTGACATTGTTACCATATTACTTCACCTCTTACTTTCTAATTTGCTCTTATACGATTTAGTTGAAGTTATTACCTTCCTTGTATTTTATTACATCTTTAAATTATTGAATTACTTGTAATTGAAGTTGTTATTTCGTGAAATATCTTATTATTAAGTAATTGGTGTTGAAGCTGAGAAAGTCGTTATCCTTTGGAGGAGAAGTTGTTAACTGTTGAGATATCTTTCTTGTTGAGCTATTGGTATTATTTAATTATTGTTAAGTTCTTGTACACATTGGGGTTGAGACATGGGTTTTTTTGTTGTGAAAATATTAATATTGTTGATTCTTTGGCAAGTTGTGGCATATGGACACTTGTGGTGCGAGTTATAATATTGATATGTATGCGGTGGTATAAGGCTTCGGATTGATATGGATGTGGTGAGATAAGGTGGATTTGATACACGTGTTGCTAGTAGGGGAACTACTTGAAGTCACGCGGTGTAATAATGTGGGTTAACCTGCAGGTAACTATTTTGGAAAAAATAATTTTGAAAACTAAATGTAAGGCTCCTACAGTAATATAAGGAAAGATTGTGATTAAAATTAAGAAATATGAATACAAGGAGGAACTTCGATTGTGATTCTTGTTGTATACGAGGCGGTACCTCAGTTGTGATTCTTGTTGTATACGAGGCAGTACCTCAGTTGCGATTCTTGTTAGTTATCTCATGTTGTAAATAGTTATTGGTGAAACAGTTCTTATTGCTTTCATCCTTCCTTGTCTTACAAGATTTGTTCGATTGTGGTTCCCTTTATTTGTTCCCTTCTTGTTTTCTCTAGGCTTACAATCATATCCTTCGTCTACGTTGATAACCTAATTCGTTATCACTTATTTCTCCACTTTCTATTACTTCTCAATTATATTTTGTTGTATTATGTTCTAGTAGGTGTCTCTACCTGGACTCGTCACTACTCTATCGATGTTAGACTTGATATTTAATAAGTACTATTGAGGTGTACTCATACTACGCTTATGCACATCTTTTTGTGCAGATCCAGGTAAATCTGTTCGTGTCGAACGTTAATGTTTTGGTTGTAGCTGTCATCCAGAGACTTCAAGGTATACTTGCTTGGCGTTCACAGGTCTCAGAGTTACCTTCCCTTATCTTTCACTTATGTTGTATTTCTCATTCAAACGATGTTGTAATAAATATTCTAGATTATTTTGTAGAGCTTATGACTCAGTTCCACCTATTTTGGAAGAGATGTTGTTGAGATCTTATTTTGGGAGTTTATATGTGTTTATCATTCTTGCTTTAGTATTTCTGTTGAATATTTCCGTTGAGTTATTATTATGTTGGGCTTACATAGTCTTAGAGATTAGGTGTTATCACGAAGGTAAATAATTGGGATTGTGACATCTACCCTCATATCTAATAGACCCTAGACCGGCCTTCCTCCTACACGTGACTTTATCTTAAACACCCAACCCTTCTTTTAAACCTCCATCTTAAATATAAATATCAAAATTAATAACCCACCCCAAGACCCAATCGGGGAATGACTCCACCTTGACCACCATCATCGCCACTTTCTTCACCCCTCCTCTCTTCCCCCTACCCATCTTCTATTCTTTGTTCTCCTCAACCTCTTCCGTCATAGAAACATCTCAAGCATAAAAATTCATTAGTCAGCATTAGGGGCGAAGCCACCTATTAGAAAGGGTGGTCAACTGACCACCCTTCACCGAAATATTACGAAAAATTATATTTTGTGTATAAGTAAAATATTAATTTTAAACGTATAAAATATATACTGAACACCTTTTGTTGGAATTTTTTTTAATTCTTTTAAGTTTGAACACCTTTAAAAATATTTTTAGCTTCGCCACTTATCAACATAGTTTCTCGGAAGCTGAGCAATGTCTGAACTCTAAAAGGAAAGCAAAGATGCTGACTAAGTTACCACCAAAGCCGAAATCATGATAAAAATATTCTTAAATAAAATTCTAGTCCCTCGGTCCATCTTCAAAAAAATATTCTTTTACGTGTGTGTACTATTTTTTTTTCTTTTTGAGTTCTATAAAGGAAAATGCATTCATAGAGAAAGTGGTCTTGGGTGTATCCTAATTGTATTTATGATTTGTTTAGTGATTGTTGTTGGTTTTTTTTTTTTTTTTTAGAAAACGAAAATTAGAGTACGTAAAAATAAAAATAAATCCGACAAAATTTTGAGCCACATGTAGAAGGTTGTGGTGCACGTCTGTTAAACGTGAGTGTAGATGTGTATTACAGAGACTATATATAACTAATATTCACTTTCTTTCAAAAAGAATCAGACACTATTTTCTTATTATTTCATTTCAAAAAGATTAAAAAAATTAATATTTTTTTAATATAAAGTATTTATAGTCACAAATATGGTATAAATGGGCCATAAATTTTATAAGTTTTACATCCTCACAAATGCTATGGTTTATTTAAGGTCACATATTTCAAAGGTCTTCCCTTATTTATTAAAATATGTGTCAAATCAAATTAGGACAATCGTTTATAAACGGGTGGAGTATTTCATAGTGCAAGGGCAAATATAGCGTTTTTCGGTTTTCTTTTTGCACCTACGTACTTAGATACCTCCATTCACTTTTACTTGCCAGGTATATAAAAATATTTTTTTATTTTTACTTAATAATTTACGCATATCAAAAGAAGATACAAAAATTTTCCTGTTATATCCATATTATTTATTACTCATTTTAAATTATTTTCTCAACTCCAAGAAAATATGCGTCAATTAATATAGTATGATGGTAATCAGGGTCGGAGGCAGGGGGCGCAAGGGTGTTCACCCGAACACCCTTCACTGAAAAATTACACTGTATATATAAGGTAAAATCTATTTTTTATCTCTATATATTAAGTTTTGAACACCCTTGACACAAAGCAAACGTTTGGCTTAGTGGTCAAGGATGTTCAGAATGTGTAGAAGATTGCACGTTTGATTCCTGTGAGTTGCAATCCAACTTTTTTTGAACATCCGTAGTATATATTCTGCCTTCGCCATTAATAGTAATTACGCATGTGAAAAGTCAAAATGTATAAGTAAAAGTGAACGGATGGAAAATAACACTATTACTTTTAAATTTAGACTCGAGTAAATCTTATGCCACAATGGTTGAGCAATGAAATTGACACAATTTTGGTGGAAGTGATCCTCCTTGTCAACAATCATATTGGCAACAATTTACAATAGACATGAGAAATTAAAGTAGTCAGCAAATTTTGAGATAAATGGATTCTAAGCATTAATGCACATTGATTTCCTCCTTATTGGTTTGCCCTTCCATCACGCTCATGCTTTTTAGGGATTGGCAAATCATGTTCATCTATCACATACCAATACTTCCGATCGAAGTACCAATCACCAAATGCCTTTGGTAGACTCTGTATATAAAATTAAACAACACTTCATAAGTCATTATCCTATAGAAATGTTCTTCCATTTTTTTCTTTCTTTTTCTTATAATTTCTTATTATAACACAATAAATTGTAAATAAATTAATAATATCTTACCAGGTTATTTATCATTGTGGCGTTTTCAGGAGACCACCTTTGCATTAGCGATGTATGATGATTTACTGAGTCAATGAATACACCTCTCAGTTTAGGATTGTTTGGTTTGGGCAGAGTACTTAAGAATTCTGACCTAAATTCTGCAATAAAAAAATCCACAAAACGTTAGAAATGAACGCGAATGATGAATTTGTTTAGTCGGTAGTGAAAAGATAATTAATTAGCTCATTTATTAGTCAAAGAACTTAATCATTATTTAGCTCATTTAATTTGTACTCCATTCGATTCATAATAAGTGTCCAATTTACTTTTTCATTTTTATTCAAAATAAATGTCTAGTTATGTAATCAAGAAAGAATTCAATTTGTTTTTACAAAATAACATTTATGTACATATTAAATGTTTAATTATGGGTAATTTAGTTATAATAGGCATTTTTGTATAGAATTTAGTACTCTCTCCGGTCCAAAATAAATGATTTTTTGGGTGTTTTCGCGCAGATCAAGAAATCCACCTTTTAACATTAATTAACAATGGAATTGACCATATTAACCTTTATTATCTCACATAAACACTCATAACACATTTTCTAACACTATTTACTACATGGATAATGTAGGAAAAAAATAATTAGTTCATTCTTGAAATCTGAAAAAATTATTTATTTTGGACTACAAGAAAAATGCCAAAAATTACTTATTTTGAATCGGGATGAGTATTTTCTTAATGCATATACTAAGAATAAATTAAACACTTTGTTATAAACCGTAGGGAGTACTGATTACCTCTGAAGGCTTTGTTCTGACGTGGAGTGCATGTCCCATTTTCAATGACGTTGTATAAATGAGGTTCTACAGTAGTGTTAATCTGCAGCCGTTCATTTATAAGATAGTATAGTAAGTGACAAACAAAACAAAAAATCTAAATAGTTTACCACATAATAGAATATGATAGAGCAAGTTTCTCTATAAAAAATTTCTTGATATCTTTCAAAAAATATGTTAGTGCAAGTGATTCCACATTTTATGCAATAATAATAATAATAATAATAATAATAATAATAATAATAATAATAATATTTTGCACAACCTGATATATATAAACAAAATGATAAACATCTATCTAATTACCTGAACTATGTCAAATGCTGACATAGTAATGAAAAGTGGTGTCTTGACATTTTGTTGTATGTTTTCAGGGAATAAGCACTGCAGTCACAAATTAGAGTTTTTATGTTTATAATTAGTAGTTTAATGACAAAATACTCAAACAACAATTAAATTTGGAAAGTAGGTAATATCATGTACGTACCAATAGCGGTTCCATTTTTGAAGTGCATGATTTAGGTAACGTCTTGGCAGCACCCTGCAATTCGTGATAGGTTTAGATAGCAAAAAAAGAATTGACTAACTTTACATTTTTTATTTTATAATTAACGATATCGTCTTATTGTTATATAAATATTATGGCATGTTTTAAACCACTAATCCTACGGATGCAGCTTTTGGAATAGGGAAAGAATGTTTTCTTTCTTTCATTAAAATTATCTTCGGTGAAACAACACGATATCATATCATATCATACTATATTACAAGTGCGAAAACTTAAAAGGAAAAGTTCAAAAACCAAAATGCCCATTAAAAGTTGAATTATCATTTTGCCCTTCAGTCAAATATTACTGCTATATATAATGTACTCGTATACATAAATGTAATTATATATAATGTAATCGTATACATAAATGTCATACAGTCAAGTATTTTCGTTTTTTTAGATATAAAATCATCCATGTTAGAACTAGTAACTACAAATGGTAATATTCAAATTTATTGTCTACTCTAATTTGAGGTCATATTGCTACGACAATATTTATTTATCAAATTGTATTTTTTTTTCTTTTTGTAAGTTATTAGAATATTTTCAAAGTAAAATATATTAATGCGGGAAAAAACATGTAAAAAGTCCCTAGCATGATACGCTAATATGAAAAATTTCCAGGACCACCGCAGACCTTTATACTATAATCTTTTATTCAAATAGGTTGAGTATTCATCAAATTGATTCTTATAGTTTTTTTTGTTTTAATTTTTTTTATTACTCATTATACACATACATTAATATATTATCTATATGATTTAAAAAAAAATATTATTCTAATTTATATGATACGCACGTATACAAAAATTAATAAAATGATAATAGAGGTATTATTTAATAACTTATATTAAACTAACATAAATTAAGAGAGGAGGATAAGAAGGGAATAAGAATTTACATGTAAAGTAACAAGTGGGTTGAATATCTCTTCGAAGCCTCTTGCTTGCTTTTGATTCTTCCTATTAAAAAGAAATAATCCAAAAGTTATATTTAAATTAAAACTTGTACGATTTTATAATAACCGATAATGTACTATCTTTGAAAATCTTACGCATGGATAAAATAACCAGCATCAACAAAGCATTTCACTCTAGGAGTATTTGGTAGCAGACTGCGAAAACGATCACAATATAATATTGCTGGATATCCTCCAGCTGAACTTCCAGCAAGAATAGCCTACAATCGTTAAAGAATTTCAGCATGAAATCTAATTATTATACTTAATTAATTATTTCAACTACAATATAGAATTTACATACATTCTTGGCATTCTTTAATCCTTTTGCCAATATATCCTCCATTACTGCTTCAAAAATTCTTGCTCCTCTGAAATGAAGATTAGTAGCCTGAACAAAATACAATATGATTAAATTCCACGTTCTCTTGTAAGGTTCTTGGATTTGAGAAATATAAAGAAACCCTCAAAATTAAAGAGTGCTAATTAATTTCTTTTCTAGTAGATATTCAATAATAGATAATTAATTAAACATATCAAATTGTAATTTGATATTATAACTTGAAAAGAGAATTACAGGATCAACGTATTCGACATCTCCAATGAACGCTCCACCATCACAGTATCTAACAAGCACTTTGTTCCAGTTGTAGAAATCTGCATATTTTACCTCATGAATTAGTAATAAGATATGTATAAACTAGAAATATTCAATGCATTAAATCATCTCTAAACTTGGTTTAGATTTAGTATCCTCGCCGAACTATGCCCAGTCTTAAGTACCTCGTCAACTTGGTCTTTTGAGGGTCATTACCCCCCTAGTCGCTAATGTGGAAAAAAGAGTGGGTGCACTCGCCTGCCACGTGGATTTTTCTTTCTATGCGGCATTTTCTTAAATAATTTTTTTTCCCTTTTAAGAATATTACTTTTTTAGATAATTTATTAAAATAAATTTTATGATAAAATTTGGATATAACTACATTATTTAGGCTAAATATTTTTATTTGGCCAAAAATAATAATATTTTAGTTAATATTTTTTTGAATTTGAACTAAAAATAAAAATTTAACACATAAAATAAGTAGTCAAGGCATCTAAAAAATTATAAAAATACATAGTTGAAATAAATAGTTATTGCATCTTAAAAAGGTAAAAAAATATTTTACTTTTCAAAAAAAAAAAAAACCACATAGACAGAAAAATCCATGTGGCATGTGAGTGCACCGTCACTTTTTGCCACATCAATATCTAGGGTGTAATGACTCTCAAAATACCAAGTTGATGGGAGTAATTAAGACCGGATATATAGTTCGAGGAATACTAACAATCTGAGCTAAGTTTAGAGTGATTTAATATATTTTACCATAAATTTTTCTTTCTAAATTCAGAAGGAGATGTGGATAGTATAATCCAAGAAAACCTGGATTTGCACTCTGATTCTTGCTATAAATTCCTTGAAATGTGTATGGCCCCATAAGAGTTGTAGAACCCACGTTATCGCTCCGGATTCGTTCCTTGCATGTTTGGACGCTTGTGCACCATGCTCCTCCCTAAGAATATCATGAAAAAATTTAAGAAATTTCGAAAAAGGGAAAAATCTAAAAATATTACAAGGTAAATGTTTTCAAATATGTAAACAATATTCATGCACAGTATATATATATATATATATATATATATATATATATATATATATATATATATATATATATATATATATATATATATATATGACTTACCGAAAGTTGTACAAACCAATTTCCAACTCCGTCCCCGAATCCTGGTTCAAAATGGTATGCTGGAGGTGATCCATCCAGGCATACTGGCAATAAATAAGACCAAAAACATTCTTTTAATTTTCTACTATAAGATCGATTTCTAAATTTAGATTTTAATTTTTATATAAGTTAAGAAATTAACCTGCTCCTTTTGACACCGCGTTCTTAACAATTGTTTTCTTCACTTGGTAGGAATCCAAGTTTGTTGCACTTTCAGTATTGATGATGGCCAAAGAAAAAATAATTAAGCAAAAAAATAGAAAAGATTTTGTCGCCATCACCATCCTGTAAAACTTATAATATAACAAAAGGATGTAATTGTTATATGAAGAAAACAGCTTTTCTGAACATATATATACTTTGTAAATATGTTGCAAAAGAGGTAATACCCTAACTTATCAATTTTAAAACGATCTATATATACTTTTCATTAGGGAGCTAGAGTGTGGAGTACCGGAAAATTAGGCATTGTAAAAGGACTAACCACTTGTTTTATTTTTTCACTATAAGTTAGGCATTGTGAGGCCTATCATTTATGTCTATATCAGTATTATTGTTATTACCTTTAAATACTTGCATTGCACGTGTTTTAAACTGAAAAATTACATGCAAAAAGAATAAATTATGTAAAATAAAAATGGGCATTAAAATTGATGCGATATTCATTTAAATGACAACAATAATGTTGTTATATTGACTCGTTTGTTGAATTTAAAATAATTAAATATTTTTAAAACTTGCAACAATGAACAATTTAGGTAAGTTAATTATATGAATAATTATAACTCTTTTATTTATGAGAATGTTGTGTTGATGCGTATGGCCTAATGTCTATTTATAGCCAATGTTCTACGTGTATATTTCTGTTTATCATTTTGAATGCTCTATTATGATCATAACTTCTGACATTGATATCACTACAAAAAAAAAATTAGGATACGATGACATTTATTTATTGACATTTAAAATATCGTAAAAGTCATACTTTACTGACATTTTCAAAATAATGTCATAAAAAATGCGACATTTGGTAAAAAATGTCAATAATATTATTACTTTTAACTTTAATGTCATATTATAAGTCGTTAATTAGTGACACTTACAAATAATAGTGATAAATTTGCTACATTTATTTTTTATTTAGCAAATCATATTAAATTAGAAAACCTAATTCCTACTAAAATTTCCCCTATCCTTTATTTTATTCCCTGTCGTCACCCAAGCAAAGAAAGATGGAAAAACCTACACCATTACCAAGTTTGGACCGAACCCCAGCACGACAGCTCTTTAACTGTGAGTTTATATTTTGATTATTAAATTTACTGCTTTATTTTCCCTTTTTATTTTCCTCTCAACTAGGATTTTTATCGTAAAAACTTCTAAGGTATTTAATCGAGTTTGTCAATGTGTTAATAATGTGATTTTCTCACATGTAATTCGCCTTGTGATGGTGTATTTCCAGTCATTTGTAATTTTGATGTTATAGTTTAGTAAAAATAAGTTTTACTTTATTTAAATTTTTAATAAACTACAAAATTTGAAAACTAATCAAATAAGTACGACAACAGAAAGGAATGTAAGAAAAGAGGGGATAAAGATAATGTTATGATATTTTCATTTTGAATTAATTAAAAAAATAAAGATAAATAAAACACTCAAGAAAAGTATCAATAATAATAAGTACTTGCTAATTCAATAATAGAAATAAAAAGGAACAACCAATTTATTTGATTACTATATTTTTTATTGATTGTATAAAACACTCAAGAAATGTATCAATAATACTAAGTACTTGCTAATTCAATAATAGAAATAAAAAGGAACAACCAATTTATTTAATTACTATATTTTTTATTGATTGTATAAAACACTCAAGAAAAGTATCAATAATACTAAGTACTTGCTAATTCAATAATAGAAATAAAAAGGAACAACCAATTTATTTGATTACTATATTTTTTATTGATTGTATTATATTTTTGCACACTATGTTAAATAATAAAATACAATTCATATTTATTAAATTAATATAATATATCAGCTCATAATAAAAAGATTAATATTTTGTCAAATTCTTATGCATCGCGCGAGTTGTTATAGTGATTTATCATCTAAAAAAGCGAGCACATCAATCATGTGAGAGGCACGTGATAAATGAATTGGCTTGGACCTGTCTGTATTGAAGGATTTGGCCCAAATAATTTCCGGCTGACACAGCCCAGGATCATTTTTCCTTGAATACACTCGTGAATACTGGAGGCTGCAAACTTTGTTCAGGCGAACTCATCGGAGATTTCATTGTAAGTTCCCTTTTCTAGATTTGCTCATCTCTTTGTCTAGTGTTAGTGGTACTAAAATATCTCCGGTAACCACTAACCTTCTCGTCTACTAATTAGTTACTTCATTTGCCCTAGTCCATTTTGCTTTATTGATATAAATAAGAAAAGTACTACTGTATAAGATTACAACATAACAAAATAATACTTTTAAAGAAGTGAAATGTGTAAATTTCATTAAGAATGATAAGCTTAGTGAAGCTGTAAAGGGGAGGGGACGGGTAGTTTTACAAATGTTATTTAGTATGTTTTAACTTTGTTAAAGCCCCAGGGCTTTGTTAAACGAAAGAGGTAGTGCAGTGCGGGATGGGCGGCAGGTGCACATGATTAGTTTGAAACCCTAGAGCTAGCTGGCGATCCAACCTTGGTATGCAAGTGGAGAAGGTAGATGGATGGGCCTATTGTCCACCAAGTTTTAGAGTTGGAAATGGTGGATTATCATTTTTTTAAATTTAAAATATTAAATTTGCTAGAGCTCTTTTTTTAATCTAAATCTTTTCTAGATAGTTTGCTTGATGCTGAGTTACTTTCTCTTAAGAGACTAAAAGAAAAAGGGTAGTGGCATGTGATGACTGATGAGGAAATGTGCTTGCTAGTATGTGTCTACTAGCATCTTGGTTCCTCGATTGCCCACTGTAAATGGTTCCATTGATGTGGGATAAAAGGAAAACAGAAAATAAATAAGAGAAACTGAGTTAGATGTAACTACTTGTGTTGCATAAGTACATATAGCGGCCATTCTACTTCTGTCATAGAGGTTACACCCAGAGCACCAGAGACCTAGGAATCATTTTAAATTTACCCAATATTTGTCTAAAATAGTCATTAGATTGATGGTTTCTTATTTCTTTACTGATGGAGTATGTGAAAACTAATTTAGTTTAGAAGGTTATCCAAATAAGATGTTTCTTTTCTTGAAGTTTTGGTTAACATGCTTTTGGAATGTCATTGACACTAGTCAGTTTGTGAGGAAAGTAATCAACAGAATCATGCAATCCGTTGTTGGGCTCTTTCTTTGGTCTCGTCATATTTGATGAAAAGGAAATAGGCCTATGATCTTTGTCCACCATAGACTTTGAAGTGTTTGATTTTATCTTTTTGTGCCCCTTAACCTAAGGGAAACATATAATTGATTGTTGGAGCTTGTGCCCAAGGGTGTAGCCTAGTGGTCAATGAAGTGGGTGGAGAACCATGATGTTTCAGGTTCAAATCCCATTGGAGATAAACACATCAGATGATTTCTTTCTATTTGTCCAAGCCTTGGTGGCTAGAATTACCTAATACTTGTGCTGGTGTAGAAATAGTCGAGATGCACGCAAGCTGACCTGGACATCAAGGTTATAAAAAAAATGATTATTGAATCTTTTCTTTTGTCCTAGCGTATTTGATCAAAGGGAAAAACGTGTAGGTCTGTGATCTTTGTCCAACATGGATTGCAAAACATTATTTATCTTTTTGTTCCCGTTAGTCTCGAATGCATTATGGGAATATCTCTCACATTGAAGCCTCTGATTTGTTTCTAAATAATATTGGAAGATATTTTGGTTTCTCCAAATTACATGAAGGTAGTAGGCTAGCATTGTACTCACTTTTGGTTTCTCTGTACTACCTCTGCCAGCACATTAAATATCAAAATTTTAGGGGCTTTTTGCTCTTTTCACATTTCTCCAATTCCTTCTCTGTGATTCCCAGCTTGAATTTTATCTCCACAGTTTGGCTCTTAGACTCCCTCAAATTTTAATACAGAAGAAGGCTTGACTTCTTGAAAATGGAAGATCACATTTGAGAATCAAGGAATCGAACGTCATTTGCTTACTCACTTTTTTAATTTCCAGTATTATGGTAAATCAGGGTTAGAGTTTAAATTCAGATTGATCTTAATTAAACATTGTGATAATATGTAATTGGATAATTTTTCTTTCTGTTCATTATTGATAAAGACAAAGTGAGAAAGTAATTACGGCTCTGAAATTTAGAAGCTGTGCATCTCTTCATCTCGGCTCTGGACAAATTAAGCATTGTCTGCCAACATGCTCGGTCTTCGCTTCATTTTCAAGTACTCCAACTGGTTCCTTTTTAGTTGAAGCAAACCAATTCGTCCTAAAACTTTTTCCCAATTTCTCAAATTCTTCTATTACTTCCCCAAAGGCCACATTAGTGTATGGCCAAATGGATTTTAGTCTTCTTTCCATAATCATGATCATTCATCAGTCCTTGAATCATTCGCTGTGTTTTGTTTTTGGGTCATATTTTCAACTGTTGTGATTGGATTTCAATATGGTTCTGAAAGAAAGGAGGGGAGACGGGGATGGATGGAATGCAAACTGATGGAGAAGGAAGAAAAGTTAGGTTTAGTTCTTAAGATGGGAAGACAAAAATACCCAGTTTACTAATGTGTTGACAATAAGATTGGATTTCAATATGGTTCTGAAAGAAAGGAGGGGAGACGGGGATGGATGGAATGCAAACTGATGGAGAAGGAAGAAAAGTTAGGTTTAGTTCTTAAGATGGGAAGACAAAAATACCCAGTTTACTAATGTGTTGACAATAAGATTGGATTTCAATATGGTTCTGAAAGAAAGGAGGGGAGACGGGGATGGATGGAATGCAAACTGATGGAGAAGGAAGAAAAGTTAGGTTTAGTTCTTAAGATGGGAAGACAAAAATACCCATTTTACTAGTGTGTTGGCAATGTATTGTAAAATGGTATTTAAGAGAGACAAAAAATGGGTGCAATGCTAACCTACTACCTTCATGTAGTAGCATGAAAGATTGAAAGTAGTAGGTTAGCATTGTACTCATTTTACTACTGCGTGGCTGTAGTAAGTTAGCATTGTAACCACATTTTCGATTCACTAAAGTAGGAACATTTAGGGGATTTTTTGTCTTTTGCCTATATCCCCGAATTTCCTTCTGCTCCATCTGCATTTTATTCCCAGATTAACTGTAGCAAACCCAACCCTTAAGGCTGCCTCCTCAATCGTCTCGCCATCCTCCACCTTCGGCAAACTTCAACTATCCCTGCTTGTTGGCTTCCTGTATTCATTAGCTCAGTACGTATTGATGGGGTAGCAAGGCAAATATGAAGACAAATTTGACGACTATCAAACACACTACCGCTTGTCACAATTTTAATTCTGCTTTTTGAGTTTAATTCATTTGAAAGTACAGAGTGTTATGAAGTAGCGAGTGCTGAATTTCAGGTCTCACTATACCGAGTTGCCTTTCTCTTATGCTCTTTTCCTGCGAAGAACAAAAAATCACCCAAACACAGATTGTTCATAAATTCTATTCAGCATGGGTTTGATTTAAATCTCATTCTTGAAGAATATCTTGGGGCGTTTAGTTGCTTTCAAGCTGTCCAATGGGAAAAAGGGCTGCAATTATACAGGCAAAAGAGAACAAATGTGAGGGAGATGACGAACTGCATTTTGCTGATTAGTATAAAAGACAAAAAGCTCCAAGATTTATTCACGGATTAAGTAAGTGACAGAGGGTATTTTAATGAATCAAAAAGTGAACAGCATTGTACTCAAATTTTAATATTCCAAATACCCCCAACAATTCATGCCAGCACATTAAAGTTTAGGGCATTTTTGTCTTTCATCCAAATCCCTAAGTTTCCTCTCCTTCCGTAGTTCCAGTGTGTTTCTCTCCCATTCTGATTAAACTCCAGCGAGCCCAGTCCATTCTTGGACAGCCTCCACATTTGTTCTTTCTATTCTTGACAAAGTGAGTGTTGCTGGGTTTTGTTAAAAAATAAAAAAAATGACAATAAAGAACCATAAAGATATGGATTTATTTTATTTGGTACTACATTTGTTCAATGATTGAAGAGAAATATTAAGCAAATGGGGAAGAAAAGATGTTTGAAATCTATTTGAAATAATCAAACAGAGCAATTGTTGGACATCATAATCAGAAAGCAAAAAGTATTATGTACACCATAATCTGAATATAAAACAGAGGCACTAAAGACTTAGTAGAATTTGAGAAATGATGGACATTGGAGATTTTGCTCCCTGTTGTTTGCCTGAACTGTTGTAGAGAGAGGTTGGAGATAAATGGTGCTGGGAGCAAAATGCAGGTGGAAAATTGGGGAATTTGGGTTAAAGAAAAAAACGCCCTCATCTTTAATGTGCTGGCATGTATTGTTTGGGGTATCTTGGAGAATTGAATTGTGGCGACAATGCTAAACTACATCCTTTAATGTATTGTTTGGGATATGTATGTGTGTGTGTGTGTTTCGCTCGCTCGCATGGCTGTGTGTGTGCGCGCGCGTGCGCTCAAACAGATAATCAAATTGTCTGGGCAAGGAGCTCTATAACTGTTACTTATGTTTCTTGCATTGGTTAGCTGAATTTTCTAGAAACTAATCAGGTGCAAGCGAAGGCCAAAATGCAAACTGAAAGTGCTTTGTCAGTTATTGGACCAAGGCCGATGGAGTTGTCTGCTGTGCCTCCTAGCTTTCCTCAAGGGCTTGGACCAAATGGAAAACCACGGACATCAAGTTTGGAGTCACCAATTATGTTGCTTACCGGACATCAAAGTGCTGTGTATACCATGAAGTTCAATCCAGCAGGAACAACCATTGCATCTGGTTCACATGATAAAGAAATCTTTCTTTGGGATGTACACGGCGATTGCAAGAATTTTATGGTCTTGAAAGGGCACAAAAATGCAGTTCTTGATGTTCAATGGACTACTGATGGATCAACAATAGTATCAGCCAGTCCCGATAAGACTGTTAGGGCGTGGGATGTAGAAACAGGAAAACAGATTAAAAAAATGGCTGAACATTCCTCATTTGTGAATTCATGCTGCCCAGCTCGGAGGGGCCCTCCACTTATAGTCAGTGGATCTGATGATGGCACTGCTAAACTTTGGGATATGCGCCAAAGAGGAGCTATACAGACATTTCCAGACAAATTTCAAATTACTGCCGTCAGTTTCTCTGATGCCTCCGATAAAATCTACTCAGGTGGTATTGACAATGATGTGAAAGTGTGGGATTTGCGAAGGTGTGAAGTAACTATGACTCTTCAGGGCCATCAGGATACTATAACTGGTATGCAGCTGAGTCCTGATGGGTCTTATCTTCTTACTAATGCCATGGACTGCACACTTCGCATATGGGACATGCGTCCGTATGCCCCCCAAAATCGCTGTGTTAAGATCTTGGAAGGCCACCAACACAATTTTGAAAAGAACCTGCTGAAATGTAGCTGGTCACCTGATGGAAGTAAGGTAACAGCTGGGAGTTCTGATCGAATGGTTTATATCTGGGATACGACATCTAGGCGCATTCTGTATAAGCTCCCTGGACACACTGGATCTGTTAATGAATGTGTTTTTCATCCTAATGAACCAATCGTGGGATCTTGCAGTAGTGATAAACAGATCTATCTTGGTGAGATTTGAATAGGAGGTTCTACTTTTTCTGACCTTCAGCTATATATTCAGTATGAGGGAGCTACCAACAGATTTGGGAACTAGGTGTGGATTCATCAAGTTGTAGTTAAAATTTGTAACCTTCTGTTGCCTATGGGTGGAACTTTGAAACTGCAAAACAGTGATATGCTTGCTTAATTTTGATTACCTGATAGATGTTATTGTAAAACTATGCTGGATGTTTTGCCTTGTAGACGAGAAGTTCTAGATGGGAGATTGTAAGTTTTGGGGATTCAAGACACTGCTTTAGTTAGGTATAAAAAAAACAAATATAAAAAAATACATTTGTTTAGTTGCCGAAGATTGTGGCGATCAGTGAACAGTTGACATTTCGATTTCTAGTGTACCTATTGGTTTTACTGTCGAAGCTGAAGTTAACAATTTGAATTCATGCCTTTTCTTCTTCTTTTGTCTTCTTGAGCTGCGGGCCTTTCGGAAACAGCCTCTTTACCCTGCGGGTAGGGGTAGGGCCTGCTGCGTACAGTTTGTTGTTGTTGTTGTTGTTGCTTTTGTTGTTCTCTTTGGTTTAAGAAGTTGTCAAGGATGCGGTTGGAGAAAGGTTATTAGAGCAGGATACCTACGTATTGCAGGTAGAAGAACCATTCATCAGAAAAGTTTCTTTCAATTCTTTTAAGTTAGTAAATAAATCTTGTAGTATTAGATAAGGAAATTTGATCTTCACGGCAATACAAGATCATAGTCCTCTTTGATCATGAATGACAGTTTTTGTCCAACATGGTAAATTGGTGTTCCTGCGCGATAGAAACATTTGGATGCAATTAAAAGGAATTGTGCATTGCTCCAGAATTATAGTTGATGTTATTATGTTAATTTCCCTTTGCATTACTCTTGTTTGATAGTACAACTAGTGACTGAGTATGCATCATCAGGAGAATCATTAGATTCTCTCTTTGTTAGATTTATTGTTGTTTTGATAAATTAATGATTGAGATTTGTTTTATTTGATATTTAAAAATTATATTTTAAATTTGAGTAAAATTTTGGAGTGGACTTGAGTTGGAAAATGGAACGTCAATATATTTCCAATGTTATTGGAATGGCGAAGAAGATTTTGGCATAATATGTGAAGACCCAATTCCCACGATAGATCGTGAAGGCGTCCAACGTCGTCGCTAGCAAGTCAACGGGAAATTATCCACTTAATTGCTTATTTAAATATTTTAAAGTCATTGATTTTATTTGATAAAGAAATAGATAGTAGTTGATCGTAGTAATATAAAGCGTAAGATAAATATAAGAGTGAAGTAGTGAATTTAATAATAAAAAATTATGAATATCTACTAGAATTTTTCAAAACCCCGTATCATAAGTGCACGAGCAAACTAGTATAATATACAAAACTTCCTATACTACTTTCAGGAGTAAGATAGACAGAAAAATAAATACAATAAGGAAGAGACTCCGGGTGCTGCAGAATGGAAATAGGGAGCAGCTCACCACTAATTCTCCAGGCAGTGGGGCTATGTGCGTGACTAGCCACCAGATGCACCCACATCAGATCCTTCACAACATGTACCTAGTATGTATCTAGTCTAACCTCGAAGATGTAGTAACGAGGGGTCGACATCGACACTTACTAAGGGTCGATAAATAATAAATAAAAATCATAAGTAGACATGAAATACAGCAATAATAGTGAGATAAGAAACATTAATTTTTAATTCTTAAACATAATATCAACTTAAAGTCTTCAACTATCACAAGCCAAGTATTTAACACATAAGAACCCCAAAGTAATTTTTTAGTCTCAGATCAAGAAGAAATATCAAGTATAATCACACTCTAAGCACTATCATGCATGATTTATGTCGAGGTCGTATGAATCAATCCAGAATAGTGTGTACATTAATGAGGGTCGGCCGACGCGAACCATCGATGCATTTAATATACTAACGAGGCATTTTGCCCGATCCACATAAATAAAAAAATATCTACAAACTCTGATCAACGATTACTACATAGGATTAATACTTAAAGAAGGCATAATTTTCATTAACAACCAAGTATTCTGCCAAAACTCAAAGTACACGAAGCTCATTCCTTTAATATCCTTTATCCAATTTCAGTTATAAATTTAGGTAATGAAACTAACAAGTTGGGTGCAAACAATACAAGTAATACACGGTAGGGTCCTAAATCTATTCGGACATAAGCATGATTTCAGCTACATCCGCACTCTCGCCACATCGTGTGTACGTAACAACCACAATTATTAGCAAATAACCATTTGAAACACCTACGGGGATAATTCCATCTTACGAGGTTAGGCAAGAGACTTACCTTGTTTCCAAGTCCTCTTTCCGGTCCACAATTCACAATAATAGCCTCAAATTGGTGCCAAACAATCCGAAACTAGCCAAGGTTATACAAACTAATCAATATACGCTCAAAAGTTTATATTTTAACTATTACAATAATTAGCCAACAAAACTTGGAAGATTCCTAAAATTCACCCCCCAAGCCCACGTGCCCAGATTCTAAAAATTTTCGTAAATAAATGTTACGCATAACCTCACGAATACAAATATATGATTTCTACCCAATTTCATAATCATTTTTGTGGCCTAGTCCCATTTTTATCAAAACCTAAGTTTTTCAATAAAAACCTATAATTTCCACAATTTACATGTTAAAATCTACCCCTAATCCGTATATTAAACTCATATTAAGTAGTAATTACTTACCTTATTGTTCTAGGTAAAAGATCCCTCTCCAAGAGCTCCAAAATCGGCTAACCCAAAGTGAAATAAGAGAAAATGAGCCTAAGTCCCGATTTAACCAAATTTCTGCTCAGTTGACCCTTCTTCGCGATCGCAAAAAGGGCCTTGTGATCGTGAAGGCAAAGCTTGCCCAGGCCCTGAAAACCTTTATCGCAAAGGCTTGCCCCGCTTGAACATCGCAAACGCGATGATACCTTCATGAACGTGAAAAGCAATGGGTGCTGACCTTCCTAGGCCTATTTCTCTATGCAAACGCGGCCCCTTTAACGTGAAGGCCACAGGTCCTAGACTTTTGTGAACGCGAAAAGAAAAATTTCTAATACCCAATTCCTTTTACACGAACGTGACTTTACCTTTGCATTCGAGAATAAGGAAATCAGAATCGGCAACAACAAAATTACATACTTAGCTCCGAGTGATCCAAAATTCACCCAAGCCACCCGGTACCCTCTCTAACTGCACCAACAAATCAATAAATATAATACGGATCTGCTCGAACCCCCAGAATACATAAAATAAAATCGAAACTAAGAATCACACCGTAAAACCAAATCAAATCAACTTATGAACATCAAACTTTCAACTAGATCTAAACTCATCGAATCCTACTTAAACAACTCGAAATGACACCAAATTTTACATACAAGTCATAGATCACCATACGGACCTACCCAGGCTCGGAATTTCAAATGGAACTCGATTACACCAAAGTCTACTTCAAACCAAAATAAAAGAATTTGAAAATCTTCAAAGCACCAGCTTTCAACAACTGAAACAATCCGGATAACCCCCAAAACTCGATGTGGACACACACCCAAGTCTAAAATTATCATACAAACCTATTAGAACTATCAAATCATGGTTCTGAGGCCGTTTACTAAAAATATTAACTTAAGTAAAACTTGGCCAACTTAGACCACTATTAAGGAATGAAGTGTTTCGACTTCACCCCCAACTCCTTCCAAACCCAAACCAACCATCCCCGCAAGTCATAAAATTGAAAAATTACATAAGAGAAGTCTTAATTAGGGGAACGGGGATCTAGAAAGCAAAACAACCGGTCGAGTCGTTACATTCTCCACCTCTTAAACAAACGTTCCTCATCGGACGAGTATAAAATCATACTTGGAGTGCTGAATAAGTGTGGATAGGTTCACGACTAGTTTACCGCATAAATTTTCTTTGAACCATTACCGCATAAATTTTCTTAGACCTCAACTGGCGAACCTGCCTATCAACAATGGCAATTGGTTCCTCCTCATAACCCATCTCTCATCTAGCTGAAACGTGTTGTAATCTAAAACATGCAACCTGTCGGCATGGTACTTTCGGAGCATAGACACATGAAAAATCGGATGAACTCCTAATAGACTAGGAGGAAAAGCTAGCTCATAAGCAACCTCCCCAACTCACCTCAACACTCCAAATAGGCCAATCAATATTGGGCTTGTGCTTTTTCTCAAACCCCATGATACCTTTCATCGGTAAGATTTTCAAGATAACCTTATTGCTTACCATAAATAATAAATCACACACCTTCTGATATGCGTAACTCTTATGTTTGGACTGTGCTGTGCAAAGTTTCTCCTGAATCAACTTTACCTTATCTAATGCATCCTTCACTAAATCAATTCCATATAACCCAGCCTCACCGGGCTCAAACGTCCATCTGATGGAGGAACCACATCACCGACCATACAAAGCCTCAAATGGAGCCATCTCGATTCTGGAGTGATAACTGTTGTTATATACAAACTCGGCCAAGGGCAAGAACTGATCCCACTGCCCTTTGAAGTCAAACACACACGCTCTGAGCATATCCTCAATAATCTGAACTATCCGCTCTAACTGCCCGTCGGTCTATGATTGAAAGGCTGTGCTGAGCTCTACCCAGGTACCCAACTTGATTTGTACTACTCTCTAGAAATGAAAAGTGGACTGAGTGCCTCTATCTTAAATGATGGAAACATGCACACCATGTAACCAATCTCCTAAATGTAAATCTGGGCCAATCTCTCCGAAGTGTAAGTAGTCTCAACTGGAATAAAGCGTGCCGGCTTGGTCAGCCTATCGACAATAATCCAAACGGCATCGAACTTCTGTGATATCTACGGAAACCTAACTAAGCGGTCCATAGTAATGTTCTCCCATTTCCACTCCGATATAACCATCTGCTGAAGTAGGCCACCTGGCCTCTAGTGCTCATACTTAACCTGCTACCAATTTAGGCATCTTGCTACATACTCATCTATGTCATTTTTCATCTGCCTCCACCTATAATGCTGCCTCAGGCCGCAATACATGTAGCACCTAGATGAATAGAATACCAAGAACTTTGTGCCTCCTCTAGAATCTTCTCCTCAAGCCATCAAAATTAGGAAGACATAGGCGACCCTGGAGTAGCAGAACACCATCCTCAACGATAGTAACCTCTTTGGTACCCCCTTATAGTATCATCTTTCTAAGAACCAGCAAGTGTGGATATCGTATTGATGATCCTTGACTCGCTCAAATAGTGAAAACTGAGCCAAAACACATGAAAGAACTCGACTAGGCTCTAAAATATCCAACCTCACAAGTCTGTTAGCCTAGGACTAAATGTCCAAAGCCAATGGCCTCTCCTCTACTGAAATGAATGCCAAACTACCCATACTCTCGGCCTTTCTACTCAAGGCATCCGCAACCACATTCTTCTTTACCGGATGATAAAGGATGATAATTTTATAGTCCTTCAGTAACTCAAGCTAGCTGCCTCAAATTAAGATCCCTCTGCTTAAACAAATGTTGCAATCTGCGATGATCGGTGTAAACCTCACAAGACACCCCATAAAGACAATATCTCAAGATCTTTAGAGCATGAACTATCGCGGCCAACTCCAAATCATGTATGAGCAATTCTTCTCGTAAGCCTTCAACTGACATGAATCATATGCAATAACTTGCCCCTCTTGCATCAATACACAACCCAGGCCAACACGTGAAGCTCTCAATACACAGTATACATCCCTAAAATAGAGGGCAACACTAACATTGGTGTTGTATTCAATGCGGTCTTGAGCTTATAAAAGCTTGCTTCACAATCATCGGACTATCGGAAGGGAGCTCCCTTCTGGGTCAATCTAGTCAAAGGGGACACAATAGATGTGAAGCACTCCACAAACCGACGATAATAACTTGCTAACCCCAAGAAGATCCTAATCTCAGTCATTATGGTAGGACAAGGCTAACTCTAGACTGCCTTGATCTTCTGGATCTACCTTAATACCCTCACCTAATACAACATGCCCCAAGAATGCCACAGTGTCACGACCCCAATTCCCCGCCGAAGGAGGTCATGATGGCACCGAGTCTCTACAATTAGGTAAGCCTAACGATTAATAACAAATTGATAGAAATAATTAACAAATACTAAAACAAGATTGAACAACTGATATAAACTTCCAAAAGTAGGATGAGCAATAGTGCATTCCCCCAAAATTGGTAGAACCAAGTTATAAGCTCTACAAAGTAAGCTGAAGCGTCTAGTACATCACCGTCTAAATGAAAGGAAATACAACACTAGTAAAAAGCAAGGAAGGTGACTTTGAGGCCTGCAGATGCCGAGCAGGCATACCTTGAAGTCTCCGTAAACAAGCTACAAATGATCTCTAACGACTTACACAAGCATACGTAGCTTGATCTGCACAAAACTTATGCAAACACATAGCATGAGTACACCACAATGGTACCCAATAAGTATCAAGCCTAATTCCAGTAGAGTAGTGACGAGGCTAGGTCAAGACACCTACTAGGATATAAATAGACAAATATGGAAATGTAATAAGGTTAGATAATGGAAAGCGGAGAATAATTTATACGAACTAAGATAATAGCATGAGTTAATATCGAGAATTAAACATGGAAATAGCATAAAAGAAGCAACTAAAGAGAATTACAATGATCACATATGGTCAACGCCTGCTAGAACAATAAAGAATGAAACAATAAGAAATGTTCCCACCAAAACTCTTTGCAACATTAAATAAACAGTAAGAATTACAACGAGGCACTGCCTCGTGTACAATCAAATCACAACCAAAATACTGCTTTGTATAATCAAGAATTATAACCGAGTTACCTCCTCGTATTCACTTTTCTCAATTTTAATCACAATCTTTCCTTATACCACCGCGTAAGCCTTACATTTGAAATAGTTTTGTTTAAAAACAATTTTCCCGAAATAGGTACATGCACTTTAGTCCACCTTATGACGTTATGTGGCTTCACGTAGTTCCCCTACAAGTAACACGCTGCACATAAGTCCCACCTTATACCTCCACATGCACATTATCCCCAAGCCTTATATCGTCACATACACGTCAATATCACATTACAATAATAACTCGCACCACAAGTTCACATATATCACGGTTATCTAACAATCAAAAATATCAATAGTTCCACAACAATAGCCCAGGGTTCCACCATAATGGGTACAAGAATATCAACAACAACAATGAAAGTAAAATGCTCAATAAGGAAGATATTCAAGAATAATAATTTCACCTCAACGTGATAACAACTTTCACAACTTCAACACCAATAATTCAACAATGAGAGATAATGAATAACCATGTTATTTAATAAGAATAACTCACAATGGAAGAGGTAACATGTGACAATAACTTCAAATAATGGAAATCAACAAGAGAAAGGATAACATGAACAATAATTTCAAATAATGATAATCAACAATGAGAGATAACACAAATAATAACTTCAAAAAATGATAATGAATAATGAAAGAGATAACATGCAACAATAACAGAGGCAACAAGTTCAACTAAAGCATGAGAGCAATCTATAAATTAGGATGTGGAACAAGCGTTAACGAAATCAATTAAGGCATGTAAGTATAGACTGACACAAGGAGGAATAAATTGACTATGAGAATTTAGAACATAATACTACAATTCAATTAAAGTATGGATAGAGTGTAGGTAGCCTAAACCGGTCAAATAACACGTACAACCCATGTAACCACTCGTCACTTTGCGTACGCGACTTTCATATAGCACAAAGAAAATGGACAATACCATGCCTAAGGGATAGTTCTCCCACACAAATTTAGGCAAAAAGCTTACCTCAACTAGGCCAATTCAACACTCAAAATTAGCTTTTCCCTTAAAATTCGCCTTCACACAGCTCAAATCTAACCAAAAGTGACTTATTATTGTCAAATAGTGCTAGGGAAATTAATTTCAATAGATAAAACTAGGATCCTTGCACTTTTCCAAAAAGTTAACAAAAGTCAACTCAAGGCTTGCCCAATCAAAAATCGTTTGCAATGGTAGATTCCTTCTACCCATGACCCCACAAGTTCATATATGTGATTAGTTTCAAAATTCGAGTCCAAATCGACTCTCAAAACTCAATTTCTTATTTTTTCACAAACTTGATAAGGTTTCACAATTTTCACTTTGATTCACATGATTTTGATGTTAAAATCTAAGATATGTCGATGGAATATGATTAGGATCACTTAGCCAAGGTTTGTAGGTGAAATTCCCTCTCCAAATCCCCTCATGCTGAGTATAAGGTTAAAAAATGAGAGAGTGTGTACACACTCCCATCTCCCGCCCTTGTCATATTTGCGATATAGGGTTCACATTTGCGAACCCTTGCAATTGCAAATCTAGGCTCAAATTTGTGAACCCTGGCAGCCTAGGTCAACATTGCGTGTGTACATCGACATATCTTAGATTTTTGGTTAGATTTGAGCCGCGTGGAGGCGAATTTTAGGGAAAAAGCTATTTCAAAGGGTTGAGTTGGTCTAGTTGAGGTAAGTATCTTACCTAACTTTGTATGAGGGAAACTACCCCTTAGGATTTGGGTTGATTGTGCTATTTGTGTTATGTGAAAGTCGTATATGTAAGGTGACGAGTGGAAACACATGCTATATGTGTTATTTGACTGATTAGATTATCTAAACTCTTTTACGCCTTTAATTTAATTATCATAACATGTTATATCTCTTTGTTAATCTTCTCTTACATGCTCAATTTGACATTGTTAGCACTTGTTCTACCTCTTACTTGTTATTTTGCTCTTATATGCTTTAGTTGAAGTTATTGCCTTACTTATTGTCCTGTTACCTCTTAATTGTTGAATCACTTTTAATTGAAGTTGTTATTTTGTGTAATATCATCTTGTTAAGTTATTGGTATTGAAGTTGTAATAGTCTTTATCATATTGAGGCTATGTTGTTAATTGTTAAGATACCTTTTCTTGTTGAGTATTCACATTCATTTTGTTATTGTTGAAATTCTTGTACACATTGTGATTGAGCCATGAGCTATTTATTGTAAAAATATTGGTATTGTTGACTTTATAGCAAGTTGTGGCATATGGAAACTTGTGATGTGAGTTATGATTGTGTTGTGATATTGATTCTCATGTTGTGGTAAAAGGCTAGGGGTTGATATGAATGCGGTGAGATAAGGTGGGCTAGATACGCGTGTTGAAAGTAGTGGAACTACTTGAAGCCAGATGGTGAGATAAGGTGGGATAAAATGCATGTAGCTATTTTGGGAAAAATGATTTTCAAAACTAAATGTAAGGCTCACGCGGTGATATGATGAAAGATTGTTATTAAAATTGTGAAATGTGAATACGAGTGTTACACCCTGTATTTTCATGTTAGCATTCATCTTAAGTGAATCAATATGATTATGAGAGTTGAAGGGCCTTTACAAAGATAACGATGGGTTGAAAGAAGTTTTAAGGAAGTATCTTGAGGGTTGGAAAGTTAAGAAGCTAATCGATTCGAAGAAAATAAGTTTCATAGAAAGTCGACAAGTTGGAAATGTTATAACATGTACTTTTGGGTGAGACTAGGGTGATTAACATTATAATGACGTTATGCTATGAGCTATTTTACTCGTATTATAGTCGTGTGTTATGTTTTGAAGTCAAGCGAGTTGTGGAACAAAAGTTTGCAAATATCATCACAAGTTACATTCATAAATATGATAAAAATTAGGTCAAATATAGCTGAGCTTTTATCCCAATGTAATTGGAATAAAGGGATGATCTACATACCAAATTTAAGATTTACGAGTCTAGTTTCTAATGCAATAAATATTTCATCAATATGACATCATAGTAGCAAGATATTTGTGCATTCGCGAGACTGCACAAGCAGCTCTCTATGGGACCCACTTAGGCGGTTGAGATATCGTTATATATATGTGATGACTACAAACCATTTTCACTTATTGTATTCCGGCCATATATACCTAAAGAACTTCTCTCAATGTTCTCTCATGAGCCAAGACCTAAACAAAGGACAAACAACACAAATTAATTCTTTCAAATGGATTATACCATATCTCAACATCAAAAGTTAGCTCTAGTGAAGAACAACATCTCTTTGAGGTGTGTTGTCATTGAGGATTGGTGTGAGCTATGTTTGGCTGAAATTCCAAGTGGTTGTTGTTGTTTTAGGTATATATAATACTCTACTACATGTGCTTTAAGTTTTCTCGTATGTTGGTTGCATTATTTGAGCAAGATACTATAAGAGGAGACTTGAGACATGTTACAACCTAACTTGCCAAATTTAATGGAAAGATAGAATGATCAATTATCGACTATTGAGGAGCACACAAAAATAACTATAGTAGTATTTATACATGCGGGAGAATCATAAGGATGCATTTTAAATTGCATGGAGTAGATTCTTATAATGCATGATGTGAAAGGAAATGTAGATATTTCGTAAGATAGTTCGAAAGACAGAATTATTCGACCGGATTTGATATATCAAGTTATAGAAAAGTCAGTCTTATTCCAGAATGTTTGTACTTAGAATCATCATAGATCAAACCCCAAGACACAATGACGAGATTAAGGAAATCTTGAGTTAATAATGAGGCCTTTTTGAAAATTTTGCTCACGAAGAGCACAATAACATATTGGGACAAGCTAGTCAAAACATATATAAAGCCACTCCAAGCTACCTAGAGAAGGGACTAATTGAATTTTCCCTCAGAATTAGGATATGTTCATTCGGTTATCATGTTCCAATATTGAAGAAGCACATGATGATGAGATTATAGAGAACATGCCTCACGAAGAAGTTCTAGTTGTTATTTCATATCAGCATGTCCAATAGTTGAGGACCAAGAAAGTAACTTATGCAAAGATATGATGCAGGAATAAGAACTTCAAAGGAAAGACATGGGAAACCTAAGAAGAAATGAATTCTAAATACCCTCAGCTATTTCGCATAGAATATGCTTAACTGTTGTAGCTCGATCATATGTTTTGTTAGCCTATGGCATGTGATTTCGATTAACACTCATTCTATGATTATGTCATATTCAGAATTAAAGCGTTACAGTGCTTTCAGGAGCGTAATTATTTGGAAACAAGGTATGGGATAGTCTTTCTTGTAGAAGAGACTCCATCAAAATTTTCGTAAAATCCGTAAGGCCTAGTTTCTCCTATGGGACTCCTTTACATTCAAAGACGAATCAAAAGGGAGGAAGGATGTTATAACCCATACTTCTATGTTAGAATCATATAAAGTGAATTAATATAATTCGGAGAGTTGAAGGACCTTTACAAAGATAATGATGGGCTAAAACAAGTTTTAGGAAGTATCGTGAGGCTTGGAAAGTTAAGAAGCTAATCGAATCGAAGAAAATAAGTTTCATCGGAAGTGACAAGTTAGGAATGTTATAACATATATGTTTAGGGTGAGACAAGGGTGATTAACATAATAACGACATTATGCCAGGATTTATTTTAGTATCATAGTCGTGTGTTATGTTTTGAAGTCAAGCGAGTTGTGGAATAAAAGTTTATAAATCTCATCACAAATTACATTCATAAATGTGATGAAAATTAGGTCAAATATAACTTTCTCCTAATGTACTTGGCATTAAGGGATGATCTATCTACCAAATTGAAGACCTACAAGTCTAGTTTCTAACGCATTAAATATTTTATTGATATGACATCAGAGTAAAGAGATATTTTCGTGCTCGCAAGACTGCGCAAGCAACTCTCCATTGGACCCACTTACGCGGTTGAGATATATTGATATATATGTGATGACTACAGCCCGCTTTCACTCATTCTTTATCATTATATTCATATACTAGACACCTAAAAACCTTCGATCAAATTTCTCTCATGAACCAAGACCCAAACAAAGGACAAACAACACAAATCAAGTGTCAAGAATACCGTGGCGCTATTATGTTTTTTTGTTCTTCTTGTGGTAGCTGATTTTGGTGTTGATCCAGCTCGTGTGGGGATCGTTTTAAGTAGTTTAAGTTTTTTAAAATACTCTCCCATGGTTTTTATATCAACCCTAGGTTATTTCAAGTCTTGCAAATAGATTACACCATATCTCAACATCAAAAGTTAGCTCTTGTGAAGAACAACACTTCTTTGAGGTTCTGTTGTCATAGAGAATTGGTGTGAGCATTGTTTGGCTGAAATTACAAGTGTTTTTTTCTTTTTTTAGGTATGTATAATACTCTGCTACATGGGCTTTAAGTTGTTTTATATGTTGGTTGCATTATTTGGGCAATATACAACAAGGGGAGACTTGAAATAGTTTGAGATATTATTGTTCTTAATGGATTGTTTTGGAAAGGTTGTTTCCATGAAATTTAAAAGGTTGGGAACCTTTAAAAATGACTTGTTTATGTTGTTTTATTCATGAATATATTGTCCTGATGTCGAACTTGTTGTTGATATTGTGAATAAGAAGATAAAGGACAACATAACAATTGAAAGTTGTACTTGTCATTGTTGTTGGATTGTTGGGCTATTTGAGTGTGAATTAGGTGATTAATAGGAACTTAGAAGTCCTCCTATTGTGCTTGATATCATGCTAGACATGTTGTTAAGTTAACTAATGTATGATAATGGGGTTGAAGGACACTAAAGTGATTCAATCCGAGCTTGCCACTCGTCGTGATGTTCTGATGAGTTGTTAATGAAATATTTGGTACCATATTGCTGATGTTGTTCTTATTGTATTGCTCTAGTTATTGTTGTTGTATATGGTATTGGATGAATCCCTTAAAACCGGTGATTTTCTGCCCGATTTTCCGTAAGCTATACGACTACCCAAATACGATGGTATGACATTATATATTGATGACAATATCATTTCACTTGTTGTAGACGTATGAAGTTGTGTTAAACTTGGTGGAGGAATAAGGAAGAGATCATACATGTATGTTATGGAACTTCTTTCTTTCTTTTGGCATGACCTAAAGTGAAATGAACGTAAATGATGCATTATTTCATAATAGATCTACACCTAGCAACTAAGGTTGTCCATGTTGTTCTTTACTTATAAAGTTATTCTAAACAAGTATGTATGATCCTTGAATCCTATTGAGGTCCATATTGATGGTGTGGGTGTCCATAATGTTAATCAAAGGTGCAATAACCTTATGTCACTCCGAAAGGTTTAAAATGTGATTTCATGAGTCTATCATGCATTATATATGTATCTATTTTACTTTATCGAGCCACGCTATAGTCGGTTGGGTACAACACCTATTGTGAAATCACAGATCAGTTGGTTTTATCGATTGCCACATGGCCAGGTATGATGCTACCAAGCCTTATGATGGTCGGGTATATTTTTACTAAGTCCTCTTCGAGGTCGGGTACAACATGGTAATGATGATGCCCATAGAGGCCTATGTTTTAAAATTATATGTATATATATGTATCATGCATTTCATGTCAATCGCCCTCAGAGGCGCTAAGATATTACAGGTTGTATCTTCTCTATCTCTCGTAAATTACTGTTCTTATTTATGCTTTTCTGCCTTACATACTCAGTATTTTATTTGTACTGACGTCCCTTTTTCTTGGAGATGTTGTGTTTCATGCTTGCAGGTCCCAATAGATAGGTCGCCAACTCTCATATTAGGCTATCAGCTCAGCGAAAGGTGTTGGTGCACTCTACTTGCTCCGGAGTTGCTTCTTTGGTCTGTTTAATTTGGACATATATTTATTGGTATAGCGGGGCCTTGTCCTGACCTTTATGATGTGTATGTACGCTTAGAGGCTTATAGATAGATGTCATATATATGGATACTTGTATGGCACTGTCGGCCTATATTTTGAGCATATAAATGATCATGCCAGCCTTATTGGCCCATATGTCACATATATAAGTTTGTATATCATGTTGGGTCATCCTATATTAAGTATTCTCTTACATTTTATTCTGGTTATCTCATGACAACCCTTTTGGTCCATTTACCTGTGATGACATGATAAGAAAGATATGTTATGGTCGTATACTCGGTTGAGTAAGACATCGGATGCCTATCGCGACCCTCCAATTTGGGTCGTGACAAACTTATTTCAATTTTTGTAATTTCCTTTGGAGTGGTATCTTCCAAGTTCAACACATTCTTCAGGTTAACATTCCCATGTATAAAGTGTTTGACTATGTTTGTCGTCTATTTATAATATCGTACTATCGCATTTGGGTAGTCATATAGCTTACGGAAAATTGGTCAGCAACTCCTCTGTTACAAGGGACTCCTCCAATACCATATACAATAACAACAACAACCAGAGTAATACAGTAAGAACAACATCAATAATAGGGTACCAAATATTTCATTAACAAGTCATCAGAATATCACGACGAGCGCTAAGCTCAGATTGAATCCTTTAGCGTCCTGCAACCCCAGTATCATACATAAGTTAACTTAATAACATGTCCAACATGATATCAAGCACAATCGAAGGACTTCCAGCATCCTATTAATCACCTACTTCACACTCAAACAGCCCAATAATTCCACAACAATTATAAGTACAACTTTCAATTGTTATGTTGTCCTTTATATTCTTATTCCTAATACCATCTATAAGTACGACATGTGGACAATATATTCATGAAGAAAAAAGAACAAACAAGCCATTTTCCAAGGTCTAACCCTTTAAAATTCATGAAAACAAATTTCCAAAACAGTCCATTAAGAACAATAACATCTCAAACTATTTCAAGTCTCCTCTTGTAGTATCTTGCTCAAATAATACAAACAACATATAAAATAACTTAAATCACGTGTATTAGAGTATAATACATACCTAAAACATCATCAACCACTTGGAATTTCAGCCAAACGCTATTCACACCAATCCCCAATGTCAACGCAACCTCAAAGAGGTATTGTTCTTCACTAGAGCTAACTTTTGATGTTGAGATATGGTGTAATCCATTTGCAATACTTGAAATAACCTAGGGTTGATATGAAAACCATGGTAGAGTATTTTACATAACTTAAACCACTTAAAACACCCACCACACGAGCTGGAGCCATACCATAATCAACAACCACAAGAAAAACAAGAAACTCACCAGCTCCACGATATTCCGACACTAGATTTGTGTTATTTGTCCTTTGTTTGGGTCTTGGGTAGTGAGAAAACTTTGATATAATGTTTTTAGGTGTATATGGTCTGAATAGAATGAAAAGGAATGAGTGAAAACGGGTTGTAGTCATAACATATATATCAAGATATCTCAACCGCCTAAGTAAGTTCCATAGGGAGTTGCATGCATAGTCTAGCAAAAATGCAAACATTTTTATCGATGAAAGATTTAATGAATTGAAAACTATAATATTAGATCTTCAATTTAGTAGTTAGATCTTCCCTTAATTCCAAGTGCATTGTGAGAAAATCTCTGCTACATTTGACCTAATTTTCATCACATTTATGAATGTAATTTGTGATGATATTTGCAAACTTTTGTTTCACAACTCGCTTTACTTTAAAACATAATGCACAAATATGATAAAACTAAAATAACTTAGAGCATAACCTCCTTAATATAATTACCCTAGTGTCACCCCAAAAGTACATGTTATAACATTGTCAATTTGTCGACTTTTGACGAAAATTATTTTCTTCAATTCAATTAGCTTCTTAACATTCCAACCCTCACTATACTTCCTTAAAATTTATTTTAACCCATAATTGCCTTTGAAAAGGTTCTTCAACTCTTCGTATCATATTTATTCACTTAAGATAAATTCTAACATGAAATTACGGGGGTTAACAACGAGACGATACCTCGGTTGTGATTTTCATTGTACATTCCATGTTGGAATAACTTATTGATTTGAATGGTCATTGTTCTTCCTTCAATCATTCATCTATATTTTGTTTGTATTTGCTTGTTCGTTCTTATCTTGGCATTGGAACGATTGTGGTTTCATGTGTGAGTCACGCATTCTACGTAATTTGTTGTATTGCTTTGACATGCAAATATGTGCATCCATTATAAGCTAGTGAATTGATTGTCAATGTGAAGTTAATTACGTGGAGTCACTATGTTATATTCTGTTGAGTTGTTGGTAATATAATGGTTTAACTAAAAGAATAATTTACATGATTCATTCTATGTGCCTCTAAAGATACAACTCATTATCTCACTCGGTACCTTATTATTCTAAATGGTTATCGCACTTCCACTATAATTGAATTCTCAAATTATACTCATCACCCTGTTAGATGTTTACTTTACTTAAAATTGTTATCATGTTTTTCTTTATCAAATTCTATATTTAATTCGTTAATTTAACTTATGTTTTTCTTTGTTCAAAACTAATACTTTTACTCAATTTTATTGATTTCTAAACTAAACCCATCTTATACTTTATTTTGTACAAATTATATATTATTTTACTTTACTAGATTTCCAAAATGAACTCATTATTTTATTTGACACCTTAATTATTCGAGATTGTCATTATGTTTTATGGTATTTAAATAGATCTTTTGTGCATCAGAATTGATATCATCACAGTTACAAAGTACATATAAGCATGTGGTCTTTACCGTGCAAATGTGATTGTTATTGTGTGCACGAGGTCCCATATGTGTAATGTTTAGAAATTATGGTCCATGACTTGCAATTTTTGAGGTGTGGTGCCTCGTGGTAATTCTTGTTGTAAGTCCATGCAATGGGAGTGATCTGATTATTTGAGTTGTCAATAGTTTTTCCTTATTTGAGTTCATTTACATCTCATCACTATCCTGGTTATGTTGTTTCTTTATTACTCATTTACTACTTTCTTCCATTCATGTTTCTATTACTTCATTGTTGGTTATAAATAAATAAAAATTCATTGTTGGTCTTACATTTTAGTTCTTTCCAATGTTAGTTTAAGTATATCTCGAATATGTTTTTATGTCTAGTAGGTGTCTTGACCTGGCCTCGTCACTACTCTACTGAGGTTATGCTTGATACTTACTGGGTATCATTGTGGTGTACTCATGCTACGCATTTACACATTGTTATGTAGATCCATGTATTTTAATTGTGTTGTTAAGAGTTGCGTCTGTGCGGCACGAGACTGTAAGGTATACCTACTTGACGTTTGTAGGCCTCAGAGTCACCATCGTACTTCTTTATGCTACTATTAATTTGTAATCCAAAACAATATTTTATTTATAAATTTTAGTGTGTTTTAGTAGTGCTTATGACTCCGTACTACTAGTTTTGAAAAATGTATAACTATTAGACGCTTGCAGTTATGTATGTCATTTAATAGTTTATGATTAATGATTAAATATTTAGATTCTATTACTTAATCAGCGTGTCTTAGGTGGGGTTATGACAAGTTGGTATCAGAGAGCTCTAGGTTCATAGGTGCTACGAGTCATAAGCAAGTTTACTATAATCTTGCGGATCTATACGGAGACATCTGTACTTATCTTCGAGAGGCTACAAAACTATCAGTAACCCCTCATTTCATTTCTTATCGTGCGACATTCATTAATCTTAAAGAATGTATCCCGTCTTTACATAAATTCGTATGTAATGTTGCACGTTTGGTATAAGCTACGCTCCAATGGTTTGTAATGCTGCAGATGGGCTATGAGCAGGGCCATCAATGCTCGATCATTGTCTCGAGGTATTGTCCAGACTAAGTACGTGGACGTGTTGATAGATCTTCATTTTTTCAAGTGTAGGATGCAACTGGATTGTGTATCTTATTGGTATTGTACGTGCTTATGAGGGTTGGTATTATGGATCATCAAAAGGTTTCCTATGACTCTATGCCTAGTGGGGGAGTCTACTATTGATGGTCAAATTTCATGGGCATGTGTCATATTAGTATTGGGTCTGAGGTATATATGCAGTGTTAGGGGGTTCCCTTGAATTGTATATAACTAAGATCTGAGATTTTCATGGGATGGTGCCGGAACTTGCAAAATAGTTGTATCATTGCTAAATCTATATTCCAGTATCAAAGAGGTTAGAGAAACATCTACAGATTCACAGAGGGTCTTTTTAGAGTAGGTATCTCGATTGAAGCAATGTTAGGTGCTCCATAGCAAGTACAACGATTTATGGGTTTTGGGCAACGTGGTTCATGCTAGGGTCTTCCGCAGCGTGCTTTGACTTAGGATCATTGTGCACCAATACGGGGAAGTGTTGACCTAAAGATAAGTCGAGGAAGATTAGAAGAAATGGGCAAGCTCATTGGTATTGGGTCAGCATAACAATAAATGTAACTCGGATTTTGGTATGGTAATGTTTTACCAACATTCTACAGGAATACTCTTAGATTTGACAGCTTGTGTGACTTGGTTGTGTTGGGGAAGTTCAGTTCTGATTGCATGGTGTTGTTTGGACTGGCCTCGAAGAGTTCTTGATAGTATCGACCGCAACTTAAGCTAGATGATTACTATCGGCATAAGAAACATGTTGCGTGTTATGATTTTAGCTTGGATGGAGTCATGAGTTTTAGATAGCACGGACGATTTCAGATGTTCGGAAGAATGCTAGAATTATTTGATAGCACCTAGAATGGTGCACACTTCATAAGGCGCTTTGTGTTTCGACTTAAGGATGTCTGACTGGTATTACAGTAATCGCCTAGTTGATCGACTGTTTATGTCTTGATTTTTCTTTGTGGCACAAAATACTTATATAAGTATTTCTTGTGGGCTGACAATATGTGAGGAATATATCAGTTATTTGATCAATGTAGTTGTGATCGGATATGGAGATTCTAGTATTTTAGGGATTTTAAAACTAAGAGGGTCTCGAGGTAGATTATTTCATGGTTGTGAACAGTGTATGTAGGTTAAGAGGTTGTAAATTGATGGTAACTATAGATATGTTATTGTGTACTTTTAGAGGCTATGTACCTATTTCAGAAGGATCATAATTGATTTGGACGTGTGTTCTAAATCGGGTCTGATTCATCTACTCAACACAATTATTGTGGAGGGGTATGTTATCATCTAGGTGGATCACATTCATGTTCTAATATTTATCATGTGTTACTCTCTTATGTTGCAATGGTTGTGATATATTGGTTATCTTCATACTTTGGGCTTTGTAGCGAAATTCAAGCAAGATTTCTCTTTGGGTGTTGAGTGGTTGATTGTGCCTTAGTTAAGGTCTTCCTATTTCTGGTTTATAGTGATATCCATATCTTCATAGTTATGTTACACGCTTTGTATGTTTTATGTTAATATGCGTATGGTTGTTGAATGAGAGTATCATGGCTCGAGGTAATCTAGGTGGAGCAGTGTCGGATTGGGCCATGCATCGTGGCTGCGTTATGCTAGGATATTATCCTTTTTGCTTATTTCGTGTGTTATGTTTCCCCTTGTGTGGTGGATTGATAGCATTGCACTTCGTGGTGGTATCTGTTGAGCTGGTGGGATGGTTTCTTCATTTCTATTCTCTCTCCATCATTAGGTATATTTGAGTTATTGTTCGTTGGTGCACTGATTGCATGGTATGTGTCTCTATATAGGAATCGTGTGACAAGTCGGTCGAGTATCTTGTACTGAATGAGGTGAGGTTATTGGGACTTCAATGAGTACTATCAGATTTGATTAAGGTTATTTGCAAGTATTGTGTCACTAGTTGGCTTAGATTTTGGCTATGGTTTTTATCGGGCAAGAGAGATCCATGACTTGTTACTCTTATGGGTGGTTATAAGTTTCCATATGTTTCTTTCATCATTGGTAGTGTCCAAAGGCTCAGAATAAGATTTTAGTTGATATGAGGTTTGTTAACTTTAGGTTAGTTATCGAGCAGCTACTGCGGTCGAAAGTTATTGCTCTGAGTATTTAAGTTATGTGGTATATCATGTGACTATGTCTTAAGATATGGTTATGGATTGATACATCTTGATCAGATTTATACAGTGCATAGATGCAAGAATCGGGTCATATAATAAGTTCCGGATGTTGAAGATTTGGGTTTTGAAGTTTATAGACTAAGTTTGAAGTAATGATTCTCTATTAGGTGATATTGTCGGGCTTATATGGATTAGGGTGACGTGGGATCACCCATGGTTATGTGTACGGTATGGGTATATGGCAATTTGATAGCTTTGTAATGACACTTCACACGTTCAAGGAAGAACTTATGTGTAAGTAGGGGAGTAATATAATGATTCAACCAGTCGTTTTGAGCTTTAGTGTTCTATTTTGTGGTTTGAGACTTTGAGTACCTTCATATTATGTATTATGACTTGCGTGTATGGTTAGTTTTAGTTTTTTGAGCAGTTCGAGATTGATTTAGAAGTATGATTCCCGCTTTAGAAGCTTTAAGTTGACCAAGGTTTGACTGGTCCATTTATTCAACTACTTCTCGGACTCGCCGATCGCGGCTGGTCTGGGCTCTAGTATAGCCGCTGCAACTGGCAAAGTCCCGCCTACATGTAGTGCACCTAGGATATGATATATGACAACTGTGTGCCATAGAGCTTGAGTGGTAGGGCTCTGTGCTCCCCATCCCGCTTGACATGTGGCTGGGTCTGCTGGAAATAAACTAGTATATGTCATAGAGTCCACGAACCGTAACATACGGCCCATGACCTCCTGAAATCCTAGTGCGGACATGAAATCTTCTAGAACTGACTCAGCTGCAGGTACCCCATCCCGCTCCTCAATAATAGAATCCTCAAATGGATCTGCTGGTGCACAAGGGGAGCAACTCTAGGATACCCTCGTCCTCTAGCAAAAGTTGGAGCCATCCATAGGCCAATGCCTTGGCCTCTAGCAGTAGGGGGATCAACTCCTCCACTGCTGGGTGAGAGAATAAGGTAAAGATACGTAGCACAACATCAATTGCATGACATGAAATGAAAAAAGAAAAGTTTCTTACTACCCTATTGCCTCTCGAAGATAAGTATGAATGTCTTTGCACTAATCCGTAAGACTCTGGTAGGCCCGCTCATGACTTGTGAGACCAGGCTACTCCAGAAGATCAGTAGTCTAGCCCAGTTGCTTCCCTTCCAGTCGCTTCCTCTAATTCTAGTATTGTGAACCTAGAGCTCTGATACCAAACTGTCACCACCCAATTATAACTATAGGCTGGGCTGGCACCTAATGTTACTGCTAGGCCAACAGGAAACTATCCACTTAATTGTTCATTTAAATATATTTAAAGTCATTGATTTTATTTAATACAGAAATAACTAGTAGTTGACCATAGTAATATAAAGTGCAAGATAAATACAAGAGTGAAGTAGTGAATTTAATAATAAAAACCATGAATAACTATTAGAATCTTCGAAAATCCGATTTCACAGGTACACGAGCAAACTAGTAAAATATACAAAACCTCCTCAAGATAGTTAGAAAAATAAATACCACAAAGAACAAACTCCGGGTGCTGCAGAATAGAGCATAGGGAGTAGCTTACCACTAAGACTCCGGGTAGCGAGGATACGCATCTAATTGGCCACCAGATGCACCTGCCTCTGATCATACATGATTAGTGCAGATGTATAACATGATTACATAAATAACATGTCCCCATTAAGTATTTAGTGTAATCTCGAAAAAGTAGTGATGAGGGGTCGACATTGACACTTACTAAAGGTCAATAAATAAAATATAGAAATCGTAAGTAAGCATGAAACACAACAATAATAGTGGGATAAGAAATAATAATTTATATTACTTTAACATAATATCAATTTAAAGTCTCCAACTATCATATGCCAAGTATTTAACACATAAGAACCCCCAAGTAATTTTCTAGTATTAGACCAAGAAGAAATATCAAATGTAATTGGACTCCGAGAAATATCACGACCCAAATTCACCATGTCATGATGACGCCCAACGTGGAACTAGGCGAGCCGACTCTTTTACCAAAATAACCTGATATTTCAATTTAAATACTACTTAAAACTATTTAATTAATAAAAACTTCATACGATAAATATGAATAACAAATTACAGAAGAAAAGCCCGACATCGGGGTGTCACTAGTCATGAGCATCTACTAAGAATTGTCCAATCATACTAAGACTAATGCAGTCAAGAAAACAATTAATAACATCTATATGAATATAGAAGGGAGAAGAGCATGGTTGCGATTCCCATGTAGTTACCTTGCTAACTCCAACAAAATCTGCAGCGGATGAAATCAACACTCGCTAGCACGTCCAGCAACCCCTGGATCTGCACACAAGGTGCAGGGAGTAATGTGAGTATGCTAACTCAGTAAGTAATAAAGGTAACTAAAGACTGAGCAGTAAAACACATAAAGTACACATTCATGAAATCTCAGTAAATACCACATGCTTTCGAATTAATATGTGAGTCAAATTATCGCGCTTAAAATCCAGTTTTCAGAGAAAATATTTGAAGATATTTTTCAACAGTTTCAACAGAGGCTCAATGCAAATAAAGTAGAAGTGATGAAAATCATACACACCCCTTGGGAAAACATCGCTCGTATACAGCCCCTCAGGCAACACAAATCATAAACAACCCCTTGGACATAACATCACTCAAAATAAGCCTCTTGGGCAAACCTCACAGTCACTCGTATACAGCCCCTCGGTCATATCTCATATCACTCACTCATGATATACACGCTCGTTGCGGGTGTGCAAACTCCAGAGGGGCTACTACAACCTAAGCTCTATAACAAGCCACTCCGTGGCATGAATCAATCAGTCCCTCAGACTTACATAATCATGAATTAATAATAACTTGTTGCGGTAAGCAACCCAATGCCATAATATCCTCATAAAAATAGGCCCTCAGCCTCACTCAGTCATAAACCTCTCAAGCCACTCGGGCAATCAGTAAAATAAAAAATAGGGTGGTCAGCCCAAAATAATATTTTATATGCATCAAAATAGGGTAATAAAGACTGAGTTGTGGATTCAGTATACATAGCATGACTGAGTATAGATTTTCAATAAAAACAGTGAGAGGATAATAAGAAAAAGGCTCCTAAAGGTCCAAACAGCTCTGGTACAAGGCCCAAATATGGCATTTGGACAATTTATAGAAATTCTTTCTAAGACATAAGTATCATTTAGTTTCAGTCAAATATGCAACTTTATAGTTGCTGCGAGACGAACCAAGTCACAATCCCAATGGTGCACGCCCACACCTTGCATGTGTGTCACCTCAAAGTAATGAAACGATGTGAAATCCGAGATTTCACACTCTCAGGACTAGATTTACAATCATTACTTACCTCAAACTGGTCAAATCCCTACTCCGCAATGCTCTTGCCTCTTGAACCGGCCTCTAAATACCTCGAATCTAGCCACAAACAATTTGATACAATCAACACAATCTTAAGGAATTAATTCTAGAAGAAAATGCTAAGCTTTAGATCAAAATTCAACTGAAAAGTCGTGTCATGGGCCCACATCTCAAAATTCATCAAAAATCTCAAAATCCGACAACCCATTCGATTATAAGACTAACCATACTAGTTTTACTTAATTCCGACCTCAAATGGGCTTTTTCCCAAAAAATTATTCTATGAAACTCCACCAATTTTCCCCAAACTTTCACCCTAAATCATGAATCAAATGAGTGAATATATTTATGAATTTCAGCCAAAATCGAGTTAGAATTACTTACCCAGATGATTTACTTAAAAAACTCTAGAAATTCCGTCTCAAATCGAGCTTCCAAAGTCCAAGATGTGAAATAAACCCTAAATCTCGCTTCTATAGTTCCCTATGAACTCCACTTCGTAGTCCGCATAATTGGTGGCCGCACTCTTCTCACCGCAGTTCGCGTAAATCCTGCTGTGGTCACGGACCCTAAGCCTTACCTCTTGCGGTCTGCAAAAAATACACCGCAGCCAAATTCCTTCTTCTGCGGCCCACAAAATTCCCACCACGGCTGCATTGTACCACCAGGGTCCGCACCAATTTTGCACGGTCCATACTTCATGCACCAGACACAACTAACACTAGAAATCTGCAACTTTTAAAGCCAAGATTTGAATTGTTAACCACCCAAAACTCACATGAGGCCCTCATCCAAATATACAACCACATCCATAACATCATTCGAACTTAACCGAGCCTTTGAATCACTCAAAACAACATCAAAACGCCAAATTATCAACGGATTCAAGCCTAAAGACATCTAAATTTCCAAATTTCACAAACAATGCCAAAACCTATCAAATCACGTCCAAATGATCCCAAATTTTGCAAACACGTCACAATTGACACTACGAACCTGCTCCAACTTCCAAAATTCCATTTCGACTTTGATATCAAAATTTTCGGCGACGACCAAAAATCGTCAAATTTCCAATTTCGTCAATTCAAGCCTAATTCTACCACGGACCTCCAAATCACATTCCGAACGCAATTCCATGTCCAGAATCACCTAATAGAGCTAATCGAACCATCATAATTCACACCCGAGATCGTTTACATATAAGTCAACAATCGGCTAAATTTCGAACTTAAACTTCTAAATAGGGGACCCGAAACCACTCTGAATCCGAACCAACACGATAAGATGAAATACAGTTGAGATAAGGAAACAGAAATGGGAGAAACGGGTCTATAACTCTGGAAAAGACCGGCCGGGTCATTACATCGATATTTCATTTTAACGATAAATTCAAGCTATTTAATAATAAAACTTCATTAAAATATCTTAATAAAGAATTTGCAGAAAGAAAAGCCTGACATCGGGTTATCATTAGTCATGAGCATCTACTACAATCTGTCCAAAAATATTGAGACTAACACAATCTAGAAATGTAACTACAAATAACTATATGAAGATAGGAGCGAGAAGAGCAGGTCTGCGATCACCACTAGCTACCTTGCTAACTCTGAGAAGATCTACAACTGGAATAGTCAACAGTCGCTACGAGGTCCTGATATGCCTTGATCTGCACATAAGGTGCAGGGAGTAATGTGCGTACGCCAACTCAAAGTAACCAAAGTAAATAAAGGCTAAGAAGCATTGATGAGAAATAAAGCATTTAAAGTTCATAAAATCTTAGTAAAATACAATAGGCTTTTAAAATCAGGGTTGAATCAAATCATCTCTTTAAAACCCATTCTAGTAAAAATTATTTAAAGATATTTTTCAACAGTTTTCAAACAAAGGCAAAACATCTCTCATATATAGACCCTCAGTCAAACCTCATAATTACTCGTATAGAGCCCCTCGGGCATACCTCATCATCACTCATTCCTCCCAGTCACTCAACACTCACACTCAGTAGGTACCTACGCTCATTAGAGGTGTGCATACTCTAAAGGGGTTCCTTCAGGCCAAGCGCTATAACAAGCCAACTCGTGGTATAAATCAATCAAGCCCTCGCCCTATATCAAAACATATTGTGGCATGAAGCTCGATCCCATAAATATCTTCACCAAATAGGCCCTCAGCCTCACTCTGTCAAAAACCTCTCAAGCCACTCGGGCGCTTAATAAAAATAGGGTACTCTGCCCAAAACAACATTTATATGCATCAAGCAGAGTAATAAAGACTGAGTTGTGGATTAAGTAAGTATAACATGACTGAGTATAGATTTTCAATAAAAAATAGTGAGATAATAGTAAGAAAAAGGCCCATCATACTTTAAAAGTTACTTTTTCATCTCAAATTCAAATAAATTTTATTTTTATGGTGAAATATTTGCTTTTCACGTGAGTAAGTTTAATTATTTTAATTTAAAATTATTTCATTGGACAATATTAAATGATTTTTATTTTATTAATATTTTAATTATGTGATACTATCTATTGCATTTTTTATCATAATTAAAATATCACTTTCTCATCTCAAATTTAAATAATCCTCATTATTCTATATTTTTAACTTTTTCTCAATACGTCAATTGGCTTCATATCAAGCTTGACTATTATCCTTTTAATATAATTTAGAGAAGTTTTAATATATTATCATTATATAGAGCTTGAACTGCGGCTTCACTTTCAAGCTTGCTTACTTCTTCAATAATCTAAGTTTATCAACAACATATTGAGTATTATTTACTTACTTTATTTTATTTTTTAAATCTAGTATTTTATCTATAATTTATAGCTGAAATAATTTTATAGTTAATACTAATTTTTTTTTTTAGTTAGACCAAAATATATGTTCTTTATTATTTTATAAAATATATATTTTAAATTATTTTTCTACATTATATGAATTAAGAAATTGTAATTTTCTTCTATTTTATTTTCAATATAATGTTTTGATTTTTATATTTTTTACCATGTTGGTTGTAATTATTTTATTAGTATTTATAATTTATTTTGTTTAATTTGATAATAACTTGCGAGAATATAAATAGGGGAAGAGAGAAGAATGCATTTTTTATTTTATTAATTCAATTATATTTATCTCGATTCAAATTTATAGGTTTTGTCTCTATTCAAATATTTTTGTTTGTTAATTCAAATATATACAAAATCTCGAAATGATATAATCTAATAAGAATATTAACGATTGTGCATTTTAGCTTTCAGTGACGAATACACTCTTAATATTACATATTATCTACACAAATCTATGATATAGATACATATTAGATATTATAAAATCTAGTTAAATTTTATCTTTAACGTGTGAAGTATTATTTTCTCTATATGACACTTGGGATGACCTCATACTTCACCATTACTCGTTTAACATAATATATAAAGTTATATTATGTGGTAGTAATTTTTGAGTTAAAAATAGAATAAATAATTTTAAAATATATAACAATTTTTATTTCCGTAAATAAAATAGTTACATATGTTTAAATTCAAATTCAAAAAGAGTAACTAATTATTAATAACACATAATGCATAATTTAACTTTTGTAAAATTTAAACGCATAAAGAGACTAATTATTATCTAACCTTAATAACTTTGCACTACATTGCCAAGTGGCCTATTGTAAAACTGTCACTTGGTTAATGTTGAGACTTTTTCCTCACCTTTTTAATAATAGTATAGAAGATTTAGATATTTTATCAAAAGCTTTGTTGTGTTTCTGTCGATAAATTTATTTGGGGGATAATTGTTACACGTAATTAAAAATAAATATCAAACTAAGAAAGTATTTGTCTGCGATTATCCATTGTTTTTTAGCTAAAGAAAGTAAAAGTGCTTGTCAACATGTATAATCTCTTTATCATAATAATGATCATATCTGCCTATAAAGGAACGCGTAAGAAATCTTCCTTTATTGAATTAGATAAATATGATTGACGCTTATCATTTTCAAAAATTTATTTTTTAAAGTAATTGAGACAATTTTTGTAGAAATATTTACTATAGAATTTTTATTTATTGGTACGAGGTATAGGCACAACACGTGATCTAAATTCTAAGACTAATAATACTCCCTACGGTTCAAAATAAGTAATTTTTGGCCTTTTTTGTAGTCCAAAATAAGTAATTTTTTTTATATTTCAAGAATGAATTAATTATTTTTTCTCTACATTATCCATGGAGTAATAGTGTCGAAATATGTATGAGAAATTTTTATGTGAAATAGTAAATATTAATATAGTCAATTTTAAAAGCATCCAAAAAAATATTTATTTTAGACCGGAAAAAGTAACAAATTTTATGAGACGAATGAGAGTAATTAAACAATGTCCACTTTAATCCACAAAATTTCGCATAAAGTTTGACTAATAAAACCAAACAACACGATTGTCAAGAAAACCAGAAGGACTAATATATTAGGCTACTGAAAACCCGGTAACTTTTGGTTCCAGTTACCAAAATGACCTTGAACTCGGAGTCGCCGTCAACGAGCAACCGTGACTGGTTTTTCCCTTCACAATCGTTCAACGTTCCCCGAAGTCCGGCCCGGAGATTCTCTTCTCCTTACCCTCGAACGACGACATCCTTTCAGAATTCTTCTTCAAATTTTACTTCTCCTCTTGCTGTACCCCGAACTCTACGACGCCGTATTAGTCACCGCCACCGTATTCAGAACTCTGCTGGTGCTACTACAGATGAAATTGGCGGAAAGTCAAGCGATGCCGTTCTCATCCAGTCAGAGGAATGTCCTACCTCCGGGAACAAAACGACAACGTCGGCTCATAAGAAATGTACCTACTTTGTTCGTTGGCGAATGGCGTGCGTTATTGCAGTAACTCCCCTCTCTCTCTCTCCACTGGCTAATTTTTACAAGATTATTTTTGTTATGGAGAACATTGCCGTTTTTTCTTCTTCGTTTGAATAGTTTTGTTTGAACTGCATGTACTAGAAAGAAAATAGTTCTGTGGCGTTAGTTTTAGAAAAAGGTTGAGATGTTTCTTTTTTGAATTTTTTTCCCTGTTTTAATTTTTCAACCAAACCCATTAAGAAATTGTAAACCTTTTCTTTGATGGTTTTTGGTCGAGAAAATTTTCCCAATTCTTGTTGATAAAACAAAGTATGTTGCCGAGTTCTTTTTTACATTTTTTGTAAAATATGGAAAAGTAATTCAACATTGTTGCAAAAATGCTTCCTTAATTGGGGTTGAGTATGTAAATTACGATTTTGGTATATATTTTGGTGCAGATGGTGGTGATGTGCTTTACATCTCTCCTACACAAAAACTTTTCTTTGCAATTTCAAGTTAGTGATTTGCAGGTAACTTCCATTATCAAGATTTCTGACATGCATGTAATTGTGTATGTATGTATGTATGTAAGTACGTTAGCAAGTTCGTGTGAAAGTTATACTACGTTGATACAATGATCATAAAAATTACTACTTTTTCCAAAGGCTAATAAGTTACTATCACCATGTGATCACGCCCAATTATGCCTTATAAAAGACAAAGTGGTTGTCGCAAATATAATCCGGTTTACAAGTCTGGAGTCGAATCATCAGGGAACTAACCTATCTATTACAACTCTTAGTGATGCTAGTACAAGCTCAAACAATTCCCGGATGTAAGATTTTTATCAATAAATATTGGGATTTGTTTAACTAATGTAAAATGATATTAAAACTAACAATATTCAATATTATAAATTAAAGATAATTAAGTGGTAAAAAGATCTAGAGTATTGACTTCCCCAATTGCTAGATTAATTATTAACTCTTTTGCTATAATCTCGCCGTAATACTCTATGAGGATTATGAGCTATGGGTTACCGCAATTATCTCTCGATCAACTACGATAATTTACTAGAGCATTCTCTCGAATTACTCTAGCTGATAATTATGCAGCTCTGAATTATCCCACCAAGTTTCGTTATTTCTGACCCCACTTTTAAATTCAACTAATGACTCTCTTCAATTACCTAAAAGTGGTGGTGTCGTTCAATAGCAATCTAACCTAGTATTATTTCTCAAGCAGCACAAGGCGATTAGACATGATTAATCAACGCTCCATTCAATTAATCACCATACAAAACATAGTTGAACGATCATATAATAAACCCGACTCGATTATAACAAAACTGAGTCAAAACTTCATCTAACAATTGGTTCCATCAACCCTTGATTAAATGTTTAGCTACTCATGGTAGAACAAGTTAAAACCATAAAATCATTCATAATTCACAAAATAATGATAATAAGAAAAGGAATGAAAAACTCTAATGGTGTCTTGATCTTCTCACACTTGTTCTTGCCTCCAATTGAGTCTAAAAACAAGCTTAACCTTGACTTGGGCGAGTTTGTTGAGTTTATATAGGGTTAAGATAAGTCTCCCACGCTTTACACTTTAGCCCTTAAGCTTTCTTGGCCTTCTCCAGATTAATCGCGATCGCGGGCCAACCGCAGTCATTTTAGAATTTCTGTTTATCGCCTTTCTTTCACTGCGTTCCTGCCGCGGCCCTACCACGGTCGCGGTGGACTGTTGCCCCGTTTTTCTTCGACTTTTCTTGCTCGTTTTCATCCGGGCTCTTCTCGATTGGCCTTGTATCTACATAATTGACCCAAAAACATTCTATATCCTCCTCTTAACTCGGATTAGTTCGTGCAAAGCATAAAAACCTCAATTAGAGCTTTTTGTTATCACTTAGCACTTAAAACATCAATAAAGTATGGTTAACTTAGAGCATAAATAAACCCTCAGGGGTTGGCCTGGTGGCAATTGACTTGAGCCTTGGGATTTGCTCCCTTTCAAGGTCTCAAGTTCGAAACCCACTGGGTGCAACCAATTTTCGAGGGCCATCGGACTGGGTAAAACCTGAATTAACTGTGGTGCACTTGCGGGAAACTCCTTGCCGAGGGCCTGTGCACCCCCGGGCATTTTGTTATCATTTAGCATTTAAAATATCAATAAAGTATGGTTAACTTAGGACATAAATAACATCTACATCATATAATATAGGCTACTATCAACACCTTATACTTAAACCGTTGCTAGTCCTCTAACAACAAAACCACACTCTATAGGCCTAATCATCGCTGGGTCACTTCCCTACTCCTTATACCAAGAATAATTCACATAGATAAACTACCTTGGCGTAACCTCCTAACCTCAAGAATGGACTCTCTTTCTAGCCACATAATGTCCCTAACCGGCTTTCATACTCTCAGTTAGAGGTGCCTACTCACCACAATAGAGACTTGCATCATGGTCATTGTAATTCACACATTGAGGAATTCAAATACGTAAGATTCCACTCACCCTTAGAAAGAAATTCTTATGCCACAAACAACGCACCATAGGCTTGCCCGTAGTGTAATACTCGACTAATTGAGCTCATTTGATCTAGAATCAAATATGACTTTATTTGGTTGTAATGTTGGCTGCGGGACTGGTAGGATACATATGGGTATAATGGCTACACCTCCCTAAGCACTTCAATACATCTTTCACTTTTAAGCCCATACCTTTGTCAAACCTTCTTTCCACCTTTACATCACTGAGTTAAACCCCATATTTCTTTAAGCACACTTATATCAAGAGTCACCACTTAGCAAGGAAAAAATATCATTTTTTTCAATTCAAGTGGCTCTTATTTTTTTTCAACACAGTGCACCTTTCTCCTTATTTCATTAGCTCCACTCAAAAGCCCAACCAACCACCCTACACTTTAACTTTTCCATATTTATTACAATTCAAGTGCTTCTAAGAGGTGATAGGGTTCAAAAAGATAGACAATTCATAACTTGGGTAAGGCTTGTAATGTGGTTGCCAAAGAAACTAGATTACAGGCTCAAAGAGGTTAACTAGGATATACACAATCAGGTGGGTGAAAACATATATAGATAGGTTTAATAAGGAAACACCTATGTCACTTTCTAAACCAGCTAAGACTACCATTTCGCTTCGTACACACAGGGCAAGTTCTAGGCATTGACTGATAGCATAGAATACACAAAGTCTCACTCACACATGGCACATGACTTAATTCGGTTGGGACCATCAGACATTTTGCTCAAGGTGCTTAAGCCAACTCGAGAACATACTAAGACTTTATTGCTAGAGTCAACTAAATGAGCTAAAAAAAAACTAACTACACCCGGTTCAAATGGAAACGCTTGGAAAAGAACTGTGATTTTAAGAAATACCAAGGGGAGTTGATATACTACCTAATAGGAGAAAATCTTTTTTTATTTATTTATTTATTTTTATTTTTTGTTCGACTTAAGTCCCTCAAGGGACCCGTCGAGAGGTGTCCATCTTCGGGCCAACTCGAAGTTAATTAACAGCAACCAAAAATACCAAACAAATCTATACATTTGTAAAACAACAATAATCATTCCCCACGCCACACTTAAAGATTTGGCATGTTCCCATGTCACAGAAATTAAAGCAGAGTAAGGTACGAAGACTTCCCTGGTGTACAGTTTTGATCGGAGGCGGTGCCAGGATTGAGGTGACACGCTCTCCCTAGCGCCTGGAGCCAACCCATGATCTTTTTCTCTGACGTAGCATTTTGAGTAGCTAAAGTGTCAACTCTAGCACTCAGGTCAGTGACCGAAGTGCATAGGCCAGCCATATGCTGCTCTAAGGCTGTCATTCGGGTACTCCAACAGGCCTGTGATGGCCCCGCCCCGCCTCATCAGCAATCTGCTCCGGTGGGGCGGCAACATGCATAGCTGCCTCATCATCATCCTCATCGACATCATAATCATCCGCCACAGCCTGCTCTTTCCTAACTCTTTCCTAACTGTGATTTTGCTAGCCTTGCATGGGGCTTTTAATGGCAACTTCCGATCTACTATGGGATTTTCAGGAACTCGTGAAGCACGATACAGCTTGGTGACTGGGAAGGGAAGTAGAACCCTTTGTGTTTTTTCGGGGAGCGAATGAACATTTCATCCTGAATGAGCCGGGCCACAAAAAAATTGTGGTGGGTTACAAAACAATAAATCGCTGTCGCTCTTGGCCCATTAGTATATGTAGTGTTGCCGGATGGTAGCAAACAACTGTTAATGGTTGTTAGCCAACACTTAGCTTCCTAAGTGAGAGATTAAGAGTTCAGGTTAATTCTCGATTTTTTCCATGATTGTTTCAACAATTGGTTGCCGCCAGACAGGTGGGCGTTGGTAATCTTGGTAATAATCCGTCTCTCCAATGAATACCAGCAACCGTACACTTGGTGGATGGCCTCAAGAGACGCATCAACTGGGGTATTGCATACCATGACAACCCTATCAATATGTTCTGGGCAATTTGCATAAAATTCCCTTACCAGTCGTACATTGTCCTCTTCCGGTTCATTAAAGAAGATGTCCAATTGACGCCTCCTCAATTCTTCATATATACTTGGGCATTCAACTCGCAAGGCGTATACCCGAGGCATCAACTTCTTGGATGACTTTGCATTAAACCTATCTTGAGCCATTTTGGAGCCAAATCGAGTGCGGTAAACTGGCTCGAACTAGCTTGAGCTCGAGTTCTGGATGAACCTTCTGGCTCGAACTAACCGAGTGAGGAACCAGTGGCACGTCTTTTCCTTGACTGATGCTGATGCATTGTACCTGACAAAACAAGGACTACTATTAGTGAGGGTTTGAGTTGTGTGAATCCTGGGTGGTTACTTAGACTTCACCACCACCATGATCACATTAGCCGTTACAGCAGAATTGAGGCAATTTAACAAGCACATGGTGTGCATGGAACTATGATCTAACACACTTATCCCATGGAAGTACAAACTCTCCCCCCAAATCAACCATTATCACTTCACAACTCCACCCCACCATAATTAACTTCACCCAACAACACTATGGCCTTCTCTACTACATTCTACACACTAGTGTTGGAACCTGTGCGATGCGCAGATTACTTGACGGAATATTAATTTATAAAATTATGATCTAATATATCATATTATTTTAATAAATATTAGATATTATTTGATATAGAACATAAATATAATAAAATCTATAAAAATCAAAGGATACAAAGCATTATAGTAAACAAATAAATTTTTTATTCCTTGTATTCTTTATTAAATTAGCAAGTACTTAGTACAATACATTTACTAAGGTGAGTTTTTATTAATTTATCAATTGGCTTAATATTTTGATACTACTTCTCCTCTAGTAGAACATACGTATATATTTTCTTATTCTAGAAATATATATTTTTATACTTATATTATACTGTTTAAAATTCTCCAATTGCCTAAATTTATCAATAATTTTCATGAGTGTTATATATTTATATTTAATTAATTAATAATATAAATATTATAAAATTATCTTTATCCACCTCCTTTCATACATTCTTTTCTACTATAATATTTGATTAGTTTTCTCATTTTATATTTTACTGAAAATTAAGTAATACAATTTTTTTTACTAAATTATAATTTTTAATTCATCAAAAGTATAAAGAGATAAGCCTTTTATTATTTTTATAAAAAACGAACTAATATTTTTACTAATTAATAAAATTTGTTTTATATATAATATATTTCCTTACGTGTAACATCCTAAGTTTCTTTATATTTTTGTATCTTTCATTATGAAATTATGAGTTCTATTTATTGACACATGAATTATTAATAAATAACCAATTTAGTATAACAACTACTCCTATATATACGCACACACATATACTACTACAACTATATTAGGAAGAAGAAATTACTCTCCAATTTGAATTGGTGATTTTTTATTTATTTTTTATTTTTTTTGTTTTTTTATTGTAAAATAATTTTAAACTCCAATTTGAATGAGTAGAATATTTTTTTGTTTTTTTTTTATTTTTTATTGATAATTATAAGATACCTATATTTATTAATTCAAGTAGTGTAACCAATTAATTTAAAATTTAAAATTCAAAAAAAAGTTAGTTAAAAAAGTAGTTTATTTTGTCTTAACAATACCACTTGGCCTTTTGTGGTTAAGTCACTTGTCTTAATGTAGTGTTTTTGCTTCTCCTATTCTATATAGATAGATTACCCACTAAAAGAAGAAAAGAAAAGCAAAAATTTAATTATAGATACTACAACAACTCAAACATTAAAATAGCAAAATAGAAGGGGAGAAGAATAGAGAAGGAAATCATGACATACCGGTTCTTGTAGAATTAGAGTATAATGGAGGTGGGGGGTCAGGAGTCGGGAGTCGGAAGTATGTGTGGGAGAGAAATGAGAAGAAGAAAAAAAAAGGAGCGTGGGGTTAGGGATTTAGAGTGAGAATGAGAGCGTGGGGGGGGGGGGTGGGTAGGTTTAGAAGGGATAAAGAAGAAAGAGAAAAAAATAAAATAACAAAATTAATTAGAACTTACTTGGGCGGCAGAATAGGCGTAATTCACCGCGCCCGTGTCGCAGTCCGACCGCGGTCACAGTGAAAGAAGAAAGACAAAATAGAATAGTCGTGATTCATCGCGCTCGTGCCATGGTCCCACCACACTTGTAGTGGACTAGAAATAGAATATGTCTAATATGCCGTGCTCGGGCCCACCGCGGTCGCGGTCGTGGGCTTTCAAAATTTTTTACCTTTTCGGAGTTGGTTCTTGACCCCCGACTTCTCCCACTATGCACTAATATTGCCCTGTACACAAATAAACGGGTTAGTATCATATACATCAAGTACAACATTAAAACAAAAAGAGAAACAAAAGAAAACATGGGTTGCCTCCTATGCAACGCCTGATTTAACGTCACGACACGACACAGGCTCATGTCATTACTCCTCATTTGTGTATTAAGGCTCCTCCAATGTTATCACCACGCCGTCCCCTTTTTCTTCCGTCATTCCAAGGTAATGTTTCTACCTCTGCCCATTCACTGTGAATTTGTTCGTCTCATCTTCAGATTCGATCTCCACAGCTCCACTTAGGAACATTTGCACCACTCTGAATGGTCTTGACCATCGGGACTTCAACTTACCCCGGAAGTCGGAACAGTCTCAATCTTGAGTTATATAGCAACACTAATTCTCCGGGATTGAAGTTCCGATTCAAGACGTGCTTGTCATGCATCAGTTTCATCCTTTTTTTTTTTATAATCTAGCACTCTCGAATGCCTGGAACCGAAATTTCTCAAGCTCATGCAACCCATTAACTCTGTTGGTGCCCGATGTCTCTATGTTTAAGTTCAGCTGCCACATTGCCCGTAGTGCTTTGTGTTCGAGCTCAACCGGAAGGTGACATGCCTTTCCAAATACTTGTATTGTGACATACAATTGGAGTTCTGAAGGTTGTGCGGTATACCCATAATGCATCATCCAACTTCTTTGCAAATCAGTTCTTGTTGCGTTCATTGTTTTTGAGATGTCACTTTTATTGGACACTTCCACCTGCCCGCTTGTTTGTAGGTGGTATGGTGAGGCTACCTTGTGGCGAACTCTGCAAAAATGAGAGCCATCATCACTGATTATGGCTCGGGGGTGCCAAAACACGTGAAGATGTTTTTCTTTAGGAAACTGATCACCCCTTTCGCCTCATTGGGTTGGGAGAGCAGCTGCTTCGACCCACTTGGAGACACAATCAACGGCAACCAGTATATACTTGTTACTGTATGAGTTGCGAAAGGCCCGTGAAGTCGATCCCCCACATGTCAAAGACTTCCACCTCTTGGATTGTGGTCATTGGCATCTCTTGATGACGGGATATGTTACACTTCCTTTGACATTCATCTATCTTTTGACCCAAGCACGGGCATCAACAATGTATGCCAATACAGGCCTGATTCCAGCACTTCCACTGCTGTCCGAATTCCTCCAAAGTGTCCACCATATGACGAAGCATGGCAAGCCTGCAAAACAGAGGGTTGATCTTGCTTGGGGATACACCGCCGGATCATATTATCAACACATATTTTGAACAATAGAAGTTCATCCCAATAATTCGCCCGACAATCACAGAATTTTTTTTTTCTTTTGAATTGAGGAGAGATCATGAGGTACAATACCACATGCTAAGTAATTAGCAATATCAGCATACCATGGTGCCTCCTCCATTGTCACAGCAAGTAGTTGCTCTTCCGGGAATGTCTAAATATATCTTCAACCTCCGTTCTCTTTTTTGCCCCTTCCAACCTCGAGAGGTGGTCTGCTACTTTGGTTGTTTGTCCCCTTTCGGTCACGAATCTCTAGGTCAAATTCTTGTAGCAACGGATTCCCACGAATCAAGTAGGGCTTTGACTCCTTCTTTGCTATCAAGTACCTAAAGGTTGCATGGTCGGTATAAACAATAACTTTTGAGCCAATCAGGTATGACCTGAATTTGTCGAAGACAAACACTGCAGCTAGCATTTTCTTTTCCGTGACCCTGTAGTTCAGCTGTGCACCACTAAGCGTCCTGCTTGGATAGTAAATTAGGTGCATAATTTTCTCCTTGCACGGCCCAAAGCTGCTCCTATAGCGTAAACACTAGCGTCACACATTAGCTCAAATGGTTGCCCAGTTGGGTGCAACAATGATGGGTGCAGTCACCAATATCTTCTTCAGCTCCTCAAATGCTAACCTACAATCATCAAAAAACATAAAGTACTGGTCTTTTTCAAGCAGCTTACATAAGGTGTTAGTAATTTTTGGCGTGCCCAAGGAATCTTTTTCAAGCAGCTTACATAAGCAGCTTAGATGAACCGCCTGTATTTTCCGGCGTGCCCAAGGAAACTTCTCACAGCTTTCACTAAAGTGGGTACTGGGAGCGTCTCAATCACATCAACTTTTGCATGGTCTACTTCAATCCCTTTTTGAACACTCTATGCCCCAACACTATGCTTCTTGTACCATAAAATGGCACTTCTCCTAGTTCAGTACCAAATTTGTCTCCACACATCGTTTGAGCACTCTTTTAAGGTTGTGATGACAATCTTCAAATGAATCCCCTACCACGGAGAAGTCATCCATAAAACCTCCATAATGTCTTCGACCATGTCGATGAAAATGGATAACATACAGCACTGGAATGTGACCGGTGCATTGCAAAGTCCAAAAGGCATCCTCCGAAAGGCAAAGATTGCATACAGACACGTGAAAGACGTTTTCTCTCTATCTTCCGGGGCTATTGAGATCTAATTATACCCCGAGTATCCGTCCAAGAAACAAAAATGGGATCGCCCAGCTAACCTGTCCAACATATGGTCAATGAAGGGCAAAGGGAAATAGTCCTTTCAGGTGGCTGCATTTAATTTCCTGTAATCCATGCAAATTCACCACCTTATGACTGTACGAGTTGAGGTCAACTCTTTCTCATTTTGTACAACCGTCATTCCACCCTTTTTCGGTACACACTAGACGGGGCTTACCTAGTTGCTATCAGATATGAGAAAGATGATGCCCGGGTCCAGCCACTTAATTACCTGCTACTTCACTACCTCTTTCATAAATGGGTTCAACCTACATTGATGTTCCCTATAATGTTTGCTCTCTTCTTCCAGATAAATCTTGTGCATGCAAAAGGCCGAGCTAATACCCTTTATGTCTTCCATGGTCCAGCTAATGGCAGCCTTGTTTTCTTGTAGTACCTGTAAGAGCCGTTCTACCTGCACATCTAGAAAACCAGATGATATAGTACCAGGCAAAGTAGAATAGGGACACAAGAAAGCATACCTGAGGTGGGCGGGAAGCGGTTTCAGCTCCAGCTGTGGTGGTTCCTCTATTGATGGTTTTGTCAGTGGTGTAGTTCTTTCTTCTAAATAAAGTGGCTCGAACTGAGGTTCCTTCTTCCAGAATCCTTGGCCTTTGAGTGCCATGACCCACACTGCCAATCCTTCACCATATCTCATCTAAATTTGTCAAGCAAGCTCCCAATGGATCTTCTTCATACAGGATCACATCCACAGCTTCCACTAGTGAGCAATTTGCATATTCACTAGGCCTCCTTACGGATTGTTGAACGTCTTCTTCATCGTTCAACCTCATTTTTAATTCCCCAGCTTCACTATCAATCAATACTCTATTAGTGGCTAAGAATGGCCTCCCCAGAATGATGGGTATCTCCATCTATCTGGCGGTCTAGAATAACAAAGTCTGCAGGGAATACAAACTCTCCCACTTGTACCAGCACATCATCATGAATCCCCGTTGGTCTTTTAATCGTGCGGTCAGCCAGTTGCAACATTATCGAAGTCGGTCTTCCAATGCCTAGTTTTGTATATATTGCCAAAGGCATCAAGTTTATGCTGGCTCCTAAGTCACACAATGCTTTTGGCATAACTCCAATAGTGCACGAAATTGTGAAGGTACCTGGATCAAACAGCTTTTGAGCCATGGGTCTTGTCATTACCGCACTGCATGTTTGTGTGACTGTGTCAGAGTTACTGTGGATAGGTCCTGGAAGTCAAATTTCTGTGAAATTAGGTCCTTCATCATTTTTGCATAGCCTGGCATATCCCTCAAAGCATCTATCAGAGGGATATTCAATTGAATCTGACGAAGCATCTCCATGAATTTTCTGTATTGATCTTCTTTTTCTTTTGTTTTGACCGTCTCTGAGGGAATGGTGCAGGCATCACTCTTTGTCCATTGCTTGCTGGTTGTTCTTTGTTGGAATTTTGTGGCACAACAAGTACCACCTGTTTTGCAACTTGTTCACTTTCTTTAGCCTTGCCCTTATCAACCTGAGTTTGTTCAACCACCACTTCAGTGAGTTCTGTTGATTCATCTATCTCTAATGGAACTGGAGTGGCTGGTGTAGTCTTTCTCCTGGATCGAGCAACTTCTTGCTCCCTCTAAATCTCTCCCATTCCGGAGACTTACTGCCATCAACTGATTCGGGTTTTGCTCCTTGTGGTTAATGTTTGTGTCGACTGCAATGTTCCCTGGGGGCAGCTATTTAAGGCCATAGACAGTTGCCCCAGTTGAGTTTCAATATCCTTATTGCTGAGTTGTGTACTGCCAACTTTTCCTGCATCTTACCATTTGTTCCAATGATTTATTGCAACATACCCCTGAATTTTACCATGTTGTTGTCCTGTTGCTGATGAGGTGGCTGATATGTCAACTGTTACTGGTGCTGCTGTTGATAGCCCCGTTGTCTCTGATTTGACACCATTTGGCCTTGGGGTCGCATACCTCCAGGTTGTGGCATGTTCGGTATGTACTGCTAGTTGGGTGCTGGTCCTTATTGTTGTCTTCCTTGCCTCTGACCCCCAAAATTGTTGACATAATTCATATCGTCTCTTAACCCTTGGTTGTTTCCTTCTCTACTCCATGAACACACACAAGACTGATTAATGCAAGGTGTACACAATCCTCCATTTGTTGTGTCAATGATATGCACTTGCTTTGTACCCATCTCATCAACCTTCTTTGTTAGTATACTCATCTGAGTCATGAGTGTGACTATGTTCTCTCCATGTAAATTATATGGGTCAAGAGGAACTGAATGCACTATTGGTGTCAGGGTTGTACCTCTCGTCATCCACCTCGAATTCTGGGCCATCTTGTCAAGAAAGATTTTAGTTCTGTGAATGTCTTGCTCAGGAATGCACCCCCAGCTTGCACCCCCAGCTGAAGCATCTACATTGACTTTTAAATTGTCTGCTAACCCCATGTAAAATCTTTGGCCGAGCATCTGGTCTAGAATACCATGGTGGGGACACTTTACTAGCATCTCTTTGAATCTTTCCCAAGTTTCGTGCAAGATCTCAGTGGGCGTCTGCTTGTACTACAACATCTCATCAATCCGTCTTGCAGTCTTGTTGGGCGGGTAAAACTTGTTCAGAAACTACTTGACTAATTCCTCCCAAGTGGCAATGGAATTTATTGGGAGCAAATTCAGCCAAGCCAAGTCTGAGCTTCCCCACTCACAGAGAACGGGAACAGTAACAACTTGATGGCTTCTGGGTCATATTTGGCTGCCTTTGGGTCACACAAAATTTTTTCAGGTGTTGTTGAGGGTCTTCAATATGTGACACGGAGAACAATCCGTTATTCTGCAGAAGAAGTAGCATGTTGTTGGTGATCTGGAATGTCTCCGTTTGTATTTGGGGCACAACAATGGCGGTGGCCAGGTTGTCAGCCATTGGCTGTGCCCAATCATAAAGTGCAGCTCCTGGCACAAGAGGTACCACCACTGCTTCGTTTGTCACAAGAGGTGCTTGATCATTTGCATTAATGTTTTCCCTGTTGTCCATTTCAGCTGAGAGTTGGTGTGGTTGTTGTGATTGTTTGTTCTTCTTGTTGGCATGGTTTAATGCCCTGAATGTTTTCTCGGGGTCTGAGAGTCCTTCAAGCAGTTCACCCGTCCTCGAAGAATTTCTAGGCATACACCTGAATCACACAAGAGTTCAAACGTGAGAATTTCATTGAAAAATTATTTAACACCGTAGAAAATTGATCTAAACTAATAATTCTCGTACTACTAAGTTGTAATAAATAACACCTTTAGTTTCCCGGCAATGACGCCAAAATTTGATTACACCCAACTATGCCTTATAAAAGACGAAGTGGTCGTTACAAATATAATCTTGTTTACAAGTCCGGTGTCGAATCCTCAGGGAACTAACCTATCTATTACAACTCTTAGTGATGCTAGTACAAGCTCAAACAATTCCCGGATGCAAGACTTTTATTAATAAATATTGGGATTTGTTTAACTAAAGTAAAATGATATTAAAACTAACAATATTCCAAATTAAAGATAATTTAATGGCAAAAAGATCTAGGGTATTGACTTCCCCAATTGCTAGATTAATTCTTAACTCTTTCGCTATAATCTCGCCGCAATACTCTATGAGAGCTATGAGTTACCACAATTATGTCTCGATCAACTACGATAATTTACTAGAGCATTCTCTCGAACTACTCTAGCTGATAATCATGCAGCTCTGAATTATCCCGCCAAAGTTTCGTTATTACTAACCCCACTTTTAAATTCAACTAATGAATCTCTTCAATTACCCAAAAGTGGTATTGTTTAACAACAATCTAACCTAGTATTCTTTCCCAAGCAACACTAGGCTATTATACACGATTAATTAAGGGCTCATCCAATTAATCACCGTACAAAACATAGTTGAACAATCATATAATAAACCCTGCTCGATTATAACAAAACCGAGTCAAAACTTCATCTAACAATTGGTTCCATCAACCCTAGATTAAATGTTTAGCTACTCATGATAAAACAAGATAAAACCATAAAATTATTCATAATTCACAAAATAATGATAATAAGAGGAGGGATGAAAAACTCTAATGGTGTCCTAATCTTCTCACACTTGTTGTTGCCTCCAATTGAGTCTAAAAACAAGCTTAACCTTGACTTGGACGAGTTTGTTGAGTTTATATAGGGTTAGGATAAGTTTCCCACGCTTTACACTTTAGCCCTTAAACTTTCTTGGCCTTCCCCAGATTGAGCGCGGTCGCGGGCCAACCGCGGTCCGACCACGTTCATTTTAGACCTTCTGTTTTTCGCATTTCTTTCACCGTGTTCCAGCCGCGGCCCTACCGCGGTCGCGGTGGATTGTTGCCCAGTTTTTCTTTGGCTTTTCTTGCTCGTTTTCATCCGGGCTCTTCTCGATTGGCCTTGTATCTACATAATTGACCCAAAAACACTCTATATCCTCCTCTTAACTCGGAGTAGTTCCTGAAGCATAAAAACCTCAATTAGAGCATTTTATTATCACTTAGCACTTAAAACATCAATAAAATATGGTTAACTTAGAGCATAAATAGCATCTACATCGCATAATATAGGCTACTATCAACATGTTGATTCCATTTGTACCTCACTATTATTTGAAAAGTGCAAACGTTTTTCCTCGACTCCGGTTTTCTTAAACGTCTTCTATGCATTTTAGTTTTCCTTTTTCTGAATTTGGTCTGTACTACTCCTACTTATAAGATTTCTAGATATGTAAATCTTATTTCCCAAAAAATCAAAGGCGATACTGGCCAAGGTCAGCCGTAAATAGATATTTTGACCTTACACTTCAAGCCCCATCATTATTTTTTGAGGCGGAAGGGGTGGTCTGTTATTTATTGGACTGCCAGAATAACCCCAGGAAGGAAAGGGCAAGGAAACACCCGGTAGGAATTGAACATGTTCTAAAGTTCAGCTCTAATCACGCAATTTTCCATTTTCCATTCTTTAGACTAGGTATGATTCTACATGAATCTAAGTTGGCATTCAATTTTTTGATAATAAATGGTAAATTTTATTGGACAAATAGTGCTAAGAAGGGACTAAATATGTTCAAAAGTTCCTGTTGCCCTCCTCCTATGCAAGGACTCCATTAATTCCAAGATATATTCAATGTCATTTTCTATATATTCCTTTTACTCCAGATATGCAAATTTTAACTACACTCCAACTTTACATAAGAGATGCAATCTTTTTCCCTCTAAAATATCCTGCTAGTTCTTTTTACTCAAATGTCCACAGTATACACCATTGGATTGTTTTCCATGCTTCTTCGCGCCTTTTCTCTATCTTCTGCCTTTTTCAGCAGCTTAGTATTTGTCTCAAATTTACAGGCATTACTGATTGGACCATATAAGTTTAGGAATTTCATATCGGCCAAATAACTAGGCAACGGAGTATGACTGTCTTATTCAGTTGCTTCCTTGCATTTGCTACATCTGCTGCACATATTGTAGCCTCTTCATTGTGAGTTACTTAGTGTCAAACAAGACTCCTGAAATAGCTACTTTAGGTGGAGCTCTTACTTTCCAGATCATCCTCCAAGTCCAACTCAAGTACTATCCATGAAAAGAATTCACCCTTTTCAGTTATTAATTGACTTAAGTGCAGTGTTGTCAAAGGCGCGCTTTAAGCGCGCTTAAGCCCTGAAGCGAGGCTCAAAACAGGTTGAGCGCTTCGCCTCGCTTTCTGGTCGCTTTAGTATCGCATCAAGGCTCTTTGGCATACTTTTACTTACCAATGAGTGTAATCCTGAAAAGGCATCATTAAACAATTGATATTTTACTTTATCGTAATTCTTTTTCAATTTCTTTCACCATATATTTGTTATTCATGCTTATAATTATTAGTCTTAGACTACAGATATATATTTTTACTTTTTATCCAGTTGCGCCTTTTCTTCATTAAAGCCCACGCTTTATTTGCTCTTTGCGCTTAAAGCCCCAACAGACCTTAGAGCTTTTTTGCGCTTTTCGCCTTTGATAACACTGCTTAAGTGTGCTTAATTTACTTTCTCGTAACGTTTTCGCATGTGCACTTATATTGATGCTATAAATCTGGGCATTTGAGTAGTATAATTTGGCTGACATACATGGAAGATATTACTGGATCAGTCCCCTAACTGTCTATCTGTTTCTCTTTTCCTTCCTGTTATTCAGGATGAATTTTCAACGCTCAATGCCAGATTGAGACACTGCAACATTTCAGAGTCTATTGACATTATTGACTCAACGTCAGAACATAATATTTCCAGTGCAAGTTTGAAAAATACGGCATTGATTCTCTCACTCATGATGTTTTCCCTTCCTCTTGTTTTTATTAAATATATGGAGTATATCTCCAACCTTAGAAGACCGTTGGACAATACGACGGAGGAATTATCTCTGAACAAGCGGCTAGCTTACCGGGTGGATGTATTCTTATCATTTCATCCTTATGCTAAACCACTAACCTTGTTAATTGCCACTTTGCTCCTGATTTCTCTTGGTGGCTTAGCTCTTTTTGGCGTGACAGATGATAGCATAGCAGACTGCCTTTGGTTATCATGGACATATGTTGCAAATTCAGGAAATCATACTAATTCTGAGGGCATTGGTCCTCGTCTAGTGTCAGTTTCTGTTAGTTTTGGTGGAATGCTGATATTTGCCATGATGCTTGGACTAGTTTCTGATGCAATCTCAGAGAAATTTGACTCACTCAGGAAGGGAAGAAGTGAAGTAGTTGAGCAGAATCACACACTTATACTTGGTTGGAGTGATAAGCTGGTGGGTTTTGTAAATTTACTAGTCTGTTTTCTGACAAGCTCATATGTTTTCCCTTCCCCTAGGTAACTGCCCTCAAACTCTTTTTAGCACCTGATCTGCATCACAATCTACCTAGTAGGGTTATCTTACTTTGCATTGTTCAGAAGCCCTCTCTAAATTGCTTAAGATATCCCTATCGTTACTCCAAGAAAATAAGATGAAGCTCCAAAGGTTTGAATTTTCCTTTTCTTTCTATAATAATTTTCAAGTGAATGTAGTAGAATCAGAAGAACCACATTAACTTTATTTCTCCAATTATTATGCTGGTCAATCTTGTTTTTCTTTCAATTGGAGACGAGGACATTAATATTATTGATTGTCATTTCCCTATTATTGACCATGCTCCATGACAATAACGGGATTACCAGGACAACAGTCGTCATTATTATTGAAGCAATTGGAACACAATTGAAAACTATCATCTAACTTCGATTAGTTGGGCTTGCAAAAAACTTATTTACATAGTGCAGCTGAGTATTACTGATATTTGCTGGAGATCTCTTAATAGATCTGTATATTTTGGACAATATAAAGTGCCTCAGAGAAGTAACGGCCTTATTCACAAAGAGTACATCTGTATACCCAGGGATCATTGCTGAATCAACTCGCAATAGCTAATGAGAGTTTAGGGGGTGGAACAGTTGTAGTCATGGCTGAGCGAGACAAAGAAGAGATGGAACTTGATATTGCTAAAATGGAGTTTGATTTTAGAGGAACTTCTGTCATATGTAGAAGTGGAAGCCCCTTGATTCTGGCTGACCTGAAAAAGGTATGCATTAAGTTTTGTTTCCAAACATAAATTATGTCTTAAAAGACCTTTTGTTCCCTGTTTTACATTGGTATAGAATGTAATTTTTATTTTTGAGATCTGATTCTCAATGCTTCGTCCTGAAATTTTGCTAGTGTTTCAATCTCTGAGTTTAAACAGCTTCTCATCAAGAGCCTACTTCTTTTCTCATGGTTTGATTGTTTAGAGAATGCTCCTGTAGTTTTCCAGAATTTGTAAGTTAAATAACTTTTTGAACTCACTAGATAAATCTTTAGTAGGTGTCCGTCTCTAAGGCTCGTGCAATAGTTGTCCTTGCTGAAGATGGGAATGCTGACCAGGTCAGAGCAATAACTATTTTTAGTAACTCATTTTCAGGATTGAAAATTGTAGTAGGTATTAATAAAAAATTTATTATGTAGAGTGATGCCCGTGCTCTGAGGACAGTTTTAAGCCTGACAGGAGTAAAGGAAGGTCTTCGGGGGCACATAGTGGTTGAACTCAGTGATCTAGATAATGAGGTTCTTGTGAAACTTGTTGGTGGAGATCTTGTTGAAACTGTGGTGGCTCATGACGTAATTGGGCGATTAATGATTCAATGTGCTCGACAGCCAGGCCTTGCACAGGTCAGCTTCTTAGCTATGATCAAATTTGCTTTGTGACTAATGTCTAATTTAAACCTAGCTACCAAATTGAGTAGGAGAAGAAATACTATCTGTGTCAATGAATCAAATTTTTTGCTCTATGATGGACTTGGCAATGGCAGATATGGGAAGACATCCTTGGATTTGAGAATTGCGAGTTCTACATCAAGAAATGGCCACAGTTTCATGGCATGCAGTTTGAAGAAGTCCTAATCAGTTTTCCTGATGCTATTCCTTGTGGCATCAAGGTGGCATCATCAGGTGGAAAAATAATACTGAATCCCGATGATTCCTATCTGTTGCAAGAAGGAGATGAGGTCCTTGTTATTGCTGAGGATGATGACTCATATGCTCCTGCACCACTGCCTATGGTGCTTACCCTCTTTTAATATAACTATCTTCACTTGTTTCTCTGCTTGAAAACGTAGTCAACCCAAATTGCAAATTATAATGATGATTAAAAAGTGAATGAATAGCGTAATCATCAATAAAAAGGGTGGTATTTTGGTGTAACTTCAGATTTAGATATACGTTGACTGTTGAGAACCTTTTGCTTGACTTCTATTTAGATGAGATGAACTGCATTCTATGTTTATTATAGTCGACATGTAGATTTTGATAAGAAGAAAAAGCGTCTTATATTTTTGTATTTGTTTACATCCAATGAGCAGGGGAATTTATACAAAGCTCCTAATATTAATTAAGGAAATAAAATAAATCCACACAATCAATCCAACTATTCGTGAAATCATGCTAACCAACACTCATATATCAAATCTCCGTGAATCGTGCTAATCAACACTCCCACTCAAGTTGGTGCAAAGATGTCGCACATGCCCAACTTGCAACTCGAAGTATAGAAAGTTCGCTTGTTGAGACTATTGGCAAACACATTAGCTAGATGTTTTTTCGATGGCACATGAAACAAACTCAACACACTAGTTGTAACTTTTTCTTTGATGAAGTGTGATCAATTTTCACATGCTTTGTTTGGTCATGCTGGACTGGATTATGAGCTATACTGATGGCAGCCTTGTTGTAACAGTACAAAGAAAGTTTTCCTTTTTCGGACAGTCTCAATTCAAGTAGTAGCTTTTGTAGCCAAAACAGTTTGCAAAAGCTTTATATTCTGCCTCCACACTTGATTTAGCAACTGACTTAGCTTCTTACTTCTCCAAGTAACCAAGTTTCCTCTTGCGAGCGTAGAATAACCAGATATTGATCTTTTGTCATGTGCCAACTCCGCTTTGTAACTTGTGATTGCTTTCAATGGGCGATTCTATGGGTCTGCAGAGGTCTAGAATATACTTCCTTTGAGAAATAAAGATTCCTCTTTTGGATCTAGCAACCCCAATTCCCAAGAAGTACTGCAATTTTCTTAGATCTTTGATCTCAAATTCATGTGCCAACAACTTCTTCAATTGTGCCATCTCCTCTTTGTCATCTCCGGTTATTACTATGTCATCAACATAAACTATGAGAAGAGTGAGTTTGCTCGTTTGATATCTTATGATGAGACTGTGATCAACATTGCTTTCTTGGTAACTGAAGGAGATTATTGCTTTGCTAAATCTGTCGAACCAAGCTCTAGGGGATTGCTTCAGTCCGTACAAGGCTTTCTTCGATCTGTATACCTTTCCTTGACTCTGTGCAATATCAAATCCAGGAGGAATCTCCATATACACCTCTTCTTCTAAGTCTACACGAAGAAATGCTTTCTTCACATCAAACTGTTGCAAGTCTCTATCAAGACTAGCTGCACAAAACAAAAATTCTAATAGTGTTCATCTTAGCAATAGGGCAAATGTCTCTTGATAATCCACTCAAAAGTCTGAGTGAATCCCTTAGCAACCAATCTTGCTTTGAATCATTCAATTGAGCCATCAGCTTTGTGCTTGACAGTGAAGACCATTTACAACCAACCAACTTCTTGTCTAGTGGTGAAGTGACAAGTTCCCGAGTCTCATTTTTTTGACAAGGCCTTCATTTCTTCATTTCTAGCTTGCTTCCATTTTGGAACTGCAAAAGCTTCCCTCCAATCTGGGGAATAGACACAAAAGAAATGGATTAGGCAAAGGCTTAATAGGAGGGAGACAAAGAATTGTAGGAGATAAAATTAGATAAAAGGTATTTGATTGTGCAAGATTTGACTCCATTTCTGTGAGAATAGCCACATCTAACTCATTAGCGAATATAGACAACTCACCGGTAGAAAAAGGTTCAGTTTCGGTAGATTGTATGATGGCTTCTTCTGCTCCATTTCTCCTTGAGTAAGTTTCCAAATTAGGCATATCCGAACGCCCAATAGCCCCCCTGAATTCGTTCTCCAATTTCACTTTCCCTTGTGACAATGTCATCAAGAGGCCAGTAATGGAAGTAGGTAGAATTACCTCTTCCTCCTTACTACTCCTCCCTTGAAGAGGTGATGAGGTAATACTGAAATAGGGCTCAGATTCTCGAAAGATAATATCCATGCTGAGAAAAGCTCTCCTAGAGAGAGGATGATAATATTTGTAACCTTTATGTGTCGGAGAATACCCGATGAAATCACATTTTACAGCTCTAGGATCAAGTCTCCCAAAATTTCTAGTGCGGACTGTGAGAACGCATGGGAGAAAAATATTCTACTGATTTATTAACATTGATATAATGAGTCCCATATATAATACATGTTCTACTCCTACTACACACGAGACTAGGATTATTTATACATAATTATCTAACACTCCCCTGAAGCCGGTGCATACAAATCGTATACACCTAACTTGTTACATATGTAACTAATACGAGGACCAGCTGATCATTGACTTCACAAACTTTGTAGCAATGTCTCTTGAGAGTATTTTCTCTCTGACGAAGTGATAGACAATCTCAATGCGTTTAGTAATCTCATGGAACACTAGATTTGACACAATATAGCAACAAAACAAGGTGGTTGCTCCATATAAACTTCATCCTCAAGATCATCATGAAGAAAAACATTCTTAATGTCCAATTAATAGAGAGGCCAATGGCGAACATGGAACAACCACCATGGATAGAGGCGGACTATTGTTATTTTAGCCACGGGAGAGAAAGTATCACTGTAATCTAGCCCAAATATTTGAGTATATCCTTTGGCAACAAGAGGGGCATCTTGGCCATCCGGACCAACTTTGACTGCATAAATCCAATGACAACAACCGATGGATTTACCTGAAGAAAGAGGAACAAGCTCCCCAAGTACCACTAGTATGTAAAGCAGACATCTCGTCAATCATAGCTCGTCGCCATCGTGGATGAGACAATGCTTCCCCTGTTGACTTGGGGATGGAAACAGAGGACAAAGAAGATACAAACGCATAATAGGATGATGATAGACGATGATAACTTAATCCGTCGTAATGGGGATTAGGATTAAGTATGGTTCGTGTACCTTTTCGAAGTGCGATTGGGTGACTAATAGCCCGTTTGACCAAACTTCTAAAATCGACTTATTTGAGAAGTATTTTTTTTCAAAAACACATTTAAAAAAAGTGCTTTTGGTGAGAAGTAGTTTGTGTTTGGCTAATTAATTAGAAAAACACTTTTGAGCTGTAATTAGTGTTTGGCCAAGCTTTAACTGTTTCTAAGGCCTCATTTGTTTTTTTTAAGATTAAGACGTCTGAATCTGAATACATATCTGAATATCAAGATGTGTATTAAGATTAAGTCATCTGAATCTGAATACACATCCGGATATATTAAGATGTGTATTAAGATCTGAATACCAAAAATTAAGACTGTTTGATTTTTAACATCTGAATGCATAAAATTTATATTTATTTGAAAAAAATCTAATATTCTATCAATAAAATATACTCCCTCCGTTTCAATTTATGTGAACCTATTTCCTTTTTAGTCCGTGCCAAAAAGAATGACCCCTTTCCTTATTTGGAAACAATTTACATTTATGCAATGATTTATAGCCACACAAAATAAAGGTGCCTCATTTTACACCACAAGATCAAAAGTCTTCTCTCTTTTCTTAAACTCCGTGCCCAATCTAATATTCTATCAATAAAATATATAGTTTAAAATATGAAAGTTGTTGGTAGTGATGGTTAATGGGCGAATGCCGACTAAAGGCGGTGGTTGGTGGTAGTTTTGGTTGATAATGGTGGTTCATGCTAGTAGCTAGTAGTGATTGGTGGTGGTGGCAATTATGATTGATGATGGTGGTGGTAGGTAGTGATAGTTAAGAATGACGAGTGGTGGTTTGTGATTGAGTAATGTGGTGATAGGTTATAATGATAAGCGGTGCTGACTGCGGTTGTTAATAGTGATGAGGTGGTTGGTTGTGGTAGTTGAGGTGGATAAATGTTGAATGCGAGTGACAATGATGGTGGTCGGAGTGGTGGGATGGTGGATGGTGATGGTCGATAATGGTGGAAGCTATGATTGAGGATGATGGTGGCGTGGTGGTGGTGGCGGCGGCGGTGGCTGAGTATGGTGGTGGTGGCGGCATAGTGGTAGTTGATAATGGTAGGCGGTGGCAGCAATTAATAATGAATATGTGATAGCATCTTAATGAAATTAAGTCTCTGTTGTAGATCTTAATCATACAGACCTATTCAGACCCATTAAGTGGCTGTGAAGTTAAAAAACAAACACACTTAATGATTAAGATCCGAATAATTAAGATTCAGACTTTAAAAACAAATGCACTTAATGTCTGAGATCTGAATGATTAAGATTCAGACCTCCATTAAGTGCAAACAAATGAGGCCTAAGTGTATTTTTCTCAAAAGTGCTTTTCAGAAAAGTGCTTTTGAAGAGAAGCTACTTTTTTTTGCTTCTCCAAAACTGCTTCTGTTTCTCCTGCTTCCAAAAGCTTGGCCAAATGCCTCAATTTTTTGCCAAAAGTGCTTTTGGCTAAAAAAAAGCACTTTTGGCCCAAAAAAAGCTTAGCCAAACAGGCTATAAGAGGAGACAAATCCGCAGTAGGAGCATGGTCAGGTGTAGGACATTAATCAGTTGGGCCTGATGCGGACACCAATGATAAGCCAAATGAGGTGTTCCTGTGTTTAGGTATCTAGGAGGAGCAACACTAGATTCCTCAATTGTCAGTATGGGTAAGACTTCTATGGCGGAAGATGTAAAAAGAAGTTATAGTAAACTCCTCAAGAGTCGGTATAGGTAAGACCTCAGATATATCAATGTGATCAGAAGAGGTGAAGTAAGGTCGAGACCTGAAAATGTGACATCGGCTGACATAAGGTACCTACGAAGATCAGGTGAGTAGCAACGATATTCCTTTTGAACTCGAGAATAACTAATGAAGACACGCTCGAGAGCACGGGAAGCTAACTTATCTTTTTTCGGAGTTATGTTATGAACGAAACATGTGCTCCCAAACATACGAGGGGAAGAGAGTATAAGGGTGACTGAGGAAATAATACCAAATACAATCTGACTATGGATGGAAGATGAAGGCATCCAATTAATCTAGAACCACATCACCCGAAAAACATAGCGGAGAATGAGACTTAATTATAAGTGTGCGAGCAGTCTCAATAAGGTGTCTATTCTCTCTCTGTTGCCCCATTCTGCAGAGAGGTATACGAACAAGATGTCTGATGAATAATTCCTTGTGAAGTCGTAAACTGTTGAAATTGAGAGGATAAGTATTCTAAGGCATTATCACTACGAAAGATACGTAATAGAAATGCCAAACTGATTTTTTATTTCAGCACAAAAACTCTGGAACGTAGAAAACAACTCAGAACGATCTTTCATTAGGAAAATCCAAGTACATCTCGAGTAATCATCAATGAAACTAACAAAATAACGAAATCATAAGGTTGAACTTACTTTACTCGTACCCATATATGAGAATGAACTAAAGAAAAAACAGACTCTGCACGACTCTCAATATTATGCGTAAAAGTGGCTCGGGTATGTTTCCTAAGTTGACACGACTCACAATCTAATTTAGACAAACTAGATAAAGTGATAAACTAGGCACCATCTTTTGAAGCTTGGATAAACTTGGATGTCCTAAACGTCTGGAAATTAGGTCCGGAGAATCTGTAACTGGACATTCTGTGGAAGGATTGAGTGAGTCAAGGTAGTAAAAGCCTTGTGGTTCACACCCCGTGCCAATCGTCTGTATCGTACTCCGGTCCTGCATAACATAATAGTCATCAATAAAGTATATACCACAATGGAGGACACGAGTCAACCGACTAACCAATGCAATATTAAAATGACAACCAGGGACGTAAAGAACAAACTCTAAAGTGACAGAGGATAATGGATTAGCTTGTCCAACTCCTTTTGCTTTTGTTTGAACTCCATTGGCTAAAGTGACACTGGGAAGAGACTGTGAATAAACAATACTACCTCCGTGGAGGTGTTTGCTTATTCCCCTTCAGATAAAGAAAACCTCTGTTTACCTGCAATCTCTTATTGAGCAATATGAGCATTTTTATGTGGTTGACCATGGAAGGAGTAACACACCTCACGTGTGTCCACGTCTATTACAATAAGAATACATGGGTCGAGACCTTCCAAAATGACCTCCTCCTCGGCTATTCTCCATACTATGAGATACCCGAAACAGAGGAGTCAGCTAGCTGTCTGTGATGAGATCACTATGTGACTGGGCGCTGCAGCATGGTGAAGTAATCGAGAGAATGGTTCATCAACTGTGGGGACAGTCGGACTAGCCAAAATGCGGTCACGCACTGAATCAAGGTCATTAGTAAGTCCAGTGAGTGTAAGAACTAGAAACATCTTTTGTCATTGCTCTTGATGTTTTTCAGCGACATCAACTTCTCAAATTTCTCCATGAATGTCCGTACTTGTCCCAAGTAACTCGACATATCCAATTCCCGTTTCTTCAAATTTGTCATCCGCGATATCACATCGAAGAAACAATATATGTCATTAACGTATAAAGTACGAGCCTTTTCCCAAATGCTTGGAACGGACGAAAAAAAGGCATCAACTTGCAATCAATAGATCACCACAAGATACTATAGAACTGGGCATCGATCTTTTCCCATTGTGTTTTGTCCTTTTCATCTCCCTCGCTAGCCTTTTTGGTTAAGTGATCTTGAACAACTTGACCTTTACATCACAACTCCACCGATGAAGCCCAAGATAAATAATTTGAACTTCCAAGTAAGGGTTCAGAAGTAATCATAAAGGCTGAATTACCAACTCTACTGTTTTTGGAACCAAAATCATCAATTCCGCGAGACATGATTGGATTAAATAATTACAAAGTCACAAAATTGGTGGCGGAGTTGGTCCAAAATGGTCTTAGGTTACAAAACTTTCGGTAGTAAGATTTTGGTAGATGCATGGTAAAGATTGATATTTTGCTACTTCTAATAGATACCTATTTTTTCTTTCAGCGACCCCATGTTGTGCACTAGTGTAAGGACTAGTCTGATGGACTATCCCATTGGACTCCAAATAAGCACCAAATTTTTTATCCATGTATTCACTGCCATTGTCGGTTCTCAAGATTTTATTTTGGCATCAAGCCGAGTACAATTTCATCTTATAAAATGACCTAAAATAAGAGAAAACTTCACTTTTGGCTTTTAACAAATATAACCAAGTCATCCTAGTTCAACAATCAATGAAAGTAACAAACCCTCGACTACCAGACAAAGAAACAATTTCGGTAGCCATACATTAGAATAAATAGTCATAAAACGGAGTTGTACTTCTATTATCACTCACAGGATAAGAGCTTCTAGTATGCTTGGCATATTCACACACATCACAAAACAATGATTCAAATCGAATCCTTGAAAACAAATTGAGATATAACTTTTTCAAAACAAAGAATGATGGGTGTCTTAACCGTCTATGCCACTGTATTATTTCTTAGTTGACATCCTTGCTTTCCCCAAAAAAGGCTTGACCTGAGTTTTGAATTCCATCTAATATATACAGGTCATCACGCAATCTACCACGACCAATTTTCCCTGTTTGAAGATCCTGAAAAACATAATAATCGGGAAAGAACTCGATTTTATAGTTTAGAGCTTTGGTGATTGCACTAACAAATAAAAGATTGATAGGGAACTCACGGACATGGAGCACGGATGATACTTTAATATTAGGAGTACAAATGACAGAATCTGTTCCAGAGATAGGTGTTAAAGAACCATTGGCTATTTTAACATTATCTCCTTTGGAACACGGAGAATAATTTTGAATGCCTTTAGAAGAGCCTATCATGTGTCTGTTTGTACCAGAATCAACTATCCAAGAATTAAGGTGAGCAGCAAAGGCAGTACCTGAGTGCACATGGTTGGATGTGACAAAATTAGCGGAGTCAAGTTTGGCTAGGAGGCGACGGAGAAGCTGAATTTCATGCTGGCCAATCAGAAAGAAATCTGAAGAAAATTGCTCAAAAATACTCTGCCTTGCTGAAAACCAAATATATCTCGAGCGAACCTTAGCTCCGGTGAACGGAAAAATCAAAATGGTAGGGATAGGCTCGGAATGTTCCAACGACCGTAATAGAAAGGAGTTCAAAAATAAAACTGATCAGACCTCTACCTCTTTGATAAAAACAGGCCCTAGTGCTGCAAGAGATATAACTCACCTCAAAAAGGCAGGAACTGATATGATACCATGTAGATTTTGAGAAGAAAATGCCTCTTAAATTTCTATGTGTATTTACATCCCATGAATAAGAGAATTTATACAAAGCTCCTAATGCTAATTAAGGAAATAAAATAAATCTATACAATCAATCTAGCTATCAAATCAAATAAAATTAGATCTCCTAAATATAATCAAATATCCTGAAATCATGCTAATCAAGACTTCTAAATCAAATCTCCTTGAACATGTTAATCAACACAACAGAATCTAGGGTATGACTTTGGACCGCCTTAAATTAGATTGGACATTTTCGTGCCGCAGAGGAAATTGAGCTTGGATAAAAAATTAGCAAACCTCTCTGAATACAAGAAAAAGCTTTTATTAGGTTCATGCTAATCATGAAAAAGCTTACTTAAAAGTTGAGAGGAAAAACTCGACAACTTTATTGTTTCAGTGGATCACTTGAAGGAAATCCTCTTCTGCTTTGCAATTGAGAAGGTATTCCAAGTAAGCAGAACATTGCATGAATAGACTTTTTAAGGTTTAATTAATTTGGTTATTCAGGTCAAAGAAGCATCTTTGATGCACATTGTCCGACCAACAAGAACGCCACAGAAGATCCTACTTACTGGATGGAGACGAGACATTGATGATATGATTGTGGTGAGTTTGAATCAAAGCTCCTAATTCCTTTTCATTTAATCTGAATTCTGCAGGTTCAGGGAGGAAACTTACCAAAGAACTTAATTATTCCAAAGACTACAGAGCGGATTCTGTTTTGTGGTTGGCGACGAGATATGGAGGATATGATACTGGTAATCTTGTGAGGAGCTAACTGTATACTTTCGTTACTCATGCAAGCATTTGTCTATAGAGATCCCTCGCTTGTTTTCCATATCTTCCTACCTCCTTTCAGACTGTATATTTGCTTCCATGTTTTCTAATATCTGAATATTTTCTCATTCCATCTCTTAGTTCCAGAGACTGATGAAAGAAGCCAAGAAAAAAAAAACAAAGTATTTAAGATCTTTAAAATGATGCTCTGTAACTCCAACAACCTCAGCTGTTCATTCTAGGTATTGGATGCCTTCTTAGCGCATGGGTCAGAGTTGTGGATGTTCAATGAAGTTTGCGAGAAGGAAAGAGAAAAGAAGCTAACAGATGGTGGCCTAGATATTAGCCGGCTGGCAAACATATTACTGGTAAACCGCGAGGGTAATGCTGTGATACGACGACATCTAGAAAGTCTTCCCTTAGAATCATTTGGCTCGGTGAGTAAGATTTGCTAATAGCACAAAGATGCAGTTTAGGTAGAATGAAGTGATTGTGTGCTGATGTTAACGACACTCAGAAGGATTGGATCCTTTACTCTCTTCTGCTAGAATGGGTGGGAAGTTGGGTGGGGTTGCTGGTGTTCCTGCTCATATTGTGTTTTTTATGTTTGTATTGCTGTTCTTATCTTATCTCTTCTGTGAATATTTTGTCTTCCCTTCTAAGTTTCCACTGTTCTTATTTTGTTGTTGTGTAGATCTTAATTTTGGCTGATGAGTCAGTGGAAGATTCCGCAATTCAGGCTGATTCCAGATCACTTGCCACATTACTGTTAATACGAGACATTCAGGTGCTTTGTGGAAGGGTTATTTTATATCTTTTCCAGTGCCACATTTATGTTATTTTGTGCCCCTTTACTTCTATTAATGTCTCATGTTTTGTTGTTTTGTTTTATGTAAAGTCATATTCACCAATTGGATATCTTGGCCTGTTGTGCTGGGGATTTGGTATTGGCCCCTACCTTGTATATTAAAATCCAAAAATAAATACATAAAGGAGGGGAATATGGAACCTTATCTCCTCAAATCCTAAGCTAGTGTTAGACAGGCCCAACACTTTTCATCGATGAAGCTGATAAAAGAATCCTCTAGTGTAACAATACATGCCACAACTATTTGTTGATTGGTTTTACTTTTAGGAAGATTTTATTTTATTTGGTTGTTTGATTTAAGGATTTGATAGGTGTATTGGTTGTATACTAATTGTGCTGATTTATTTTGTTTCCTTAATTAGTAATAGGAACTTTGTATAAATTTCCTTGTTCATGGGATGTAGCAATCATCACAAAATCTCTTCTTGCTAGAGATCTTCATGATATCATAGCATGACCCATCCCAACCTGATTTTGGATCGTTATATTATATTGCTCGCTCTCTAGCTGTCTAGTCCTTGGCATTTTGGAGGGGGGGGGATCGGGGGATGAGGTGAGAAGAGCCCAAATCTCTAAGAAATATTTATTGCTTGATAATATTGAAAGAATCTAGAATTCAACTAGGCTAACTTACTCTCGTAAGGGAATGATGCCTAGATCTTTGAGATTCAAAATAAAATTCATGCCACTAAGCAAGGCGAGTTGACTATCACTGATTATTATTTCTGAGTTAAGTGGGTTATGACAGTAGATTGACTACTATCAGGATCTCAAAGCAAAATGTATCAATGATGAAGTTCTCTTTCAAAAATTGATTAAAAAGGAAAGGGTCAATGATTTTCTGGACGGTTTGAATCAAGAGTATGATCAGATCAGGGTTCAAGTTCTTGTAAAATTCGTTTTCCTTTTCGGGCGGATGCATATTCTTTTTTGATAAAGTAATGTATTGTATTAAAGGCATCAAGAAGATGCAAAAGTTACATAAGAGAGTCTTGGTTAACTCAGTAGGACAATAAACTATTCTAGAGCATTTAGATAACCAAGAGCAAAAATCACAGGTTACTAAACCAATGAGAGAGAGCTAATGAAGTCTAGCAGGGGAATAATGTCATTTACAGGGGAGAGGTTACTCCAACTAAAGAGACTCATTAGACATCTAGACTTCAAGTAGCCATTGGAAGTTGAAATGCCATCAAAACATCTACGATTCCTCTCAGTCCATAGACACCAAAAAATACAGGATGGGATCATTTGCCAGATCTTTTTGATGGATTTATCAACTTCCTTTAGACTCCAGCTAAGTACTGCATTTCTCAAGTTCTGTGGCACTGCCCAGCTGACACCAAAAAGTGCTAGGAACATGTTCCATAAATCTGATGCCACTGAGCAATGTAGAAACAAGTGATTAACCGACTCGGAGTTGAGCTTGCACATGTAGCATCTATTAGCCAGCTGAAAATTCCTTCTACTAAGGTTATCCTGGGTTAGAATGGCTTCATAGAGGGCTGTCCATGAGAAGCACTTGACTTTTGTGGGCAGTTTTGTTTTCCAAATTAACTTCCATGGCCAGAGCTCAATCATGTCATTGGATGCACTTAGTTTGCTGTAGCATGCCTTCACCGTGTAGTTACCTTTTCCAGAGTTGCCCCACCTTAAGCGGGCGGATGCATATTCTTATGTTCAACAAGAAGAGAGTCGACCAGTGGTCATGTTTTATTCAACACTAACTGAGAAGTTTGGGTTAGTTGTATCTCTTGAGCAACCAAGGGCAACCACCTCTAAAAAAGATCACCTGCACTGTGATTATTGTGGAAAGCCAAGCCATACAAAGGAAACATGCTGAAAACTACATGGTAGACCATCTAGATGTCATGGGGGAAATCGTGTAGCTCTGCTAAAAGGTCTGGCTAATATTGCAGAAAATGTGGAGACATCCAAGTAAACTGCTCTTGACCAAAATTGACTCTTCTAATGTTGTAACTTCCAATTATGTGCAGTCAGGTATTGCCTTTAATGTTCGCATTAATTCTTGGATTCTCGATTCTGGTGCGAATAGACACATGGCAGGCTCCTCTTAAGGCTTTCAAAACTACTCTCCTAGTCCCAAAAAAGATTTTATCAAAATAGCCAATGGCTACTTACTCCTGTCTCTGGAACAAGTTCTGTGTTGTCTGTACACCTGATAATGCATTATCATCCATTCTCCATGTACCTGAGTTTCCTGTTAACCCGTTATCCGGTAGCGCCATCACCAAAAACTAAACTATAGTGTAGAGTTCTTTCCTATCATTGTGTTTTTCAGGATCTCCAAACAAGGAAGAGGATTGATAGTGGTGGATTGTATGATAACTTAAATTTGACAGGTAACTCTTGGTTGTCAAGCCTTTTTGGAAGAAATAAGGACATCAAACAAAAAATAAATACGGCGGCATAGACGGTTGGGGCACCTATTATTTTTTACTTTAAAGAAGTTATATCCTAAGTTTATTTTTCAAAATCGAGTTTGAATTTTTCTCTTGTGATGCTTGTGAATATGCCAAGCATACTAGAAACTATTCTCCTTTGAGTGATAATAAAAGTACAATTCCTTTCCGAACTATTCATTCTGATGTACGGGGTCCTACTCAAATAGTTTCTCTGTTTGGTAGTCGACAATTTGTTACTTTTATTAATTGTTGCACTAGGATGACTTAGGTATACTTGTTAAAGACCAAAAGTTACGTTTTATCCTGCTTTCAATTAGTTTATAAGATAATTTGTACTCAATTTGAGGCTAAGATAAAAATCTTGTGATCTGACAATACCATAGAATACATGGATAAAACTTTTGCTGCTTATTTGGAGTATTATGAGATAATCCATCAAACCGTACTAGTTGCACAAAATGGGGTTGCGAAAGTAAAAATAGAAATTTATTAGAAGTGGCAAGATATCTTATGTTTACCACAGTGTTTGAAAAAGCGCTCGCTTCATCGCTTAAAGCGCGAAGCGACAAAGTATCGCTTTTCTGTGCCTAAGGCGACGCGAACAGCTGAAGCGCATGCTTCAGAGAAAAAAGCGACGAGGCGAGAGAAGCGACGAAGCGACAACTTTTGAAGAAAAATCGCATTTGGACCTATTTTTTTTAAAAAAAAATTGGTTCTGTTTTTAATTTTATACAAAACATATCCCCAATGTTGCACGACATAACAGAACACAATTGCTGCGATTTTCTCTCTTCTTCATCGAAATATTAGGGTTTTGGGACAGAAAGTTTCTGCTTTCTTTTCTCTTCTTCATCGCAGCAGACCAGCACCAGTCCACAGCTCCAGTCGACCAGTCCAGGTAAATTTTCTTCTCATTTTTCTTCTTTCTTTCTTTCTTTCTTTCTTTCTTTCTTTCTTTATTCTTCTCATTTTTTTCGTCACTGATTCGCTGGGATGGAGTTGTGTCTTCTTTCGTCCTCCGTCTTTCTTCTTCTGAGTTTTGTCTTCTCTTTTTTACTTCTTTCTTTCATTATCTATAATTTATATATTTAATATTTTTCAGTTTATTTGATTTTTTATTGTATATTTCAGTAATTAAAATTAATTATTATATATGTTATATTTTCAGTTTATGTGATTTTTTTAATGTATATTTCAGTTTGTATAATTAACTATTATATATATTATATGTATTTCAGTTTATTGATTATGTTTTTTTTTATATCTTAATAGGGATATTAAAATATTGATTCTAGTAATTTAGTAGCTTTGATTTTGCTTGTCCTAGTACCTACTTTTAAGTATTTAAATTGAAGTTTTTGATTATTTATAATTTTACATTATGTTTTTTAAGAATTGCGCTTCACTTTAATAAAACGTGCGCGTCACTTTGCGCTTCGCGTTTGAAGCGAAGCAAGCCCTTGTCGCTTTTTTGCGCTTCACGCTCTCCAAAACACTGGTTTACCATGAATCTACCAAATCCTTATGGGGGGTTCGCATTCTAGAAGCTGCCTATCTCATCAATGGAATGCCACTTAAAGCGTAAGAATGATTATATTGTTCCTTTGAAGGTATTTCAGTGTGTCTGTTTTGTTGTCCACACTAGGAATAGTGGAAAACTTGATCCTAGAGCTCTTAAATATTTCTTTATTGGATATTCTCCAACACAAAAAAGTGTACAAATGTTACACCATCATCTCTGGGGGAGGGGAGAAAGAGCTATAAGGAGGAAGAGATGGATTTTTCCAAGTTCTACTCTTGATTTTTCCAAGAGCTATCAGAGGGGTTGCTCTGATGGTAAGCAACCCCCACTTCCAACCGAAAGGTTGTGAGTTCGAGTCTCCCCATGAGTAAGGTGGGAAGTTTTTGGAGGGAAGAATGCCGAGGGTTTATTTGGAAACAGCCTCTCTACCCCAGGTAGGGTAAGGTTTGCAAACATACTACCCTCCCCAGACTTCACTAATTGGGATTATACTGGGTTGTTGTTGTTGTTGTTGTACTACCATGAGGAAAGTTAAATTGGAGAAAGAATTTAGGGAGACTATTGGGCGTTTGGATAGACCTGATTTAAAAACTGACTCAAGGAAAAATAGAGCAGAAGAAGCCATCATGCACCATCATGCAATCTGCTGAACCCTCTTTTATTGATGAGTTATCTACATTTCTTAATAAGTTTGATTTCTCTATTTCTTACGAAAAAAGAGTCAAATCTTGTACCAAACATCATTTGTGTAATTTTGTTTCTTTAATTCCTTGTCTCCCTTCTATAGAGCCTTTGCCTTTTTTGTGTGTGTCTATTCCGTAGAATAGGAGGGAAGCTTTTGCAGATCCTAAATGATAGTAAGCTATGATTGAAGAAATGAAGGCCTTGTCGAAAAATAAGACTTTGGAATATGTCACCTCATCACCAGATAATAAGTTTGTTGGTTTCAATTGGGTCTTCACTGTGAAACACAAAGTTGATGGCTCAATTAAAAAATTCAAAGCAAAATCGGTGGCTAAGAGATTTACTCAGACTTATGAAGAAGAGGTGTGTGGAGATTCCTCCTAGATTTGATATTGAACAGAGTTAAGAAAAGGTGTGCAGGCTGAATAAAGCCCTATACGAATTGAAGCAATCACTTAGAGCTTGAGTTAACAGGTTCTGCAAAGCAATGACATCCTTTAGTTTCCAACAAAGCAATACCGATTGTACTCTCTTCATAAGACATCAAAGCAATAAAGTCCTCTTCTCATAGTTTATGTGATGACATAGTAATGACAGGAGATGACAACAAGGAGTGTCCAATTGAAGAAGTTGTTGGCACAGGAATTTGAGAACAAGGATCTTGGAAAATTGCAGTATTTCGTAGGAATTGAGATTGCCAAATCCAAAAAAGGGAATCTGTATTTCTCAACAACAACAACATACCCAATGAAATCTCATAAGTGGAGTAAGGGGAGGGTAGTGTGTATGCAGACTTTACCGCTACCATGCGCAGGTAGAGAAGGTAGAGACGTTTCCGATAAACCCCCGGCAAGTTACAGATTGCAAACTAGCAGAATTGCCTTTTGAAAACAATCACAAGTTACAAACATGAGTTGGAGAGTCTGATAATTAGGAGAAATATCGGAGGTTGGTTGGAAGACTTATTCATTTTTTCCACACTAGACCAGATAGCCTATTCAGTCAGCTTGATAAGTCAGTTAATGCATGATCCCCGAGATCCTCATATGCAAGTTGTCTTTCACATTTTATAGTATCTGAAGTTTGCTCCGAGCAAAGGTCTTTTCTCCAAACATGATCACCTCCAGGTAGAAGCGTATATAGGTGTTGATTGAGTTGGATCTCTAGACGACAGAACATTTTCATTCGGTTACTGTACACTCGTTAGAGGGAACTTACTTAATTGGAGAAGCAAGAAGCAAAGTGTAGTTGCTATATCAAGTGCGAGAGCAGAATAGATTTATGAACCAAGGTGTTTGTGAACTTCTTTGGCTGCAAAAGTTAGCAGAGGAATTGAGACTGTCTGTCTGAAAAAAGGAAAACTTTCCTTATATTGTGACAACAAGGCTGCCATCAGTATAACTCATTATTCAATCCAGGATGACGTGTTGAAATTGTTCAGACACTTCATCAAAGAAAAAGTTATGAGTGGGAACTTTATAGAAATTCCCTTATTCATGGGATGTAGCAATCATCATAGAAATACGAGAAGCCTTTTCTTCTTGCTAGAAGTTTCACTATTTACATTTGATCCTAGTGCTAATCTAACAAGGCACAAAAAAGGAAATAAGGAGGACTCCTTGTAGAATTTCTAATCTGACATAAGAAGAGAAAGAGATAGAAACTCCCCTGTACAATGATTTTCACAAAAAAATAGATCCATGTTGTTTCATGTCGTTTAGTATATGACATAATATGATTCTCTCCGAATGACATCCAGTCTACTATACACCCTGTAACCTCATGAGTACACCAAAAATAAACTAGGAATGAGAGGCTAATCCTCAAATGTACGTAGTTGTTCTCTATCCTGTTAAAAGCTTTTTCTCTATCCCACCAAAAGGTCTCTCATTTCCTTCAGTTCACAGGACCCATATGAGTGCTAGTGGAGCAACATACCAAGTTCTTCAAAATTTTTTCCTTGTGAATTTCCAGCTGGAGAGTACATCCTTCACTGTGGGGGGTGTCATCATTGCGTCCCAACCTAATTCGAAATCTCACACCATAAGCGAATTGCCACCGAACAAATGTAGGGGTAGGTTGTCCACATCTTCACCTGGACATTTACACATGAAGAACCAGCTGACATATAATCTGCTTTTTCTCAAATTTTCAGCTCAGTATAGCTCCTCTCGTTGCCAACCAAGTGGAAAATTACACCTTTCTGAAATTTTGTGTGTAATATATTTCAAGTTTCCAAGTTCAATCAGGTTCTGTTTTCTTTTTCCCTGTCCCCCATGTCATAATTCATGACTGATTTGTCAGTCTTTGTCATCAACCACACCTGCATTATTTCCTTTCTGGCATGGGTTCTTTTCAGCAGTATTACTACATTCATGTGCAAATTTTGGAGTCGTCCCTCAACAGAACCGGTACTTTGCTCTTGATAAGTAACCTTGGACCCCGATATTACTTTACTCAATGAAGGACACTATTGACAGGATCAGGAATGGAAGTACAAGTCCTCTTATCTGTTGAACAATTAGAAATTTTCCAAATTTAACTGCAAAGATCTAATATTTTTCGAGGGAGAATCAAGTCATCTGCCCCATTGAGTTCCATTTAGATGCATGCTTTCTGTTTCCGTAAAGTGGCAATGTTTTTGTATTATCTTGTTAAAGCTGCGACATCAGATCTTGCACTCAGAAATCTTTTTTCTGGTTTTGCAGGCAAAACGCCTTCCATATAGAGAAGCTATGGCTTCCAAAATTCACAGGGGTAGCTCCTCCCAAGGCTCCTGGAGAGAGGAGATGCAGCAGGCTTCAGACAAGTCAGTTATAATCAGTGAAATTTTGGACCCAAGGACTAAAAACCTCTTGTCTATGTCAAAGATAAGTGACTATGTTTTGTCAAATGAGCTTGTTAGCATGGCATTGGCCATGGTGGCAGAGGACCGTCAAATAAATGATGTTTTGGAAGAACTTTTCGCTGAAGAGGTGAGGCAACTGGCATGAGTCATGCTTACTGGGTTTCTAGATTTTCTGTCTCAAGTATTAGAGGAGCCACATTTTGCCCCAGTACATGAGTCATGCTTACGGGGTTTCTTGATTTTCTGTGTCTCAAGTATTAGAGGAGCCACATTTTGCCTCAGTACACAGTCTAAATTGCTTCAGCACCGCAGTTTAGGTGCCGTGGGTATGGGTATGGGATCTGTATCGGATCTGGTCAAATAATTTTGGGTACTTTGACCACGACGGATAAAAAAGTTTGAGACGAGATATAATTTGATTCCCGAAATCAGAACCAAAATTAAGGTAAATTTGAAGAAAATAGCATGACCTTATCTAGGAAATCAATCATTTACTTATCTACTTCTTGAGAATTAAAAAAGGAATCCACACATTACAGGCTATACGCCAGTCTTCCACAAAATTTCTCATAATTTGGATATATTTATTTTTTTGAATTATTTTCAGCCGGATTCCCGCATCCGTATCGGTACTAGGATCCGTATTCCCGAATCTTAAAATTCACATCTTGAAGGATCCGACCTCTAGATCCGCACCAGTGTCAGAGCAACTTAGCATCCAGACAGTGAGCTTGTAGGGATTATGTACATCCGGGTATTACAGGAGATCCAACACTCCGTTTATTAGGGAAAGCTAACAACTCAAGTAACATGAGACTATACATATATCTTTAAACATATCAAAATAGAAAAGAAAAAACAAAAACAAAATACAAGAGTGAAAAATAAAAGAGTACAAGCTATACCGGAGATCCATTTTCTCTATTGATGTTAGAAACAGAACAACAATCCAAAGAACCATATTTGCCGTGGAATTAGAAAGAAAGAGGCACTTTGCTGTAGATTTCCAAAATAGGGCTTTAACACCCTTTATGCTGCCTTGATTGGAATCCATCTCTTTCAGCATATTCCACTTATAAAGAGTTTATACTTTCCTAAAGAAATTGAAACGGATCTGACATCCAAGTTGAAGCAGGATCAGAATCAGAAAAATAAAGTACCATGTGAAACTTTCACAACATTTGACTCTCAGTTGTGTTATCAAACCTTCCACAGTTAGGATGCATTCCTCATTTTTATAAACTTGAGACAGTTATATCACTTGCTTCAAAATTTTACAAATTGAGAGTATTCAATGTTTCTCTAGATGTTGAAGCATGAAATCCCTTCCTATCATGCTAGTGTTCTGCGACCTATATTAAGGCTGTAGTTATTATTGTTGTCCATGACTAATAAAAACCTTTTGATATTGCAGGGAAATGAGTTGCAAATAAGAGGGGCAGATCTCTACCTTTGTGAGGGTGAGGAGTTGAGTTTTTACGAAGTGCTCCTACGTGCGCGACAAAGAAGAGAGATTGTGATTGGTTACCGTCTTGCTAATGCAGAAAAAGCTATCATCAATCCCCCGGCCAAAACAGAGAGAAGAAGGTGGTCAGTTAAGGATGTTTTTGTTATAATAGCTGACAAGGAATAAAATATTCCAACAGTGAAATCCTTTTAGCCACCTGAATTTCTCGCGTATCACTGGTAATGCAAGGTGCTGTAAGATCTTGTCAGTTACATCACGAATAAATGAGCAATGGATGGAGATGATAGAGCACCGAGTATAACGATGACACTTTGGTTCAGGAACCATAGCGTTACACAATCAACCAATTTGTTACCTCATTAGCTCTTGTTATTCATTCACGGAGCGTATTAGGATTTGGCTGAACATAATTGGTTACAGTTTTCTCTAAATGCCATACGCACTAGACTCTTTCCTCTCACGGAAAGGTGTAACAATGTCTCCATAACAATGCCAATTCTGTTGTATATCAAGCCTTCAATGTGTTGTACCACTACACTAACTGTGTCGGCACAAATATTTATGTTAGAACTTCGATCTATAATGCAGAAAGGTATCCATCAAATTCTTGGGCTGTGTTTTGACATCTTTTATTTTATAGTTTTGTTTTGACTAGACATGTCATTCAACTGTGTCTAAGTTAGCGCATGGACTTAGGCAAGTCAGCTAGGGAAGGTGTCTTGGGTGATGGCAAGGCAGCCTTGATTGTGGGCAGCAACTCTGGCAAATGAAGGCGCATGTCACTTGACTAAGGCATACGTGCGGATCAGTGGGATGACAAAGTTTATGACATGACACGGTCATGAGCTTATGGGTGAGGCATGGTCCAAAGACAAGGCAAGGCAGGAAGGCAAAGTGTGGACAAAAGCTGTGGAACAAGTGTGCAATTCATGTGACTGAAGTAGTGTGTTGTGCATGTGATGTGGAAGTTTAGCCATGTGTAATGCACATGTTGCAGTTGGCCATAGTGCTGAAGAGGGATTCATTTCGTGGGAAGTTTGAATTCAAAGTATGACTAAGGCTTTATGCTTGTTTTTAGGCTTAGCATGTGTAAGACACATTGTATAACCGCCCCTTGTAATCTGCCATTGGCAGCCCTCTTTTATATGTTGTATTTCGTTGGCCAAGGCAAGTAACATATATGAGCCTTCCAACTCATTGCCCTTTGTATATTCCGGAGAATAGAATAAGTGTCAAACTGTGTGCAAAAAAAGTAAGACTGAGTGGCTGAGAGTTTGGCTACTGCCGTGCAGTGTCGACCTTTCGAAAAAGAAGCATTTTAAAAAATAAAATCCATGCATGAAACTTAACCTTGAAAATATTTTTTTTTCATTAATAAAAACATAAAGGTAATTATTCATTCATGCATGCCATATGAGTAACCATAACTTACAACCAAAAGAATAAACTACTATTGTCTATGAGATCTTGATGATACAGAATGAAAATAGTCAATCATGACAGGCCCTGTTGAATCAAAAGTATAAAACAAATATTACTCCACGATAGTAAGACTGGAGCCTCACCAAAAATATCAGTTGGTGATGTGGAGTTATCCTATCTGTGGTGCTAGCACTACTTAGGACTGGTGCCTGAACACAAAAATAGAAATTTGGCCGATGCTCCACATGTCTAGTATGAATCATGAATCATTTCTCCAAAAAGTAGCACAAGAGAGGAAATAAAGATCAGGAGACATGTAAAATATTGATATAGCAAGGAAGCATTTATATCAATTCACAACTTGAACAAGAAAATGAAATAATAATGTAAAAATATATTTCAAACTCATTTCCTTTAGCATTTAAGTTTAACCAAAATCATGTGATTTTGTTTCATGCGTAGCATTATGCCAATGCAGATGTAATAGTAACAACACTAAGTGTTTAACCTAGCCACAAGTATTGGACCTTATTTGTTCAGACGGTTTTCTACAATACTGTACGAGTCAACTTAAACTCGTTACATTTAATAATAATCAATTGCCCACAAAATGAGTGACTTTATCCCACAAACCTCGCTTAACCTTGGAATATTTTCCTATACTGGCAGGTGTAGTTTCATGGTAACAAATTTAAGATTCGAACCAATCTCGGTGGTCTCCACTAGTAACTCCCCAAATATGTGCATTTTGTAAATATATTCATAGCCTAAAGCCTCAAAGAAATCTACTTTAAATTAAATCAGAGTATTCATAACCGATTCAGCCATTTGAATAAAGCTCAAATGAAAATATTTCTCAATTCTATGTTAAAAGTAATTAAACAACAATAACAGCCCAGTGTGGTCTCATAAGTGCGGTCTGGAGAGGGTAGGATGTATGCAACCTTATCCCTACCCTGGAAGGGCAGAAAGACTGTTTCCGATAGACCCTCGGCTAAAAAAGGTAAGAGAAGCCCTGGTAGTAAGTACAGCAAAACAATAATTAGAAAACTAAATTGGAGATAGCAACAGATAATATGAAAGGGGTATTGATATATAACAAGTAGCAGCAAGATAAAATATTTAGAAAACCAATTCCAAGGCAGCAACCAAGAATATAAACGAAGTACCGCTAGAAAACTACGGAATTACCAATGGCAAGTAACAACGAAATGAGACATGCGAATATAGAAAACTAGGGGAAAAAGGGTATCGAACTAGCGCTAATACTATCGAGCTAGAGAAGACAAAAGAGATGCAAAAGCTGGCAATTTGAAAAATTGAAAATTCACAAGTTTGATCCGAAGTTGACTTTGATAGTATCAAGTTCGAATTGTGGTTTTGAAAGTTTAAATTGGCTAAATTTTTTCATTTGGGATATATATGCATAGTTTGGTTAGAAACTAGATTGGTTAGGCATGGATAGGACGTTTAGTTGCAAGTTGGAAGTTCTTGAAGTTAAGAGAACGAACTTGATCTTTGATTTGTGATTTTGATGTTATTTGTGGCGTTTAAGCTTTAGATAAGTTAGGTATTGTATTTGGACTCATTGGTATTAAATGATGGGTTCCAGAGAGACTCAGGTTGATTTCAGACTATTTTGGGAGATGAGGACTGGTTTTGGTGCATTCACACATGCGAGAGTGGTTGGGCAGATGCAGAGAGTCGCATCTGTGAAGCCTTGTATGCAGAAGCACCTATTGGCCATTGACGATATATTATAATTACGTATTTTAGTCGATTATTACACTCTTATTTACTGCACTTTAGTTGAGTTTGCCTTTAATTGCAAGTGTTTTACACTAAGTGTGTGTTTTATGCCTTGTAGGAGTGATTCCAAGCTATGTAGATATTATGGAATGAATTCAAGTGATTTGGAACTTAAATTCTGAGTAAAATCTCAAGGAATTAATCCGCGATCATATTCAGAGATCAATAGATGATAGAGCAACGAAACAAAGAATCGAGTAGGTATATTGTGCACTGCATAGTAAAATACACATAACTTTTCTCTCAAAATAATATTTGGGCTCCACAATATATGGTTAGATAGATAACTCAAAAATCTACAACTTTCCTGTTTCACGTTTTTTCAATTTCCAAATGGAACAAGGTGAAAAACACAGTTGAAATCGCGACCGCGGACCTGGACGGGTACTGAGGCAGTGCATTGGGAAAATACCGCGCCCGGACCGTGATCGCGAGCGTCCAGACCTAAAAAATTATCCTTTTTTTGTAGGAGAAGAGATGATTGTTTGGGCCCGACCCTACTTGGTATATATATATATATGAAAAAAATAATATTTTAAGGCGTTGGTCATATTTTTGACATAATTTGGGACCTAGGGAGGCTAAGGAGATCGGGGATCAACCTAAGGAGGCAAGAACACACTAAGAGCAAGGTGGAGAATTCTTCTACGATTTTTTTACTTTCTTTATCCTACCTCCATTATTTGTTATGAATTCTAGTATTGTAGTTATGCCTACTATTATGAATAGCTAATTTGTTATCTAGAGTTTTGATAGAACATTTTGTAGGATAAATTCTTGTTATGTTTTTATATAGTTGAACCATAGATTTTCTCTATTTGTTCAACTACATTAATATTGTGGTTGGTTGAAGATCTCTCAATCGACTGTGACTATTTAGCATGTATTACTCGAGAGAGAATGCATATTTAGGTAGTTGTTGAATAACATCACTCTGAATGTATATGGGGGATCAATACAGAGGGTTTTAAGGTGGGATTAGGGATAACAAAATCTTGGTGCGATCTGAGTGAGCCGTAATTAATGTCAGCTAGCTTAACTCGGGGGAATATTTATAATAAATTATGGTAATTACTCGAGAGAGAGTTACAACACTCTGAGCGCTCATGAAAGGTAGAGAATACTTAGGCAAAGTTATAGAAGATGTAGCGGGAAAGATTCCGACAATTGGGGAAATTTAATAACACTAGACCTTATTAATCTTGTCTCTAACCCTTAGTATCTTTAGTTATCAATTTACTATTTTAATTTATTAGTTAATTAGTTTAAACTCTTAATATCTATAAGCTAGAAATTATTCAAGCTTGTCTTCTTGGTGATATTGAACATTTGTAGCTAAGCCATAGTTCTCTGTGGGATTCGACTCCGGACTTGTAAATTCGATTATATTTGTAACGACTGCTTAGTCCTTTTTATAAGGTACAGTAGAGTGTGATCAAATTTTGGCGCAGTTGCCGGAGAACTAACAGTATAGTTGTAGCTGTATATATTGCTAGCGTTCAAGTTTGAACTTTTATTTAGTTTTGTTTATTTTGCATTTTATTATAACCATTGATTTGAGAAACATGACATCTTGGAATTATGTGAATTTAGGTGTAGCTAATTCTACTATTGATCCTCATAAATATTGTATAGGAAACCACCCATATCAAAATTATCAAAATATTTCCAAGAGCGAGTTATGTGCACCAACTCAATCTTTTTTGTGGAATGTGTGTGATGGTAAAAATGGTAACTTTTATGGTTGTGCTTATATTTTTTTTATCTTCCCCCAACTCCTTGGTATGATGGTTCTACCTTTTCTTGTGAAGTTAATAGGAACAAAGAACCTGGTAATGCGGACCTGAAGGAGATCAAGGATATGCTAAAGTACCTTCTCGAAAAAAACAATCAGAAATAATTGTAGATAGAAAGGCAATAGGAAACTATTCACAACTTGGAGGCTCAAGTGAGTCAAGTGGTTGAAGCTTTTTACGCTTAGCAAGCTAATTTTAAGGATAAGAGCCAAGAAGAGCGTGAATTTGAGGTGATAATTGAGGAGGTCAGGGTAGAACATCAATGACTTAGCCAACTACAATGTGAAGATGTCGATGTTTTAGAAGTGAGACTAGAGTCATCCAAGGACATTGAGGATACAAATTGTTTTTGACTCTAGTATCATTGATGTTTAGGACTCTGAAAGTCTTGCAATTCATGTGTGTGAGAGCATTGGTCCTCAGTCCAAAAAAATTTCTATATTGTGCTTGTATGACGATATGGAAATAGAATCATCCGAGCCGATTGAGAAATCAAGAAATGAGGAAAAATGTGTCTATATTCTGAAATTTTGCTTGTCATAAAGACAAGACTACATACCTCACCTAAAAGCTAAGATGTGTAGAATAGTACAATGGTTGCTTGGTCCAATTAGATTTGTTCCTCCACCCTCGAGCATAGCTGAAATTTTTAAGTAAAACTTGGGGTTCAATTCATAAGATCGAGGCGGGGACGACAAGTGATGCATGTCGTGCTGCGATGTTAAATCAAGCGCTTGTTGGGAGGCAACCCAACTTTACTGTTTTTTTTTTGTTTTCTAATTGTATTATATTTGTAGTGTCAATATTTTATCTTCTAGGAACATGAAAAGCAAAGCTATTGGAAGGATGCAACAACAAATCAAATAGTTGGAACTATGTGCGAGGTACTCCCACGAAAGACCATGCTTGGGAGAAGTCTGAGTACCCCATGAGTTGTTAGTGCTTCAGCCTTTGGCCTACTAGGGAGATTAGTTTACCTTCTTGTATGTATGGGTGTGAATAGGGGATAATGCACAATTTTAAATGTGGGGTGAGAAAATTATTTGGGTGACTTTATGCTATTTTAGTAGCTTAATTGAATAATTATTTTTTCAAAATAGAAAAGATTGGATTTTCCCGATGATGGATCTATTTAAAAAATTTCTTGAGAGAGTTAATTCTACAGAAAAAAGGATTTTCTTTTGTTAGGTAGTATAGCAATTACCCCTTGGTTTTTCTGTGTCGCGGTTCTTTTCCAAGGGTTTTATTTGAACCGAGTGTAGATAGTTGTTTTTGGGAATAGGAGCCATTGTCTTGTGTTTTTAATTGAAGCAACATCTCTTAACTGTTTTTATGCCTTGAGAATAATAAGTATTCTGGTTGTGACGCTTAGGCTCAGTTTTTTGACTCTTGTATAAGTACCTTAAATTGTATGATATAAATTTGCTTAACTGCTTTGACTAGAGTATCTTGATGAATCCAATCTTGAGTGAGTTATGTGCCATGTGTGTGTGAGGTTTGTGTGTTATTTTGTGCAGTCAATTTGATGCCTAGAACTTGCCCCCTGTGTTTGTAAAGCGAAATAGTAGTTTTCTTAAGTCTTGGAAGTGATATAGGCGTTTCTTTGTTGTGCCACTTATGTATATTTTGCCCGCCTAATTGTTATGTATCGTAGTTAATCCCTTTGAGCATGTAATCATGTTCTTTGACAACCACATGACAAGCCTTTCCCAATTATTTGAATTAACCATCTATTTGAATCTTTTCACCTCTCATAAGCACTTGAATTATTATAAACTGGGCAAAATTTAAAGTGTGAGGTGGTTGATTTGTCTTTTGAGCGGAACTAATAAAATAAGGAGAAATGTGCACTGTTTTGAACAAGTAAGAGTCGCTTAGATTGAAAAAAAAAGTTATATTGTTGTGAAAAGAAAAATATAATCCTTGATAAGTGGTGACTCTTGATGTAATTTAGCTTAAAGAAGTATGGGATAATATACATTAGGGGGGAAATGGAGTTTAGTTTGATAGAAGTATGAGGTTTGAATGTTAAAGTTATGTATTAAAGTACTTAGGGAGGTATAGTCACTCTTATATCTAAATATATATTACCCGTCCCGTAGCCTACATTACAAACAAATAAAATCCTATTTGATCCTAGACTGAATGAGCTTGATTAGTAGAGTAATACAATACGGGCAAGTCTATGGTGCGTCTTTTGTGGCATATGAATGTTATTTCTAAGAGTGAGTGAATTCTTTCTATCTTGAGTTCCTAAGTGTTCTTAAATTTTTTTGTGTGGAACTACTCTCGTTTATTGTGTCATGACACTTGATTCATGTAGGAAAGGTAATATCAACGACCTCTATGTTAGAGTAAGTGAGTGAGTTGTTAATAATGTGTAGTACTGGTGAGTAGAATCTTGAGGTGAAGATGTTACACTTTTGTGCTTAGTCTATTTAAAATATTGTTAGTGTGATGAGTTAGGAGAATTGTTTAAAAAGGTCGTGTTTTTATAAAGTGTAATTTGATTACTCGAGGACGAGCAATGGTTTAAGTATGGGGTGTTGATGATAAGCTATAATTACGTATTTTAGTCAATTATACACTCTAATTTACTACACTTTAGTCGAGTTTGCGCTTAATCCCTAGTGTTTTGCACTACGTGTGTGTTTTATGCCTTGTAGGAGTGATTCCGATCTATGTAGATATTATGGAACTAATTCAACTAATTTGGAGCTTTGAAGTCTAAGTAAAATCCCAAAGATATAAGTAGGGATCGTATTCGGGGATCAACGGATGATAGCGCAACGAAAAAAAAATCGAGTAGGCATATTGCGCACTATCTAGTAAACTGCACAAAACTTTTCTGTCAGAACTCCATTTGAGCTTCGCATGGTTGGATAGTTAACTCAAAGGGCTACAACTTGTTTTACATTTTTCCAAATTCCAAATGGAACAACGAAAAACACGATAAAAAATGTGACTGCATTCTTGGACGTGGACTGAGGTAGTGCACTGGGAAAATACTGTGCCCGAACCACGACCGCGACCGCGGGTGTCCAGACCTGAAAAATTGCCCTTTTTCGCGTAGGAGAAGGTATAATTGTTTGGGCCTGAATCTACTTCATATATATATATATATATATATATATATATATATATATATATGAAAAAATAATATTTTAAGGGGTTGGACATACTTTTGACATAATTTTAGACCTAGGGAGGCTAAGGAGACCGGGGATCGACCTAAGGAGGCAAGAACACACTAGGAGCAAGGCGGAGAATTCTTCTATGAGTTTTTCACTTACTTTTTCCTACTTCCATTATTTGTTATGGATTCTAGTATTGTAGTTATGCCTACTATTATGAATAGCTAATTTGTTATCTAGAGTTTTGATAGAACCGTTTGTAAGATAAATTCTTGCTATGTTTTTATATAATTGAGACATAGCTTTTCTCTATTTTTTCAACTGCATTTATATTGTGGTTGGTTGAAGATCTCTCAATCGACTGTGCCTATTTAATATGTATTACTCAAGAAAGAATGCATATTTAGGTAGTTGTTGAACAACATCACCCCTAATGTATATGAGAAATCTATTCGGAGGGTTTAAATGTGAGACTAGGGATAACAAAAACTTAGTGCTATCCGAGTGAGCCGTACTTAATGTCAGCTAGCGTAACTCGCGGGAATATGTCTAGTAAATTGTGGTAATTATTTGGGAGAGAGTTACAATACTCTGAGCGCTCATGATTGGTAGAGAATACTTAGGAGAAATAATAGAAGACGTAATGGGAAGGATTCCAACAATTGGGTAAATCTAACTCTAGACCTCCTTAATCTTGTCTCTAACCCTTAGTATCTTTAGTTTTTAATTTACTATTTTAATTTGTTAGTTAAGTAGTTTAAGAATCTTGATATCTATAAGTTAGAAATTGCTCAAGCTTGTCTTCTTGGTATATTGAACAGTTGTAGCCAAGCCTTAGTTCTCTGTGTGATTCGACTTTAAAATTATAACTGGATTATATTTGCAACGACCGCTTAGTCCTTTTTATAAGGCATAGTAGGGCATGATAAAATTTTGGCACCGTTGTTGGGGAACTAGCAGAGTAGTTGTAGTTGTATATATTGCTGGTGTTCAAGTTTGAACTCTTTTTTTTTGTATTTTATTATAACCCTTGATTTGAGAAACATGACATCTTGGAATTATAAAAATTTAGGTGTAAATAATTCTACTACTGATCCTCATAATTATTGTAAAGGAAACCACCCTTATCAAAATTATCAAAATATTTCCAAGAGCGAGTTATGTGCACCAACTCAATCTTATTTGTGGAATGTGTATGATGTGTGTGGTGGTGAAAATGCTAACTTTTATGGTTGTGCTTATATTTTTTATCTTCCTCCAACTCCTTGCTATGATAGTTCTACCTTTTCTTGTGAAGTTAATAGGAATAAAGAACTTAGGTATGTGGACCTGAAGGAGATCAAGGATATGCTAAAGTTCCTTCTGGAACAAAATAATGAGAAATAATTGTAGATAGAAAGGTAAGACTATTCGCAACTTGGAGGCTCAAGTGAGTCAAGTGGTTGAAGATTTTAATGCTTAGCAAGCCAATTTTGAGGATAGGAGCCAAGAAGAGCGTGAATTTGAGGTGTAAATTGAGTAAGTCAGAGTAGAACATTAACAACCTAGCCAACTAAAATTTGAGGATGTCGATGTTGTAGAAGTGAGACTAGAGTCAGCCAAGGACACTGAGAATACAAATTGTTTTGACTCTAGTATCATTGATGTTTGGAAACTGAAAGTCTTGAAATTCATGTATGTGAGCGCATTGGTCCTCACTCCAAAAAAATTTCTATATTTTGCTTGGATGACGATATGGAAATTGAGTCATCCGAGCCCATTGATAAGTCAAGGAATGAGAAACAAGGTGCCCATTCTATAAATTTTCTTGTCAGAAAGGTAGGACTACATACCTCACCTAAAAACCAAGAAGTATAGAATAGTATAATGGTTGTTTGTGCCACTTAGACCTGTTCCTCCACCACTGGATCATAGCCGAAAAATTGAAGTAAAATTTGTGGTTCAATTCATAAGATCGAGGTGGAGACAATAGTGATGAATGTCATGCCGCGATGTTAAATGAAGCGCTTGTTGGGAGACAAACCAACTTTACTGTTTTTTTTTGTTTTTTTAAATTGTATTATTTTTGTAGTGTCAATTTTGTATCTTCTAGGAATATGAAAAGAAAAGCTATTGGAAGGATGCAAGAGCAAACCAAATGATTGGAACTAAGTGTGAGGTGCCCGCACGAAGTACCAAGCTTGGGAGAAGTTTGGGTTCCTTATGAGAAGTTAGTTCTTTAGCCGTTGGCGTTTATTTCACCCTCTTGTGTGTATGCGTGTGCATTGGGGAAAATGCATAATTTTAAGTGTGGGGTAAGGAAATTGTGTGGGTAACTTTCTATGCTATTTTAGTTGTGTTAGTTTAATTGAATAATTTTTTTTCAAAGTAGAAAAGAATGGACTTTGCCAAACGATGGATCTATTAGACAATTTTCTTGAGTAAGTTAAGTCTAAAGAAAAAAAAATCTTTTATTAGGTAGTGTAGCAATTACCTCTTGGCTTTTCTTTGTGTCGCGGTTCTTTTCCAATGGTTTTGTTTGAACCCGGTGTAGATAGTTTTTTTGAGAGCAGGAGCCATAGAGTTGTGTTTTGAATTGAAGCAATATCTCTTAACTTTGTTATTCCTTGAGAATAGTAAGTACTCTAGTTGTGACGATTAGGCTCAGTTTTTTGACTTTTGTATAAGTACCTTAAATTGTATGATTAAAATTTGCTTAACTATTTTGACTAGAGGTCTTGATAAATCCAATCCTGAGTGAGTTATGTGTCATGTGTGTGTGAGGTTTGTGTGTTATTATGTACAGTGCATTTGATGTCTAGAACTTGCCCCATGTGTTTGCAAAGCGAAATAGTAATTTTATTCAGTTTTGGAAGTGATATAAGCTCTTCTTTGTTGAGCCAGATATGTATATTTTACCCGCCTAATTGTTATGTATCGTAGTTAATCCTTTTGAGCATGTAATCTTATTCTTTGACAACCACATTACAAGCTTTACCCAATTATTTGAATTAACTATCTATTTGAACCTTTCACCTCTCATAAGTACTTGAATTGCTATGAACCGGTAAAAGTTAAAGTGTGGGCTAGTTAGTTTGGCTTTTGAGTGGAACTAATAAAATGAGAAGAAATGTGCATTGTTTTAAACAAGTAAGAGCCACTTGAATTGAAAAAAAAAAACGAAAAACAATAGTTGGATCTTTTTGAAAAGGGAAAAGTATTCCTTGATAATTGGTGACTTTTGATGTAATTGTGCTTAAAGAAGTTTGGGATAATATACATTGAGGTGAAAGTGGAGTTTGGTTTGACATAAGTATGGGGTTTGAATGTTATAGTATATGTATTAAAGTACTTAGGGAGGTGTAGTCACTCTTATATTTAAATATATCCTACCCGTCCCGCAACCTACATTACAACCAAATAAAATCCTATTTGATCCTAGACTGAATAAGCTCGATTGTAGAGTAGTACACTACAGGTAAGCCTATAGTGCATCTATTATAGCATATGAATGTTATTTCTGAGAGTGAGTGAATTCTTTCTATCTTGAGTTCCTAAGTGTTCTTAAATTTTATTGTGTGGTCGTTTATTGTGTCAGGGCATTACATTCATGAAGGAAAGATAATATAAGTGACCTCTATGTTAGAGTAAGTGAGTGAGTTGTGAATAATGCGTGGTACTTGTGAGTCGAATCTTGAGGTGAAGATGTTACACTTTTGTGCTTAGTCTATTTAAAATATTCTTGGTGTGATAAGTTAAGAGAATTGTTTAAAAAGGTTGTGCCTATATAAAGTGTAGTTTGATTACTCAAGGACGAGCAATGGTTTAAGTGTAGGATGCTGATAATAGGCTATAATTACGATTTTTAGTCAATTATTACACTCTAATTTACTGCTCTTTAATTGAATTTGCACTTTAATCGCTAGTGTTTTGCACAAAATGTGTATTTTATCCTTTGTAGGAGTGATTTCGAGCTATGTAGATGTTATATAATAAATTCAAGTGATTTTGAGCTTTGAATTCTAAGTAAAATCCCAAGGATTTAAGTTGGGATTATACTCCGGGATCAACGGATGATAGAGCAATGAAACAAAGAATCGAGTACGTATATTGCATATTGTCTGGTAAACAGTACATAATTTTTCTGTCAAAACTCCATTTGGTCTCCACAATATATGGTTGGATAGCTAACTCAAAGGGCTAAAAAAATTTCCTTTTTTACGTTTTTCCAAATTCCAAATGGAACAGGGTGAAAAGCATGATCGGAACTGCGACAACGGATCTGGACGCGGACTGAGGCAGTACACTGGGAAAATATCGCGCCCGGACCGCGATCGCGAGCGTCCAAACCTGAAAAATTATCCTTTTTGTGTATGAGAAGATATAATTGTTTTGACCCAATACTACTTGGTATATATACATGGGGAAACAATATTTTAAGGGTTGGACTTTTGACATAATTTTAGACCTGGGGAGGCAAAGAAGACCGGGGATCGACCTAAGGAGACAAGAACACACTATGAGCAAGGTGGAGAATTCCTCTACGAGTTTTTAACTTCCTTCGTCCTACTTCCATTATTTGTTATTAATTCTAGTATTTTAGTTATGCATACTATTATGAATAACTCATTTGTTATCTGGAGGTTTGATAGAATCTTTTGTACGATAAATTCTTGTTATGTTTTAACATAATTGAGCCATAGCTTTTCTCGATTTGTTCAACTACGTTTATATTGTGATTGGTTGAAGAGATCTCAATCGACTGTGCCTATGTAGTGTGTATTACTCGAGAGAGAATGCATATTTAGATAGTTGTTGAACATTGATGACTTATATGAGTCACCCAAACTATAGAGTACCTGGTCCTCTATGAGACTGATACGTAAAAAGCAGATAATGACTTAATATAAAGAAGGCCAAATATTTTCTACGTGGAAAAATCTCACACAAGGGGATAAAAAAATCACGACCTACACTCGTAGGCTTTAAACTCAACTAACTTGTAATCTACCTATTACAAGCCACTTTGCAAACACCCTATTGCAAAGACTTCAAACTAACTTGTGATTCACCACCACAAGCCACTCTATAACTCTCCTAGTTATAGAGGATTTATCTTATGACTATTCTTAGTCACAACATAAAATCCTACATTTATGAATTTGGTTTGTTCCTAATAAAGTGCTTCTAATAAAGTAAACTAGGAATTACAATGTAGAACAATTAACAAGATTACAACTCAACTATGGACTTTGATAAGACTCGATTTGAAGCTGATCCTTAGAGGAGTTGTTTTCATTGTTCATGACACATACAATGACTTCAATGCTAGATAAACTTTGTTATACTTGAGAGAATATCACTGAATACATAAAAAAGTGCGTTTTGTTCCAAGTTGTTTTATCACAAAAGATATCACAATGGATAGTGATGTCAACTCTTGGTGTACTTCTTCCCATAGATAAGTGGCTGCTACACAATCTGCACATCCACTTCTGAGTAGTTGCATTCC
>JASVEL010002069.1:0-187809 GCA_032618575.1 Nicotiana noctiflora | reverse complement strand
TCAACTATCCAAGAATTAAGGTGAGCAGCAAAGGCAGTACCTGAGTGCACATGGTTGGATGTGACAAAATTAGCGGAGTCAAGTTTGGCTAGGAGGCGACGGAGAAGCTGAATTTCATGCTGGCCAATCAGAAAGAAATCTGAAGAAAATTGCTCAAAAATACTCTGCCTTGCTGAAAACCAAATATATCTCGAGCGAACCTTAGCTCCGGTGAACGGAAAAATCAAAATGGTAGGGATAGGCTCGGAATGTTCCAACGACCGTAATAGAAAGGAGTTCAAAAATAAAACTGATCAGACCTCTACCTCTTTGATAAAAACAGGCCCTAGTGCTGCAAGAGATATAACTCACCTCAAAAAGGCAGGAACTGATATGATACCATGTAGATTTTGAGAAGAAAATGCCTCTTAAATTTCTATGTGTATTTACATCCCATGAATAAGAGAATTTATACAAAGCTCCTAATGCTAATTAAGGAAATAAAATAAATCTATACAATCAATCTAGCTATCAAATCAAATAAAATTAGATCTCCTAAATATAATCAAATATCCTGAAATCATGCTAATCAAGACTTCTAAATCAAATCTCCTTGAACATGTTAATCAACACAACAGAATCTAGGGTATGACTTTGGACCGCCTTAAATTAGATTGGACATTTTCGTGCCGCAGAGGAAATTGAGCTTGGATAAAAAATTAGCAAACCTCTCTGAATACAAGAAAAAGCTTTTATTAGGTTCATGCTAATCATGAAAAAGCTTACTTAAAAGTTGAGAGGAAAAACTCGACAACTTTATTGTTTCAGTGGATCACTTGAAGGAAATCCTCTTCTGCTTTGCAATTGAGAAGGTATTCCAAGTAAGCAGAACATTGCATGAATAGACTTTTTAAGGTTTAATTAATTTGGTTATTCAGGTCAAAGAAGCATCTTTGATGCACATTGTCCGACCAACAAGAACGCCACAGAAGATCCTACTTACTGGATGGAGACGAGACATTGATGATATGATTGTGGTGAGTTTGAATCAAAGCTCCTAATTCCTTTTCATTTAATCTGAATTCTGCAGGTTCAGGGAGGAAACTTACCAAAGAACTTAATTATTCCAAAGACTACAGAGCGGATTCTGTTTTGTGGTTGGCGACGAGATATGGAGGATATGATACTGGTAATCTTGTGAGGAGCTAACTGTATACTTTCGTTACTCATGCAAGCATTTGTCTATAGAGATCCCTCGCTTGTTTTCCATATCTTCCTACCTCCTTTCAGACTGTATATTTGCTTCCATGTTTTCTAATATCTGAATATTTTCTCATTCCATCTCTTAGTTCCAGAGACTGATGAAAGAAGCCAAGAAAAAAAAAACAAAGTATTTAAGATCTTTAAAATGATGCTCTGTAACTCCAACAACCTCAGCTGTTCATTCTAGGTATTGGATGCCTTCTTAGCGCATGGGTCAGAGTTGTGGATGTTCAATGAAGTTTGCGAGAAGGAAAGAGAAAAGAAGCTAACAGATGGTGGCCTAGATATTAGCCGGCTGGCAAACATATTACTGGTAAACCGCGAGGGTAATGCTGTGATACGACGACATCTAGAAAGTCTTCCCTTAGAATCATTTGGCTCGGTGAGTAAGATTTGCTAATAGCACAAAGATGCAGTTTAGGTAGAATGAAGTGATTGTGTGCTGATGTTAACGACACTCAGAAGGATTGGATCCTTTACTCTCTTCTGCTAGAATGGGTGGGAAGTTGGGTGGGGTTGCTGGTGTTCCTGCTCATATTGTGTTTTTTATGTTTGTATTGCTGTTCTTATCTTATCTCTTCTGTGAATATTTTGTCTTCCCTTCTAAGTTTCCACTGTTCTTATTTTGTTGTTGTGTAGATCTTAATTTTGGCTGATGAGTCAGTGGAAGATTCCGCAATTCAGGCTGATTCCAGATCACTTGCCACATTACTGTTAATACGAGACATTCAGGTGCTTTGTGGAAGGGTTATTTTATATCTTTTCCAGTGCCACATTTATGTTATTTTGTGCCCCTTTACTTCTATTAATGTCTCATGTTTTGTTGTTTTGTTTTATGTAAAGTCATATTCACCAATTGGATATCTTGGCCTGTTGTGCTGGGGATTTGGTATTGGCCCCTACCTTGTATATTAAAATCCAAAAATAAATACATAAAGGAGGGGAATATGGAACCTTATCTCCTCAAATCCTAAGCTAGTGTTAGACAGGCCCAACACTTTTCATCGATGAAGCTGATAAAAGAATCCTCTAGTGTAACAATACATGCCACAACTATTTGTTGATTGGTTTTACTTTTAGGAAGATTTTATTTTATTTGGTTGTTTGATTTAAGGATTTGATAGGTGTATTGGTTGTATACTAATTGTGCTGATTTATTTTGTTTCCTTAATTAGTAATAGGAACTTTGTATAAATTTCCTTGTTCATGGGATGTAGCAATCATCACAAAATCTCTTCTTGCTAGAGATCTTCATGATATCATAGCATGACCCATCCCAACCTGATTTTGGATCGTTATATTATATTGCTCGCTCTCTAGCTGTCTAGTCCTTGGCATTTTGGAGGGGGGGGGGATCGGGGGATGAGGTGAGAAGAGCCCAAATCTCTAAGAAATATTTATTGCTTGATAATATTGAAAGAATCTAGAATTCAACTAGGCTAACTTACTCTCGTAAGGGAATGATGCCTAGATCTTTGAGATTCAAAATAAAATTCATGCCACTAAGCAAGGCGAGTTGACTATCACTGATTATTATTTCTGAGTTAAGTGGGTTATGACAGTAGATTGACTACTATCAGGATCTCAAAGCAAAATGTATCAATGATGAAGTTCTCTTTCAAAAATTGATTAAAAAGGAAAGGGTCAATGATTTTCTGGACGGTTTGAATCAAGAGTATGATCAGATCAGGGTTCAAGTTCTTGTAAAATTCGTTTTCCTTTTCGGGCGGATGCATATTCTTTTTTGATAAAGTAATGTATTGTATTAAAGGCATCAAGAAGATGCAAAAGTTACATAAGAGAGTCTTGGTTAACTCAGTAGGACAATAAACTATTCTAGAGCATTTAGATAACCAAGAGCAAAAATCACAGGTTACTAAACCAATGAGAGAGAGCTAATGAAGTCTAGCAGGGGAATAATGTCATTTACAGGGGAGAGGTTACTCCAACTAAAGAGACTCATTAGACATCTAGACTTCAAGTAGCCATTGGAAGTTGAAATGCCATCAAAACATCTACGATTCCTCTCAGTCCATAGACACCAAAAAATACAGGATGGGATCATTTGCCAGATCTTTTTGATGGATTTATCAACTTCCTTTAGACTCCAGCTAAGTACTGCATTTCTCAAGTTCTGTGGCACTGCCCAGCTGACACCAAAAAGTGCTAGGAACATGTTCCATAAATCTGATGCCACTGAGCAATGTAGAAACAAGTGATTAACCGACTCGGAGTTGAGCTTGCACATGTAGCATCTATTAGCCAGCTGAAAATTCCTTCTACTAAGGTTATCCTGGGTTAGAATGGCTTCATAGAGGGCTGTCCATGAGAAGCACTTGACTTTTGTGGGCAGTTTTGTTTTCCAAATTAACTTCCATGGCCAGAGCTCAATCATGTCATTGGATGCACTTAGTTTGCTGTAGCATGCCTTCACCGTGTAGTTACCTTTTCCAGAGTTGCCCCACCTTAAGCGGGCGGATGCATATTCTTATGTTCAACAAGAAGAGAGTCGACCAGTGGTCATGTTTTATTCAACACTAACTGAGAAGTTTGGGTTAGTTGTATCTCTTGAGCAACCAAGGGCAACCACCTCTAAAAAAGATCACCTGCACTGTGATTATTGTGGAAAGCCAAGCCATACAAAGGAAACATGCTGAAAACTACATGGTAGACCATCTAGATGTCATGGGGGAAATCGTGTAGCTCTGCTAAAAGGTCTGGCTAATATTGCAGAAAATGTGGAGACATCCAAGTAAACTGCTCTTGACCAAAATTGACTCTTCTAATGTTGTAACTTCCAATTATGTGCAGTCAGGTATTGCCTTTAATGTTCGCATTAATTCTTGGATTCTCGATTCTGGTGCGAATAGACACATGGCAGGCTCCTCTTAAGGCTTTCAAAACTACTCTCCTAGTCCCAAAAAAGATTTTATCAAAATAGCCAATGGCTACTTACTCCTGTCTCTGGAACAAGTTCTGTGTTGTCTGTACACCTGATAATGCATTATCATCCATTCTCCATGTACCTGAGTTTCCTGTTAACCCGTTATCCGGTAGCGCCATCACCAAAAACTAAACTATAGTGTAGAGTTCTTTCCTATCATTGTGTTTTTCAGGATCTCCAAACAAGGAAGAGGATTGATAGTGGTGGATTGTATGATAACTTAAATTTGACAGGTAACTCTTGGTTGTCAAGCCTTTTTGGAAGAAATAAGGACATCAAACAAAAAATAAATACGGCGGCATAGACGGTTGGGGCACCTATTATTTTTTACTTTAAAGAAGTTATATCCTAAGTTTATTTTTCAAAATCGAGTTTGAATTTTTCTCTTGTGATGCTTGTGAATATGCCAAGCATACTAGAAACTATTCTCCTTTGAGTGATAATAAAAGTACAATTCCTTTCCGAACTATTCATTCTGATGTACGGGGTCCTACTCAAATAGTTTCTCTGTTTGGTAGTCGACAATTTGTTACTTTTATTAATTGTTGCACTAGGATGACTTAGGTATACTTGTTAAAGACCAAAAGTTACGTTTTATCCTGCTTTCAATTAGTTTATAAGATAATTTGTACTCAATTTGAGGCTAAGATAAAAATCTTGTGATCTGACAATACCATAGAATACATGGATAAAACTTTTGCTGCTTATTTGGAGTATTATGAGATAATCCATCAAACCGTACTAGTTGCACAAAATGGGGTTGCGAAAGTAAAAATAGAAATTTATTAGAAGTGGCAAGATATCTTATGTTTACCACAGTGTTTGAAAAAGCGCTCGCTTCATCGCTTAAAGCGCGAAGCGACAAAGTATCGCTTTTCTGTGCCTAAGGCGACGCGAACAGCTGAAGCGCATGCTTCAGAGAAAAAAGCGACGAGGCGAGAGAAGCGACGAAGCGACAACTTTTGAAGAAAAATCGCATTTGGACCTATTTTTTTTAAAAAAAAATTGGTTCTGTTTTTAATTTTATACAAAACATATCCCCAATGTTGCACGACATAACAGAACACAATTGCTGCGATTTTCTCTCTTCTTCATCGAAATATTAGGGTTTTGGGACAGAAAGTTTCTGCTTTCTTTTCTCTTCTTCATCGCAGCAGACCAGCACCAGTCCACAGCTCCAGTCGACCAGTCCAGGTAAATTTTCTTCTCATTTTTCTTCTTTCTTTCTTTCTTTCTTTCTTTCTTTCTTTCTTTATTCTTCTCATTTTTTTCGTCACTGATTCGCTGGGATGGAGTTGTGTCTTCTTTCGTCCTCCGTCTTTCTTCTTCTGAGTTTTGTCTTCTCTTTTTTACTTCTTTCTTTCATTATCTATAATTTATATATTTAATATTTTTCAGTTTATTTGATTTTTTATTGTATATTTCAGTAATTAAAATTAATTATTATATATGTTATATTTTCAGTTTATGTGATTTTTTTAATGTATATTTCAGTTTGTATAATTAACTATTATATATATTATATGTATTTCAGTTTATTGATTATGTTTTTTTTTATATCTTAATAGGGATATTAAAATATTGATTCTAGTAATTTAGTAGCTTTGATTTTGCTTGTCCTAGTACCTACTTTTAAGTATTTAAATTGAAGTTTTTGATTATTTATAATTTTACATTATGTTTTTTAAGAATTGCGCTTCACTTTAATAAAACGTGCGCGTCACTTTGCGCTTCGCGTTTGAAGCGAAGCAAGCCCTTGTCGCTTTTTTGCGCTTCACGCTCTCCAAAACACTGGTTTACCATGAATCTACCAAATCCTTATGGGGGGTTCGCATTCTAGAAGCTGCCTATCTCATCAATGGAATGCCACTTAAAGCGTAAGAATGATTATATTGTTCCTTTGAAGGTATTTCAGTGTGTCTGTTTTGTTGTCCACACTAGGAATAGTGGAAAACTTGATCCTAGAGCTCTTAAATATTTCTTTATTGGATATTCTCCAACACAAAAAAGTGTACAAATGTTACACCATCATCTCTGGGGGAGGGGAGAAAGAGCTATAAGGAGGAAGAGATGGATTTTTCCAAGTTCTACTCTTGATTTTTCCAAGAGCTATCAGAGGGGTTGCTCTGATGGTAAGCAACCCCCACTTCCAACCGAAAGGTTGTGAGTTCGAGTCTCCCCATGAGTAAGGTGGGAAGTTTTTGGAGGGAAGAATGCCGAGGGTTTATTTGGAAACAGCCTCTCTACCCCAGGTAGGGTAAGGTTTGCAAACATACTACCCTCCCCAGACTTCACTAATTGGGATTATACTGGGTTGTTGTTGTTGTTGTTGTACTACCATGAGGAAAGTTAAATTGGAGAAAGAATTTAGGGAGACTATTGGGCGTTTGGATAGACCTGATTTAAAAACTGACTCAAGGAAAAATAGAGCAGAAGAAGCCATCATGCACCATCATGCAATCTGCTGAACCCTCTTTTATTGATGAGTTATCTACATTTCTTAATAAGTTTGATTTCTCTATTTCTTACGAAAAAAGAGTCAAATCTTGTACCAAACATCATTTGTGTAATTTTGTTTCTTTAATTCCTTGTCTCCCTTCTATAGAGCCTTTGCCTTTTTTGTGTGTGTCTATTCCGTAGAATAGGAGGGAAGCTTTTGCAGATCCTAAATGATAGTAAGCTATGATTGAAGAAATGAAGGCCTTGTCGAAAAATAAGACTTTGGAATATGTCACCTCATCACCAGATAATAAGTTTGTTGGTTTCAATTGGGTCTTCACTGTGAAACACAAAGTTGATGGCTCAATTAAAAAATTCAAAGCAAAATCGGTGGCTAAGAGATTTACTCAGACTTATGAAGAAGAGGTGTGTGGAGATTCCTCCTAGATTTGATATTGAACAGAGTTAAGAAAAGGTGTGCAGGCTGAATAAAGCCCTATACGAATTGAAGCAATCACTTAGAGCTTGAGTTAACAGGTTCTGCAAAGCAATGACATCCTTTAGTTTCCAACAAAGCAATACCGATTGTACTCTCTTCATAAGACATCAAAGCAATAAAGTCCTCTTCTCATAGTTTATGTGATGACATAGTAATGACAGGAGATGACAACAAGGAGTGTCCAATTGAAGAAGTTGTTGGCACAGGAATTTGAGAACAAGGATCTTGGAAAATTGCAGTATTTCGTAGGAATTGAGATTGCCAAATCCAAAAAAGGGAATCTGTATTTCTCAACAACAACAACATACCCAATGAAATCTCATAAGTGGAGTAAGGGGAGGGTAGTGTGTATGCAGACTTTACCGCTACCATGCGCAGGTAGAGAAGGTAGAGACGTTTCCGATAAACCCCCGGCAAGTTACAGATTGCAAACTAGCAGAATTGCCTTTTGAAAACAATCACAAGTTACAAACATGAGTTGGAGAGTCTGATAATTAGGAGAAATATCGGAGGTTGGTTGGAAGACTTATTCATTTTTTCCACACTAGACCAGATAGCCTATTCAGTCAGCTTGATAAGTCAGTTAATGCATGATCCCCGAGATCCTCATATGCAAGTTGTCTTTCACATTTTATAGTATCTGAAGTTTGCTCCGAGCAAAGGTCTTTTCTCCAAACATGATCACCTCCAGGTAGAAGCGTATATAGGTGTTGATTGAGTTGGATCTCTAGACGACAGAACATTTTCATTCGGTTACTGTACACTCGTTAGAGGGAACTTACTTAATTGGAGAAGCAAGAAGCAAAGTGTAGTTGCTATATCAAGTGCGAGAGCAGAATAGATTTATGAACCAAGGTGTTTGTGAACTTCTTTGGCTGCAAAAGTTAGCAGAGGAATTGAGACTGTCTGTCTGAAAAAAGGAAAACTTTCCTTATATTGTGACAACAAGGCTGCCATCAGTATAACTCATTATTCAATCCAGGATGACGTGTTGAAATTGTTCAGACACTTCATCAAAGAAAAAGTTATGAGTGGGAACTTTATAGAAATTCCCTTATTCATGGGATGTAGCAATCATCATAGAAATACGAGAAGCCTTTTCTTCTTGCTAGAAGTTTCACTATTTACATTTGATCCTAGTGCTAATCTAACAAGGCACAAAAAAGGAAATAAGGAGGACTCCTTGTAGAATTTCTAATCTGACATAAGAAGAGAAAGAGATAGAAACTCCCCTGTACAATGATTTTCACAAAAAAATAGATCCATGTTGTTTCATGTCGTTTAGTATATGACATAATATGATTCTCTCCGAATGACATCCAGTCTACTATACACCCTGTAACCTCATGAGTACACCAAAAATAAACTAGGAATGAGAGGCTAATCCTCAAATGTACGTAGTTGTTCTCTATCCTGTTAAAAGCTTTTTCTCTATCCCACCAAAAGGTCTCTCATTTCCTTCAGTTCACAGGACCCATATGAGTGCTAGTGGAGCAACATACCAAGTTCTTCAAAATTTTTTCCTTGTGAATTTCCAGCTGGAGAGTACATCCTTCACTGTGGGGGGTGTCATCATTGCGTCCCAACCTAATTCGAAATCTCACACCATAAGCGAATTGCCACCGAACAAATGTAGGGGTAGGTTGTCCACATCTTCACCTGGACATTTACACATGAAGAACCAGCTGACATATAATCTGCTTTTTCTCAAATTTTCAGCTCAGTATAGCTCCTCTCGTTGCCAACCAAGTGGAAAATTACACCTTTCTGAAATTTTGTGTGTAATATATTTCAAGTTTCCAAGTTCAATCAGGTTCTGTTTTCTTTTTCCCTGTCCCCCATGTCATAATTCATGACTGATTTGTCAGTCTTTGTCATCAACCACACCTGCATTATTTCCTTTCTGGCATGGGTTCTTTTCAGCAGTATTACTACATTCATGTGCAAATTTTGGAGTCGTCCCTCAACAGAACCGGTACTTTGCTCTTGATAAGTAACCTTGGACCCCGATATTACTTTACTCAATGAAGGACACTATTGACAGGATCAGGAATGGAAGTACAAGTCCTCTTATCTGTTGAACAATTAGAAATTTTCCAAATTTAACTGCAAAGATCTAATATTTTTCGAGGGAGAATCAAGTCATCTGCCCCATTGAGTTCCATTTAGATGCATGCTTTCTGTTTCCGTAAAGTGGCAATGTTTTTGTATTATCTTGTTAAAGCTGCGACATCAGATCTTGCACTCAGAAATCTTTTTTCTGGTTTTGCAGGCAAAACGCCTTCCATATAGAGAAGCTATGGCTTCCAAAATTCACAGGGGTAGCTCCTCCCAAGGCTCCTGGAGAGAGGAGATGCAGCAGGCTTCAGACAAGTCAGTTATAATCAGTGAAATTTTGGACCCAAGGACTAAAAACCTCTTGTCTATGTCAAAGATAAGTGACTATGTTTTGTCAAATGAGCTTGTTAGCATGGCATTGGCCATGGTGGCAGAGGACCGTCAAATAAATGATGTTTTGGAAGAACTTTTCGCTGAAGAGGTGAGGCAACTGGCATGAGTCATGCTTACTGGGTTTCTAGATTTTCTGTCTCAAGTATTAGAGGAGCCACATTTTGCCCCAGTACATGAGTCATGCTTACGGGGTTTCTTGATTTTCTGTGTCTCAAGTATTAGAGGAGCCACATTTTGCCTCAGTACACAGTCTAAATTGCTTCAGCACCGCAGTTTAGGTGCCGTGGGTATGGGTATGGGATCTGTATCGGATCTGGTCAAATAATTTTGGGTACTTTGACCACGACGGATAAAAAAGTTTGAGACGAGATATAATTTGATTCCCGAAATCAGAACCAAAATTAAGGTAAATTTGAAGAAAATAGCATGACCTTATCTAGGAAATCAATCATTTACTTATCTACTTCTTGAGAATTAAAAAAGGAATCCACACATTACAGGCTATACGCCAGTCTTCCACAAAATTTCTCATAATTTGGATATATTTATTTTTTTGAATTATTTTCAGCCGGATTCCCGCATCCGTATCGGTACTAGGATCCGTATTCCCGAATCTTAAAATTCACATCTTGAAGGATCCGACCTCTAGATCCGCACCAGTGTCAGAGCAACTTAGCATCCAGACAGTGAGCTTGTAGGGATTATGTACATCCGGGTATTACAGGAGATCCAACACTCCGTTTATTAGGGAAAGCTAACAACTCAAGTAACATGAGACTATACATATATCTTTAAACATATCAAAATAGAAAAGAAAAAACAAAAACAAAATACAAGAGTGAAAAATAAAAGAGTACAAGCTATACCGGAGATCCATTTTCTCTATTGATGTTAGAAACAGAACAACAATCCAAAGAACCATATTTGCCGTGGAATTAGAAAGAAAGAGGCACTTTGCTGTAGATTTCCAAAATAGGGCTTTAACACCCTTTATGCTGCCTTGATTGGAATCCATCTCTTTCAGCATATTCCACTTATAAAGAGTTTATACTTTCCTAAAGAAATTGAAACGGATCTGACATCCAAGTTGAAGCAGGATCAGAATCAGAAAAATAAAGTACCATGTGAAACTTTCACAACATTTGACTCTCAGTTGTGTTATCAAACCTTCCACAGTTAGGATGCATTCCTCATTTTTATAAACTTGAGACAGTTATATCACTTGCTTCAAAATTTTACAAATTGAGAGTATTCAATGTTTCTCTAGATGTTGAAGCATGAAATCCCTTCCTATCATGCTAGTGTTCTGCGACCTATATTAAGGCTGTAGTTATTATTGTTGTCCATGACTAATAAAAACCTTTTGATATTGCAGGGAAATGAGTTGCAAATAAGAGGGGCAGATCTCTACCTTTGTGAGGGTGAGGAGTTGAGTTTTTACGAAGTGCTCCTACGTGCGCGACAAAGAAGAGAGATTGTGATTGGTTACCGTCTTGCTAATGCAGAAAAAGCTATCATCAATCCCCCGGCCAAAACAGAGAGAAGAAGGTGGTCAGTTAAGGATGTTTTTGTTATAATAGCTGACAAGGAATAAAATATTCCAACAGTGAAATCCTTTTAGCCACCTGAATTTCTCGCGTATCACTGGTAATGCAAGGTGCTGTAAGATCTTGTCAGTTACATCACGAATAAATGAGCAATGGATGGAGATGATAGAGCACCGAGTATAACGATGACACTTTGGTTCAGGAACCATAGCGTTACACAATCAACCAATTTGTTACCTCATTAGCTCTTGTTATTCATTCACGGAGCGTATTAGGATTTGGCTGAACATAATTGGTTACAGTTTTCTCTAAATGCCATACGCACTAGACTCTTTCCTCTCACGGAAAGGTGTAACAATGTCTCCATAACAATGCCAATTCTGTTGTATATCAAGCCTTCAATGTGTTGTACCACTACACTAACTGTGTCGGCACAAATATTTATGTTAGAACTTCGATCTATAATGCAGAAAGGTATCCATCAAATTCTTGGGCTGTGTTTTGACATCTTTTATTTTATAGTTTTGTTTTGACTAGACATGTCATTCAACTGTGTCTAAGTTAGCGCATGGACTTAGGCAAGTCAGCTAGGGAAGGTGTCTTGGGTGATGGCAAGGCAGCCTTGATTGTGGGCAGCAACTCTGGCAAATGAAGGCGCATGTCACTTGACTAAGGCATACGTGCGGATCAGTGGGATGACAAAGTTTATGACATGACACGGTCATGAGCTTATGGGTGAGGCATGGTCCAAAGACAAGGCAAGGCAGGAAGGCAAAGTGTGGACAAAAGCTGTGGAACAAGTGTGCAATTCATGTGACTGAAGTAGTGTGTTGTGCATGTGATGTGGAAGTTTAGCCATGTGTAATGCACATGTTGCAGTTGGCCATAGTGCTGAAGAGGGATTCATTTCGTGGGAAGTTTGAATTCAAAGTATGACTAAGGCTTTATGCTTGTTTTTAGGCTTAGCATGTGTAAGACACATTGTATAACCGCCCCTTGTAATCTGCCATTGGCAGCCCTCTTTTATATGTTGTATTTCGTTGGCCAAGGCAAGTAACATATATGAGCCTTCCAACTCATTGCCCTTTGTATATTCCGGAGAATAGAATAAGTGTCAAACTGTGTGCAAAAAAAGTAAGACTGAGTGGCTGAGAGTTTGGCTACTGCCGTGCAGTGTCGACCTTTCGAAAAAGAAGCATTTTAAAAAATAAAATCCATGCATGAAACTTAACCTTGAAAATATTTTTTTTTCATTAATAAAAACATAAAGGTAATTATTCATTCATGCATGCCATATGAGTAACCATAACTTACAACCAAAAGAATAAACTACTATTGTCTATGAGATCTTGATGATACAGAATGAAAATAGTCAATCATGACAGGCCCTGTTGAATCAAAAGTATAAAACAAATATTACTCCACGATAGTAAGACTGGAGCCTCACCAAAAATATCAGTTGGTGATGTGGAGTTATCCTATCTGTGGTGCTAGCACTACTTAGGACTGGTGCCTGAACACAAAAATAGAAATTTGGCCGATGCTCCACATGTCTAGTATGAATCATGAATCATTTCTCCAAAAAGTAGCACAAGAGAGGAAATAAAGATCAGGAGACATGTAAAATATTGATATAGCAAGGAAGCATTTATATCAATTCACAACTTGAACAAGAAAATGAAATAATAATGTAAAAATATATTTCAAACTCATTTCCTTTAGCATTTAAGTTTAACCAAAATCATGTGATTTTGTTTCATGCGTAGCATTATGCCAATGCAGATGTAATAGTAACAACACTAAGTGTTTAACCTAGCCACAAGTATTGGACCTTATTTGTTCAGACGGTTTTCTACAATACTGTACGAGTCAACTTAAACTCGTTACATTTAATAATAATCAATTGCCCACAAAATGAGTGACTTTATCCCACAAACCTCGCTTAACCTTGGAATATTTTCCTATACTGGCAGGTGTAGTTTCATGGTAACAAATTTAAGATTCGAACCAATCTCGGTGGTCTCCACTAGTAACTCCCCAAATATGTGCATTTTGTAAATATATTCATAGCCTAAAGCCTCAAAGAAATCTACTTTAAATTAAATCAGAGTATTCATAACCGATTCAGCCATTTGAATAAAGCTCAAATGAAAATATTTCTCAATTCTATGTTAAAAGTAATTAAACAACAATAACAGCCCAGTGTGGTCTCATAAGTGCGGTCTGGAGAGGGTAGGATGTATGCAACCTTATCCCTACCCTGGAAGGGCAGAAAGACTGTTTCCGATAGACCCTCGGCTAAAAAAGGTAAGAGAAGCCCTGGTAGTAAGTACAGCAAAACAATAATTAGAAAACTAAATTGGAGATAGCAACAGATAATATGAAAGGGGTATTGATATATAACAAGTAGCAGCAAGATAAAATATTTAGAAAACCAATTCCAAGGCAGCAACCAAGAATATAAACGAAGTACCGCTAGAAAACTACGGAATTACCAATGGCAAGTAACAACGAAATGAGACATGCGAATATAGAAAACTAGGGGAAAAAGGGTATCGAACTAGCGCTAATACTATCGAGCTAGAGAAGACAAAAGAGATGCAAAAGCTGGCAATTTGAAAAATTGAAAATTCACAAGTTTGATCCGAAGTTGACTTTGATAGTATCAAGTTCGAATTGTGGTTTTGAAAGTTTAAATTGGCTAAATTTTTTCATTTGGGATATATATGCATAGTTTGGTTAGAAACTAGATTGGTTAGGCATGGATAGGACGTTTAGTTGCAAGTTGGAAGTTCTTGAAGTTAAGAGAACGAACTTGATCTTTGATTTGTGATTTTGATGTTATTTGTGGCGTTTAAGCTTTAGATAAGTTAGGTATTGTATTTGGACTCATTGGTATTAAATGATGGGTTCCAGAGAGACTCAGGTTGATTTCAGACTATTTTGGGAGATGAGGACTGGTTTTGGTGCATTCACACATGCGAGAGTGGTTGGGCAGATGCAGAGAGTCGCATCTGTGAAGCCTTGTATGCAGAAGCACCTATTGGCCATTGACGATATATTATAATTACGTATTTTAGTCGATTATTACACTCTTATTTACTGCACTTTAGTTGAGTTTGCCTTTAATTGCAAGTGTTTTACACTAAGTGTGTGTTTTATGCCTTGTAGGAGTGATTCCAAGCTATGTAGATATTATGGAATGAATTCAAGTGATTTGGAACTTAAATTCTGAGTAAAATCTCAAGGAATTAATCCGCGATCATATTCAGAGATCAATAGATGATAGAGCAACGAAACAAAGAATCGAGTAGGTATATTGTGCACTGCATAGTAAAATACACATAACTTTTCTCTCAAAATAATATTTGGGCTCCACAATATATGGTTAGATAGATAACTCAAAAATCTACAACTTTCCTGTTTCACGTTTTTTCAATTTCCAAATGGAACAAGGTGAAAAACACAGTTGAAATCGCGACCGCGGACCTGGACGGGTACTGAGGCAGTGCATTGGGAAAATACCGCGCCCGGACCGTGATCGCGAGCGTCCAGACCTAAAAAATTATCCTTTTTTTGTAGGAGAAGAGATGATTGTTTGGGCCCGACCCTACTTGGTATATATATATATATGAAAAAAATAATATTTTAAGGCGTTGGTCATATTTTTGACATAATTTGGGACCTAGGGAGGCTAAGGAGATCGGGGATCAACCTAAGGAGGCAAGAACACACTAAGAGCAAGGTGGAGAATTCTTCTACGATTTTTTTACTTTCTTTATCCTACCTCCATTATTTGTTATGAATTCTAGTATTGTAGTTATGCCTACTATTATGAATAGCTAATTTGTTATCTAGAGTTTTGATAGAACATTTTGTAGGATAAATTCTTGTTATGTTTTTATATAGTTGAACCATAGATTTTCTCTATTTGTTCAACTACATTAATATTGTGGTTGGTTGAAGATCTCTCAATCGACTGTGACTATTTAGCATGTATTACTCGAGAGAGAATGCATATTTAGGTAGTTGTTGAATAACATCACTCTGAATGTATATGGGGGATCAATACAGAGGGTTTTAAGGTGGGATTAGGGATAACAAAATCTTGGTGCGATCTGAGTGAGCCGTAATTAATGTCAGCTAGCTTAACTCGGGGGAATATTTATAATAAATTATGGTAATTACTCGAGAGAGAGTTACAACACTCTGAGCGCTCATGAAAGGTAGAGAATACTTAGGCAAAGTTATAGAAGATGTAGCGGGAAAGATTCCGACAATTGGGGAAATTTAATAACACTAGACCTTATTAATCTTGTCTCTAACCCTTAGTATCTTTAGTTATCAATTTACTATTTTAATTTATTAGTTAATTAGTTTAAACTCTTAATATCTATAAGCTAGAAATTATTCAAGCTTGTCTTCTTGGTGATATTGAACATTTGTAGCTAAGCCATAGTTCTCTGTGGGATTCGACTCCGGACTTGTAAATTCGATTATATTTGTAACGACTGCTTAGTCCTTTTTATAAGGTACAGTAGAGTGTGATCAAATTTTGGCGCAGTTGCCGGAGAACTAACAGTATAGTTGTAGCTGTATATATTGCTAGCGTTCAAGTTTGAACTTTTATTTAGTTTTGTTTATTTTGCATTTTATTATAACCATTGATTTGAGAAACATGACATCTTGGAATTATGTGAATTTAGGTGTAGCTAATTCTACTATTGATCCTCATAAATATTGTATAGGAAACCACCCATATCAAAATTATCAAAATATTTCCAAGAGCGAGTTATGTGCACCAACTCAATCTTTTTTGTGGAATGTGTGTGATGGTAAAAATGGTAACTTTTATGGTTGTGCTTATATTTTTTTTATCTTCCCCCAACTCCTTGGTATGATGGTTCTACCTTTTCTTGTGAAGTTAATAGGAACAAAGAACCTGGTAATGCGGACCTGAAGGAGATCAAGGATATGCTAAAGTACCTTCTCGAAAAAAACAATCAGAAATAATTGTAGATAGAAAGGCAATAGGAAACTATTCACAACTTGGAGGCTCAAGTGAGTCAAGTGGTTGAAGCTTTTTACGCTTAGCAAGCTAATTTTAAGGATAAGAGCCAAGAAGAGCGTGAATTTGAGGTGATAATTGAGGAGGTCAGGGTAGAACATCAATGACTTAGCCAACTACAATGTGAAGATGTCGATGTTTTAGAAGTGAGACTAGAGTCATCCAAGGACATTGAGGATACAAATTGTTTTTGACTCTAGTATCATTGATGTTTAGGACTCTGAAAGTCTTGCAATTCATGTGTGTGAGAGCATTGGTCCTCAGTCCAAAAAAATTTCTATATTGTGCTTGTATGACGATATGGAAATAGAATCATCCGAGCCGATTGAGAAATCAAGAAATGAGGAAAAATGTGTCTATATTCTGAAATTTTGCTTGTCATAAAGACAAGACTACATACCTCACCTAAAAGCTAAGATGTGTAGAATAGTACAATGGTTGCTTGGTCCAATTAGATTTGTTCCTCCACCCTCGAGCATAGCTGAAATTTTTAAGTAAAACTTGGGGTTCAATTCATAAGATCGAGGCGGGGACGACAAGTGATGCATGTCGTGCTGCGATGTTAAATCAAGCGCTTGTTGGGAGGCAACCCAACTTTACTGTTTTTTTTTTGTTTTCTAATTGTATTATATTTGTAGTGTCAATATTTTATCTTCTAGGAACATGAAAAGCAAAGCTATTGGAAGGATGCAACAACAAATCAAATAGTTGGAACTATGTGCGAGGTACTCCCACGAAAGACCATGCTTGGGAGAAGTCTGAGTACCCCATGAGTTGTTAGTGCTTCAGCCTTTGGCCTACTAGGGAGATTAGTTTACCTTCTTGTATGTATGGGTGTGAATAGGGGATAATGCACAATTTTAAATGTGGGGTGAGAAAATTATTTGGGTGACTTTATGCTATTTTAGTAGCTTAATTGAATAATTATTTTTTCAAAATAGAAAAGATTGGATTTTCCCGATGATGGATCTATTTAAAAAATTTCTTGAGAGAGTTAATTCTACAGAAAAAAGGATTTTCTTTTGTTAGGTAGTATAGCAATTACCCCTTGGTTTTTCTGTGTCGCGGTTCTTTTCCAAGGGTTTTATTTGAACCGAGTGTAGATAGTTGTTTTTGGGAATAGGAGCCATTGTCTTGTGTTTTTAATTGAAGCAACATCTCTTAACTGTTTTTATGCCTTGAGAATAATAAGTATTCTGGTTGTGACGCTTAGGCTCAGTTTTTTGACTCTTGTATAAGTACCTTAAATTGTATGATATAAATTTGCTTAACTGCTTTGACTAGAGTATCTTGATGAATCCAATCTTGAGTGAGTTATGTGCCATGTGTGTGTGAGGTTTGTGTGTTATTTTGTGCAGTCAATTTGATGCCTAGAACTTGCCCCCTGTGTTTGTAAAGCGAAATAGTAGTTTTCTTAAGTCTTGGAAGTGATATAGGCGTTTCTTTGTTGTGCCACTTATGTATATTTTGCCCGCCTAATTGTTATGTATCGTAGTTAATCCCTTTGAGCATGTAATCATGTTCTTTGACAACCACATGACAAGCCTTTCCCAATTATTTGAATTAACCATCTATTTGAATCTTTTCACCTCTCATAAGCACTTGAATTATTATAAACTGGGCAAAATTTAAAGTGTGAGGTGGTTGATTTGTCTTTTGAGCGGAACTAATAAAATAAGGAGAAATGTGCACTGTTTTGAACAAGTAAGAGTCGCTTAGATTGAAAAAAAAAGTTATATTGTTGTGAAAAGAAAAATATAATCCTTGATAAGTGGTGACTCTTGATGTAATTTAGCTTAAAGAAGTATGGGATAATATACATTAGGGGGGAAATGGAGTTTAGTTTGATAGAAGTATGAGGTTTGAATGTTAAAGTTATGTATTAAAGTACTTAGGGAGGTATAGTCACTCTTATATCTAAATATATATTACCCGTCCCGTAGCCTACATTACAAACAAATAAAATCCTATTTGATCCTAGACTGAATGAGCTTGATTAGTAGAGTAATACAATACGGGCAAGTCTATGGTGCGTCTTTTGTGGCATATGAATGTTATTTCTAAGAGTGAGTGAATTCTTTCTATCTTGAGTTCCTAAGTGTTCTTAAATTTTTTTGTGTGGAACTACTCTCGTTTATTGTGTCATGACACTTGATTCATGTAGGAAAGGTAATATCAACGACCTCTATGTTAGAGTAAGTGAGTGAGTTGTTAATAATGTGTAGTACTGGTGAGTAGAATCTTGAGGTGAAGATGTTACACTTTTGTGCTTAGTCTATTTAAAATATTGTTAGTGTGATGAGTTAGGAGAATTGTTTAAAAAGGTCGTGTTTTTATAAAGTGTAATTTGATTACTCGAGGACGAGCAATGGTTTAAGTATGGGGTGTTGATGATAAGCTATAATTACGTATTTTAGTCAATTATACACTCTAATTTACTACACTTTAGTCGAGTTTGCGCTTAATCCCTAGTGTTTTGCACTACGTGTGTGTTTTATGCCTTGTAGGAGTGATTCCGATCTATGTAGATATTATGGAACTAATTCAACTAATTTGGAGCTTTGAAGTCTAAGTAAAATCCCAAAGATATAAGTAGGGATCGTATTCGGGGATCAACGGATGATAGCGCAACGAAAAAAAAATCGAGTAGGCATATTGCGCACTATCTAGTAAACTGCACAAAACTTTTCTGTCAGAACTCCATTTGAGCTTCGCATGGTTGGATAGTTAACTCAAAGGGCTACAACTTGTTTTACATTTTTCCAAATTCCAAATGGAACAACGAAAAACACGATAAAAAATGTGACTGCATTCTTGGACGTGGACTGAGGTAGTGCACTGGGAAAATACTGTGCCCGAACCACGACCGCGACCGCGGGTGTCCAGACCTGAAAAATTGCCCTTTTTCGCGTAGGAGAAGGTATAATTGTTTGGGCCTGAATCTACTTCATATATATATATATATATATATATATATATATATATATATATGAAAAAATAATATTTTAAGGGGTTGGACATACTTTTGACATAATTTTAGACCTAGGGAGGCTAAGGAGACCGGGGATCGACCTAAGGAGGCAAGAACACACTAGGAGCAAGGCGGAGAATTCTTCTATGAGTTTTTCACTTACTTTTTCCTACTTCCATTATTTGTTATGGATTCTAGTATTGTAGTTATGCCTACTATTATGAATAGCTAATTTGTTATCTAGAGTTTTGATAGAACCGTTTGTAAGATAAATTCTTGCTATGTTTTTATATAATTGAGACATAGCTTTTCTCTATTTTTTCAACTGCATTTATATTGTGGTTGGTTGAAGATCTCTCAATCGACTGTGCCTATTTAATATGTATTACTCAAGAAAGAATGCATATTTAGGTAGTTGTTGAACAACATCACCCCTAATGTATATGAGAAATCTATTCGGAGGGTTTAAATGTGAGACTAGGGATAACAAAAACTTAGTGCTATCCGAGTGAGCCGTACTTAATGTCAGCTAGCGTAACTCGCGGGAATATGTCTAGTAAATTGTGGTAATTATTTGGGAGAGAGTTACAATACTCTGAGCGCTCATGATTGGTAGAGAATACTTAGGAGAAATAATAGAAGACGTAATGGGAAGGATTCCAACAATTGGGTAAATCTAACTCTAGACCTCCTTAATCTTGTCTCTAACCCTTAGTATCTTTAGTTTTTAATTTACTATTTTAATTTGTTAGTTAAGTAGTTTAAGAATCTTGATATCTATAAGTTAGAAATTGCTCAAGCTTGTCTTCTTGGTATATTGAACAGTTGTAGCCAAGCCTTAGTTCTCTGTGTGATTCGACTTTAAAATTATAACTGGATTATATTTGCAACGACCGCTTAGTCCTTTTTATAAGGCATAGTAGGGCATGATAAAATTTTGGCACCGTTGTTGGGGAACTAGCAGAGTAGTTGTAGTTGTATATATTGCTGGTGTTCAAGTTTGAACTCTTTTTTTTTGTATTTTATTATAACCCTTGATTTGAGAAACATGACATCTTGGAATTATAAAAATTTAGGTGTAAATAATTCTACTACTGATCCTCATAATTATTGTAAAGGAAACCACCCTTATCAAAATTATCAAAATATTTCCAAGAGCGAGTTATGTGCACCAACTCAATCTTATTTGTGGAATGTGTATGATGTGTGTGGTGGTGAAAATGCTAACTTTTATGGTTGTGCTTATATTTTTTATCTTCCTCCAACTCCTTGCTATGATAGTTCTACCTTTTCTTGTGAAGTTAATAGGAATAAAGAACTTAGGTATGTGGACCTGAAGGAGATCAAGGATATGCTAAAGTTCCTTCTGGAACAAAATAATGAGAAATAATTGTAGATAGAAAGGTAAGACTATTCGCAACTTGGAGGCTCAAGTGAGTCAAGTGGTTGAAGATTTTAATGCTTAGCAAGCCAATTTTGAGGATAGGAGCCAAGAAGAGCGTGAATTTGAGGTGTAAATTGAGTAAGTCAGAGTAGAACATTAACAACCTAGCCAACTAAAATTTGAGGATGTCGATGTTGTAGAAGTGAGACTAGAGTCAGCCAAGGACACTGAGAATACAAATTGTTTTGACTCTAGTATCATTGATGTTTGGAAACTGAAAGTCTTGAAATTCATGTATGTGAGCGCATTGGTCCTCACTCCAAAAAAATTTCTATATTTTGCTTGGATGACGATATGGAAATTGAGTCATCCGAGCCCATTGATAAGTCAAGGAATGAGAAACAAGGTGCCCATTCTATAAATTTTCTTGTCAGAAAGGTAGGACTACATACCTCACCTAAAAACCAAGAAGTATAGAATAGTATAATGGTTGTTTGTGCCACTTAGACCTGTTCCTCCACCACTGGATCATAGCCGAAAAATTGAAGTAAAATTTGTGGTTCAATTCATAAGATCGAGGTGGAGACAATAGTGATGAATGTCATGCCGCGATGTTAAATGAAGCGCTTGTTGGGAGACAAACCAACTTTACTGTTTTTTTTTGTTTTTTTAAATTGTATTATTTTTGTAGTGTCAATTTTGTATCTTCTAGGAATATGAAAAGAAAAGCTATTGGAAGGATGCAAGAGCAAACCAAATGATTGGAACTAAGTGTGAGGTGCCCGCACGAAGTACCAAGCTTGGGAGAAGTTTGGGTTCCTTATGAGAAGTTAGTTCTTTAGCCGTTGGCGTTTATTTCACCCTCTTGTGTGTATGCGTGTGCATTGGGGAAAATGCATAATTTTAAGTGTGGGGTAAGGAAATTGTGTGGGTAACTTTCTATGCTATTTTAGTTGTGTTAGTTTAATTGAATAATTTTTTTTCAAAGTAGAAAAGAATGGACTTTGCCAAACGATGGATCTATTAGACAATTTTCTTGAGTAAGTTAAGTCTAAAGAAAAAAAAATCTTTTATTAGGTAGTGTAGCAATTACCTCTTGGCTTTTCTTTGTGTCGCGGTTCTTTTCCAATGGTTTTGTTTGAACCCGGTGTAGATAGTTTTTTTGAGAGCAGGAGCCATAGAGTTGTGTTTTGAATTGAAGCAATATCTCTTAACTTTGTTATTCCTTGAGAATAGTAAGTACTCTAGTTGTGACGATTAGGCTCAGTTTTTTGACTTTTGTATAAGTACCTTAAATTGTATGATTAAAATTTGCTTAACTATTTTGACTAGAGGTCTTGATAAATCCAATCCTGAGTGAGTTATGTGTCATGTGTGTGTGAGGTTTGTGTGTTATTATGTACAGTGCATTTGATGTCTAGAACTTGCCCCATGTGTTTGCAAAGCGAAATAGTAATTTTATTCAGTTTTGGAAGTGATATAAGCTCTTCTTTGTTGAGCCAGATATGTATATTTTACCCGCCTAATTGTTATGTATCGTAGTTAATCCTTTTGAGCATGTAATCTTATTCTTTGACAACCACATTACAAGCTTTACCCAATTATTTGAATTAACTATCTATTTGAACCTTTCACCTCTCATAAGTACTTGAATTGCTATGAACCGGTAAAAGTTAAAGTGTGGGCTAGTTAGTTTGGCTTTTGAGTGGAACTAATAAAATGAGAAGAAATGTGCATTGTTTTAAACAAGTAAGAGCCACTTGAATTGAAAAAAAAAAACGAAAAACAATAGTTGGATCTTTTTGAAAAGGGAAAAGTATTCCTTGATAATTGGTGACTTTTGATGTAATTGTGCTTAAAGAAGTTTGGGATAATATACATTGAGGTGAAAGTGGAGTTTGGTTTGACATAAGTATGGGGTTTGAATGTTATAGTATATGTATTAAAGTACTTAGGGAGGTGTAGTCACTCTTATATTTAAATATATCCTACCCGTCCCGCAACCTACATTACAACCAAATAAAATCCTATTTGATCCTAGACTGAATAAGCTCGATTGTAGAGTAGTACACTACAGGTAAGCCTATAGTGCATCTATTATAGCATATGAATGTTATTTCTGAGAGTGAGTGAATTCTTTCTATCTTGAGTTCCTAAGTGTTCTTAAATTTTATTGTGTGGTCGTTTATTGTGTCAGGGCATTACATTCATGAAGGAAAGATAATATAAGTGACCTCTATGTTAGAGTAAGTGAGTGAGTTGTGAATAATGCGTGGTACTTGTGAGTCGAATCTTGAGGTGAAGATGTTACACTTTTGTGCTTAGTCTATTTAAAATATTCTTGGTGTGATAAGTTAAGAGAATTGTTTAAAAAGGTTGTGCCTATATAAAGTGTAGTTTGATTACTCAAGGACGAGCAATGGTTTAAGTGTAGGATGCTGATAATAGGCTATAATTACGATTTTTAGTCAATTATTACACTCTAATTTACTGCTCTTTAATTGAATTTGCACTTTAATCGCTAGTGTTTTGCACAAAATGTGTATTTTATCCTTTGTAGGAGTGATTTCGAGCTATGTAGATGTTATATAATAAATTCAAGTGATTTTGAGCTTTGAATTCTAAGTAAAATCCCAAGGATTTAAGTTGGGATTATACTCCGGGATCAACGGATGATAGAGCAATGAAACAAAGAATCGAGTACGTATATTGCATATTGTCTGGTAAACAGTACATAATTTTTCTGTCAAAACTCCATTTGGTCTCCACAATATATGGTTGGATAGCTAACTCAAAGGGCTAAAAAAATTTCCTTTTTTACGTTTTTCCAAATTCCAAATGGAACAGGGTGAAAAGCATGATCGGAACTGCGACAACGGATCTGGACGCGGACTGAGGCAGTACACTGGGAAAATATCGCGCCCGGACCGCGATCGCGAGCGTCCAAACCTGAAAAATTATCCTTTTTGTGTATGAGAAGATATAATTGTTTTGACCCAATACTACTTGGTATATATACATGGGGAAACAATATTTTAAGGGTTGGACTTTTGACATAATTTTAGACCTGGGGAGGCAAAGAAGACCGGGGATCGACCTAAGGAGACAAGAACACACTATGAGCAAGGTGGAGAATTCCTCTACGAGTTTTTAACTTCCTTCGTCCTACTTCCATTATTTGTTATTAATTCTAGTATTTTAGTTATGCATACTATTATGAATAACTCATTTGTTATCTGGAGGTTTGATAGAATCTTTTGTACGATAAATTCTTGTTATGTTTTAACATAATTGAGCCATAGCTTTTCTCGATTTGTTCAACTACGTTTATATTGTGATTGGTTGAAGAGATCTCAATCGACTGTGCCTATGTAGTGTGTATTACTCGAGAGAGAATGCATATTTAGATAGTTGTTGAACATTGATGACTTATATGAGTCACCCAAACTATAGAGTACCTGGTCCTCTATGAGACTGATACGTAAAAAGCAGATAATGACTTAATATAAAGAAGGCCAAATATTTTCTACGTGGAAAAATCTCACACAAGGGGATAAAAAAATCACGACCTACACTCGTAGGCTTTAAACTCAACTAACTTGTAATCTACCTATTACAAGCCACTTTGCAAACACCCTATTGCAAAGACTTCAAACTAACTTGTGATTCACCACCACAAGCCACTCTATAACTCTCCTAGTTATAGAGGATTTATCTTATGACTATTCTTAGTCACAACATAAAATCCTACATTTATGAATTTGGTTTGTTCCTAATAAAGTGCTTCTAATAAAGTAAACTAGGAATTACAATGTAGAACAATTAACAAGATTACAACTCAACTATGGACTTTGATAAGACTCGATTTGAAGCTGATCCTTAGAGGAGTTGTTTTCATTGTTCATGACACATACAATGACTTCAATGCTAGATAAACTTTGTTATACTTGAGAGAATATCACTGAATACATAAAAAAGTGCGTTTTGTTCCAAGTTGTTTTATCACAAAAGATATCACAATGGATAGTGATGTCAACTCTTGGTGTACTTCTTCCCATAGATAAGTGGCTGCTACACAATCTGCACATCCACTTCTGAGTAGTTGCATTCCAGCTGGATAGTGGGCTTTGTACTTCCTGTCAGGACATACCGACAAACCAGGTCCTAGTTGTGTTTCTCTTCTGTAATAATTGCCAGATGGTCACTTTCTTTTGTCATGTTCCAGCCGTGTACTTGACTTGTACTTTTTGTCACATAACCCTGAAGCAGTAGGTCCCTGTAGTGTTCCTCTTTATCTTGATTGTGTACAGTCACTAACTTGCTTATGTCGGAGAACCCTAAAGAGCCAGATCATCAGGTCCCTTTTGTGTTTCTCCCTTTGTTGATTTTCAGGCTTAGATTAGTGTACATGAAATGTATGTCCTGTGTGCCAGTTTCTCTATCTAGTTCTTCATGACAAGTTTGTTAGATCATCAAAATATAAAATACTGAAAACCCATCAATTTCCCCCTTTTTGATGATGACAAACTTAGGCATGGACACTATTTGTTTAGAGCAAAAATAACCAGATGAGATACCAGTAGTTCCCCCTTAGTCTAAGATCTCCATCATTCTCACACTTAAGGTCCCCCATAATCTAAGAACTCTATCACACTTAACTTTACTTAAATTCCCCTTAATCTAAGCTTTCTTCCCCCTTTTGGAATCATTAAAAATGGTAGAAATAAAGAAGAGCACCAACAGATGATAAGCATAAAGAAGTCTAACACAGCTAGCTCATGGCACAAATGTGCACACAACATGACAGAAAATAGAAGCCAAAGGAACATAGGATTGTAGAAGCAATGAAAGGGAAGTTGTTTCAATAATGTTTACATTAGACTGAGTCATTCAGGAGCTGTAATGGTTAAGTACAACATGCCATCACAACAAAAACATACAAACAAAAGTAAAGCAGCAACCACAGGAGATTGAAGCAAAAGTAACTTGACAAAAGGAAGATCCTAGGGGGTACTAAAGGAAGAAGGCTTGGAAGAAGAGAGAGCCATGGTTTTGAGAACCAGGTCCATTCTAGCATTTGCGGACAATTGTTCTTCAAGTAATTAAGCCTAAAGTCTCTTATTTCCTTTGTCAGTCATGTAATCTCCTCATGTACTAGATCAGGTCCATTAACTGCTTGACTGAGCTGAGTTTCCAGTATGGCATTTTGAGCCACCAGCCTTCTTATCTCTTCAGAGGCTACATTTTGAGCATTGATTAGCTAAGAGATGGTCGAGATTCTTCCACCAACCTTTTCAATACATTCGCATTCTTCTAGAGTGGTCTTAGAGAATGTCTAATTACGTGTGCCTACTCTAGGATTCCCAAAGGGGGCCTTATAGAATCTGAACACATGAATGAGGAGAAATCCATAAGGTAACCCATGATTTCCACCCTTGAAATTTTTTGCCTTTGGCATATGGTCTATCATGATTGCAGGCAGATTGATCGAGACAAACTCATCGAGTGCTTCCATCAGCATCATGTCCGATCTTGTGGCAATATAGCGACTCTTAGAGCAGGGTAAGAGAACTTTATTGACCATTTCAAAGAGAAACTGGTACTCAGGAAGCAAAACCTTCTTATGCACTTGTTCCCCCTGTTGAATAACTTGTTCTTTCATGATGGCTCTGCAAAATTTTACTCCACATATAGCCTTAACTAAGAACATACCTTCACATGGAATTCTGAGAATCTTCCCAACGTCGAAGCGTCAAGTACAATATCTACTCCATTTACAAGGGCATAAATATGATCCCCCCTCAACAGTGAAAAGAGATGCATAAAAAGTTTGTACTGCATCTTCGTACACTAGAGGCATTCTCTCTTCAAACAAGTGTTCCCATTGTTGAAATTCCACAATCTCCAGAATTTGTCTCATCCTTGTCATCTCCAAAATTGCAGAATCAAATGTACGACCCTACAACACTTTTTGAGTTCTTAATCTCTACTGCCAAAGACCTCTATCACGGGTAGTAGACTTTATTGTACCAGGTTCCTTAACAGTCTCCTCCTTTTGTTTTCCAAACCCTTCATCAGACTTTCTTTTCCATCTTGCCATTTCCATAATATTTTCCTCGGACACAACTAGCTCAGTTAGACTCCATTTAAACTTGCTATTGTACTTCACAGATGACCCTTTCTGTTTCTCAACAGTTTCATTGATGACCCTATTCATAGATTGTTGAATTGTCATAGATTGTTGTACTAAGGAACCAGGTTCCTTGGAAGCATCTTGATCTACTTTGTTTACTAAAACTTTTTTGATGAAATTCTTTGGATTCATTTTCCTCTTTTCCTTGTCTTGACACTCTTTTTATTCTTTTGAAAGGAGGACTCAGAACTATCTTGCTGCAGTGACCTGATAGTGTATGATTTGGAGGAAGACTTTAAGAGCTTCGAGTGAACGGAAGGTGCAGGAGTGGATTTGCATGGAAGAGAATCGGGTTCCTCAAAAGTTTTTTCTAAGAATATCTCATGAGACAATAACTCGAGGAGTGCTGTAGTTCTTACATCTCCTAGGAATGGAATTTATTCCCCCTTGTACTCAGATAAAAGATATGCTCATTCATTTATCACACTCTCAGCAGTTATAGCCGTGATGTTATGAGTTGCTTCCTTTTCTGGTGACTCGTTGAGAGTCACTGAGTCCAACATGGAGGTATTCAAATACTGGTCTGGATCATCCTTAGGGACTTCTGATACTTGAGAAGTGTGAGCACATGATTTTTGCACTAAGCAATTAATTCCAAGATTAAAATAAATATATTTTTGAGTGCAATTACTTGATTTGTTTGGAATTAGCTATACTTTTGAGTTTGAATAAGTAGAAATTAGAAGAAAATAAAAAAAAATAGGTTAGGAAATTAATTTGTTAGTATAATTGGTTAGATTTTAAGGAAAATGCAAAAATAGTTTAAATAGGGGAAAATAAGGAAAAATAGTAGAAAATTGCAAAAAATATTAGATAATTAGCATAAGTAGGAAATTAGGCTTTATAATTTTTTATAAAAAAGAAAAGAAAAAAAAAGTATAAAAGAAAATACATAAAAATCATTAAAACCATTAAATACAAAAACATATATATAGGTTTATAACGAACTGGGCCAGTTGAAACCTATTTGTTTGGCCCAGTGTATTGGCCCAAGAGACGGCCCGTCTGATCCATGAAGCAATCAATCCAGGCCGTTCGTGAGAGGTGATCCAACGGCTCGGATAATTGGGCATATTAATGATTAATAAAGTATGCTGAGATTTGATCTCAGCCGTCCATTTAAGATTGATCCAACGATTTGAGACCTTGGTCTCACAAGCAATTAAATGGCGTCGTTTTAGTAACGCACCTCTGGACCGTCGATCTTGATCATTTGGACGGTTGAGATTACCTCGGACTCAATGGCTATATAATGCTTATGTCCGAACAAGGTCTTCATTTTGTGAACCCTAAAGACCGCCGCCCCAAACCCCTCTCCTTCAACTCCATCGTCTTCACCATCTTCAAACCTAGCCGGCCATGGCGGCCACCACTCCCACGGTGGTCGCCGATCTCTTTCAACTCCCTTCTCGTCTTCTCCTTCTTCTATTTCATCTTCTCTATTAAGAAACTCCAAAGAACTCCCCTTCTCCAGAACTCCGGTCACCGGAACTCATCGCCGGTGACCACTAAAGTATGAACCATCGCCTCAAACCAATGCCAATCTATTCCCCTTCCTCTGATCTACACCCCTATATCACTCACTCCCCTCGAATCTGTCCCAGCCGTCTCGAATATTCCAGAGAAGGTCGTCGGAACCCTAACTCCGGCGACCCCCAAAATCAACCACCCAAAGACCGTGTCTTTTACACTCCTGAACACCCCCCCCTATAACTCAGAACTCAAAAAGGCTCCATCTTTGAGCCTAAAAGAAAGATCAGAAAAGAAATTAAAAAAAAGGTCTGAGAAGAAATAAAGAAAAAGAGAAAACAAAAGAAAGGTCTGAAAGAGACCGGAAAAAAGAAATAAAAGAGTGAAAGGGGAAGCTCAGGGGACAGGCCCTGCAAGCTAAGTACCCTAACCCTCTTCTTTGCTTTATCTGCTTTCCTTATCTATTTGCTTGTTATTTTCTTTCTGTTTTCATAAGATTTCATCTTATTTGTTTCTGTCTGTTTGTTTCTATTTTAGATCTTGAAATCCTGTGACTTCATCTATTAGTATTAGAATTTTCTCAACTTGTTCATTCTTTGTATATCTTTTTGTTTTGTTTCGATTATGTTTAGTTTACTTAGCTTTAAAAGATCTATCTTTTCCTTTTCATCTTCATGGTTTGTGGTATCTGATTGATTAGGTTCAAAATATGACTATGATTCTTCACACGCTTAGTTCTTTAGTCATTTGCTATATCTATCTCACTGGTTTGGACTGTTGTTCTGATTTGAAGACTTGACTTGGATATCTTTCTTTTGTCTTTGTCTTTCCTTTTCTGTTAGTATTAGACCTATCCATCTTGTTGGTCTTCGATATCTCCTTTTGCATGTTTAAGCTTTGACTCCCATCCTGTATTAGTCTACCTTTATTAGCTTTCAATAAGTTTGAATGAGTCTCCTCTTCTAGTCTTTTTCATGATTAGTCTTAGTGCTAGGACTAAATGTTAGCCTCATATCTGAGTTGGTTCTGTTTGACTTTTTCCCTTTCATCTCAACCATGATTTGATTAAAGTTGGCTTTATTCTAGTTCTTTATGAGTTTCATTGTTTTCTTTTTGGCATAAGTCAAGGATTAGTCATTAGGCTCTTCTATTTACTTAGAGATCACTACTTCAAATAACATCCTCACATGCATGTCCTTGATCTTTCTTCTGTCACTTTTGCATGATCTTCTTTATCTTCTTCATATCTCTCTTGTTTCCCATTGTCACTTTTCACATGTATACATCAAGCTAGGGAAATCTGATTACCATGCTTATGTTATGTCCAGTTGAATCTGTTGACTGTTTTTGTGATAACTTAGTATCTATGTACCTGTAACCATGAATGCTAAGTGTTTTTAGAGTTTTTCAGTATGCCATCTAGCATGAAACGATTGTAACTCAGCCTGCTTAATGTTTAATTGACACTTTGCTACTTGAAATTGAGTTTGTAAGTCCGATTAATTAAAATTCAACATTATCCAACTTCTTTTCTGAGTTTTGATTAGTTGATAAACATATTTGGTTTCATGTGTTTATGTGTGCAATTGCATGTTGAAATGGCTAAGTTTGCAATAGTTTGATGTTAAGTATGAACATTGTTAATGTTTATTATGCTTAGGAGAATTGGTTATAGCTGCTAGTATTAGGATCCTTAGAGTGGCTAGTTTAGAAATAGGACTCAAACTGAAAATCACAAAAAAGATAGGTTATTAGTTAAATAATTGGCTTAAGAATGGTTAACCTTGCAAAGGGTTGACCTATTCTATAAAGCCCTAACACACAGTCCACTTTGAAAGTGGTTGGTTGTGCAAAAGGGGCTATGTCTGCAAATGCAGACTAGCCCAGGCTCTCTTTAGAGCCCCGAGCATAAAATGGCCAAACCTGCAAATGGTTTTGGGCCCAAATGTTCAGTATTTGGCTTTAATAGCCCAAGCTAAGTCTCAACTTGAGACTGGCTAAGTTTTAAATAGTATAAACATAACAATAAAGCAGGCTAGTCCTGCAATTAGCTTAAAAATGAAGTCAAAGTCTTTAATTAACAGAAAGTAAAGCAAAAGTGGTTAAAATTGAAATAGTTCTTCAAGTTGAAATTGGCCAGTCCTTAAATACCAATGCAAGGACTGACCCTTAGTTAAATAAGTCTAAAAATGCTGAAAACCTGACCTAGGTAGGTAGGGTAATTCAGCAGTGTCCTCAAGGGCATAAAAGGAACATAAATTGGTAAAATGGTAGATTAAATAGAGCATATAGGGACATATGAGTCATTCATGCCCCTGATTTCTGCAATTTTGCAGAGATTTAAGGGCATAATGGTCTCCTTAAAATGGGAAATCTGTAAAAATCTCAAACCCTTAGGGATACATTGGTAAAAGCCCCTAAAAAAGAATCTTTAGAACCTTCCAGCACATGCTGGAAGGATTTCTGGTAACTAATTTAGGGACTAAAGTGTGCATTGGTTAATTTTAGGAGGGGAGAGTTGGGATTTTATCCCATACTTTCTCCCCAAGTTTCAGCCCATTCCTATGCCTATATATACTCTCAAAAAGAGTGTATTAAGGACGGCTTTTGGATAAAAGTTTCAGAGAAAATATAGCAATAGAGCAATAGTATTTTCTGGGATTTTCGAGTTAGAATTTGCTGATTTCTATTGATTTGCTAGGTTATTCTGCTTGAGTTTGGTCTAGGATTTCTGTTGCTTTGGCTGATTCATATTCGCTGTTGCTTGGTTCATTGCTATCCAATCCTCTACTGTTGCATTGTTGCTGAATCCTTGCTGATTACTTGCTTCATTTCCCCCTAGAACTTATTGGTTTTCTCTACTTTGATTCAGGTACTCTTCTATTCCTTAGAAGCTGTAATGGCACGTTGATTGAATAAAAGATGGAGATTCAGACTTAATTTTATGCTATTATGTAACTTAAATGTTGTTGTTAGTGTTAGTATTAGTCTAAATCTGTAGTTTATTTTGTAGTAGGTAGTAGTAGAGAGACGAACACAAAATTTTGTAATAGCTAGTGGTATAGTAGTAGTATAGTAGTAGTAGTATATCACGCCTAATTTAAATAGATAAACCCTAAAATATAAGTAAACAAATCATGATTTCAAATAGCTAATAACTACTGTTTCATAGAGAATGTCGTAAATCAACATAACTTAGCTAATGTAGTAGATCTACACTTGAACATGGAATAGCAAACGTTAGATAGTGATTCATTCATAATTGAATTGATAATCTAATAGTGAGATAAGCCGTAGTAAAAATCAGTGGTTTAATTATGATAAAGTCTTTGAGCCATTTAGATGAAAGTATTCGAGTTATAACCGTGAATGTTTGGGACTATTTAAACTATGATCGTGTAATTAGCTTATTTGGAAATCAATAACTGGGTAGTGAAATAGCTCGATTAGAATCGGATTTGTGATGTTGATAGGTCTAGTTCACAATGAAACCTGTATATAATCTCAACCCTGTTTACAATCTTGCTTTAATAATCTGTAGGTAATTAGTTTAACTGTCCTTCAAGCCTCTTATATAATCCAAACCGTCTTCTCAGAATTAGTACTGACCTCAAATAAAAAGTGTAAAAAGAAGAAGCAGTCTGTTAGTTCTAGTTTATAGTGGCAAATAATTGATTCATACTTGATATCTGATAAATTGATGTATTGGCTTCCCTTTACTAAATAAATAAAAGTGACGTAATTTCATTTCCAATTCTGAGTATTTGTTCCTTTATGAAACTTGTATCATATCTTCTGTTATTACAATCTGGTTTGGGCCCTATGTATAGCGTGGGCCTGAACTGCCCTACGGAATTGTTTGGTTCGTTGATTGATAGCCTGAAGACTGCCTGGGCTTTAAGGCCTGGGCCGATGCTGATCCAGCTAAGCGAAATGAAGAGATCGGGCCTAATAAACAGTGAAAATTACGGGCCTGGATTATTATAGTATTAGCAATACGAATAAGGCAAAAACAATGTATAGCAAATGTAGTTGAACAAAATAGGACCGGACTTTAAAATTAAATTGGGATGAGCCTCGCCCGAATAACACCGGGGCCCCCATTTAGTAATAAGATAACATAGTAGAATCGGAGAGGCTAATAGTGAATTCCATAGCCTCTCCCAAAGTTAAAAGCCGACATAGACTATCTTAAGGCACGATTTTAATATACCTTCCTATGAACGAGTGTGCACTTGGTGCGACTCAAATCCAAATCTCGGTAAAGTTGAAATACACCAAAAGTCATAGGCGTACTGGTTGCGGTATGACTCGAGGCGTGTTTTCGCGATACCGCAAATTCCTAAAAAATGATATTTAACGTAAAAGCACATTATGTTGTTAAAACCTATAATTGAGTCAAACAAAAGTCAAGAACGACAGTGGAGCGACCGTGCTAAAACCACGGAATCCGGGAGTGCCTAACACCTTCTCCCGGGTTAACGGAGTTCCTTATCCGGACCTCTGCTTCGCAGACATTTATAAGAGTCAAAATTCCTCGGATTCGGGATTAACCGGTGACTTGGGACACCATTGTCATTCCCAAGTGGCGACTCTGATTAATTTCTAATAAAATCCCGAACCGATTGTCCTTTAATTGGAAAAGCTCCTTCCCTTACGTTATTTTATCCGTCTTGGGTAATTGAGCGTCGGGGTATACCCTACAAGTGTATTGATACGCATTTAAGCATGTTGGGGTAGTAAAAAAGGGAGGTGTGACAGCTCTGGCGACTCTGCTGGGGATCCAACCCTGAACTCCGGTTTCGGGGTTTAAGAACTCGAGCTCCTTAGAACTGCCGTTCGCGTTTTTATTTGACTTCATTATGTGATTTGAACAACATGCTATGTGCTTTATCGCTTTGATATTATGTGAACCGTATATAAAATTGTGCCGAAAACCCTTCTCTCTTCTCCCTCGGGGATGTGCTTACTGGTTGAGACTCCCCTTTCCGTTAAAGTCACCTTAAATTAAGAAAACAGAGGCCGGATAAGTTACAAAGCCGATTGACTCCGCGGGTCACCGGTACGTAGCCCCTCCTCGATTCGAGTTGTCCGCTCGGGTACACGGTCTAGCAATCCATGAAACCATAAGATTTTGAACATAGGTCTAGGACGATTATTTGCATCATACTTGACTTAGGGGACTCAACACAGGGGTTGGGTCCGTCTAGGACAAGTGACCCGGTATTGAAAAGACCGAGCATGCTATGTGTTGCATTTTATTGTCCTTGGTCGTTATGCGGACCGGCGGAAATCCCGAGGAGAGAAAAATTGTTGAAAAAAAAAAGAAAAAAAGAGAGAGTAAAATAATGATTTGTAGAAAATAGGTACATGGAAAATTTGAAAATTTGAAAAAAAAAGGTGGAACACTTTTGTTGAAATAATTGGTCAATTAATCTGGCCGAACTACGCAGGTTTGATTCTCGCCATTAGGTGGGATACGTAGGCAACCCTTAAACGGGTCCAACCACACTTTTAGAAAAAGACCAAAAAAGATTTTTCTTTTCAAATAATCGAGGTGATTGCTATTTTTGGAAATTGCCGAATGTCCCGAAAGGACGACGGAAGGCTGTTTTTGCAAAAATGGCCACTTCGAAAATCATTTTCTTTTCTTTCCTTCAAAAATTGAAAACTTGCATTGAAAAAGATTTTTCCTTTTTCTAAATAAAATCACCTTAATAAATGTGCAGGACGAGCACGATGTTGAATGAACACTTTTCCCTAAATAAAATCCCCTTGGAGCTGAGATTATGGTGGCAGGACATGGGATCCGATGGTCAAGATTGGGTCAAAAAGTACTTGAAAGGCCTTACGGGGTTACTAGACATGGTTCCTCGAGGTGATGTGGTTCGAGCGTTGGTCACGTTTTGGGATTCGGCACACAACGTATTTCATTTCCCAGATTTTGAACTTACCCCAACTTTGGAGGAGATTGCCTTCTACATCGGGAAGACTGAGGTCCCACTGAAAGGAAAATACCCGGTATCTCCGAGGACGGTGACAGTACATCGCTTCCTCGACTCTTTGAAAATCGCCCGGAATGTTCATAATGAAGATCTGGCCGACGGGTTTTGTTCTTTAAGCTTCATTTACAATAGGTTTGGACACGTTGGAGGTTTCAATGATCTTACCAACAAATTATGCTGTAAGTCCAACCGAGCGAAATGGGAAGAACACCGGAGGTTCGCATTTTTGGTGGCATTTATCGGAGTTATTGTATTCCCGAGGAAAGATGGACATATCAATATAAAAGTTGCCGGAGTAGCTACCACACTGATAGTACAAGATAACTGTACTCTGGCCCCAATAATTGTGGCGGACATCTACCGTGCTCTGACTGCGTGCAAAGCAGGGGCTAGCTTCTTCGAAGGGTGTAACTTGATCTTGCAAATCTGGCTAATTGAGCATCTATGCCACCATCCTTCGTACTCAAGCTATGGTTCGGCTGAACGGACATGTTTGGAAGAGTTCAATACGAGGACAAAGGAAGTAAAATTGCCGGAAGGAGTCCGAGGTTGGATTGTGTATCTTCGATCACTAACTGACGGTCAAATCGATTGGACGTATGACTGGTTACCTCTTGACGAGGTGATATACATGCCAACGGAGAGATCACCGTTTTTGATCATGGGTTTGAAGAGTATACAACCCTATGCCCCATACAGAGCCCTGCGACAGTTGGGTCGGTGTCAGATTATTCCGAGAGATGGGGATCTCAGTGTGCAAGCTGTGGAGATTGGTCCAGACGGGCAATTCCCGGAAGCAAAAATCCGGCAAATTTGGAATGAGTGCCAAAATTTGAAGATTGATACTTGTGTGCCGAATAGAGCAAAGGGGGAGATATCACCTGTGTACTCCACATGGTACCGACGAGGGGTTGAACACGAACGTTTTTCAAAGAGACCTCACTTGCAAGACCTGATAGAGCAATCCGAGGAAAATCAGAAATGGGTGGCCAAGGAAAAGGAATACAAGGCCAAAATCAGTCTGTTGGAGGATAAACTGAGAAATCTTCATTTCGAGAGTGGCTTGCAAGCAGCATCCGATGAAGTGGAAAAGAAACAGCTGAAGAAAGAAACTGATATGTTGAAGGCTCAAATAGCTCAAATGAAAATTGCATCCGAGACCCCAGTTCGTTCAGCCCGAGATGAAAAGTTAATTGAGATTCTCCGGCGGAAAGTAAATGACTATAGCTTTGATTTGGACATAGCCGAAAGAGAGTTAGTCAAGGCTCGGAAGCAAATGGACAAAGACGCCGAGGAAAGAGCCAAGTTGGTTCGGCAGTTACAAGACAAGCACGATGTTGAAGTAGCTCAGCTTAGAAAGAAAATAATCTCAGCCACAGTCAAGAGTAACAAGATTATCAAAGATCTTGAAGAAGAAAGAGAGCACTGCTACACGACTATGGCTAGATTAGAATTGGAGCTACAACAAGTGCAAGAGGACAACCAACATACCTTAGATGCTCGCACTCAACAAATAAGCCGGCTATTGCAAGAAAAAGGGGTCATCAGAGAAAAGATTGTTCGCATCGCCCAATACATCACCCGGAAGACTCAACTTTGTGAAGATATGTCTCGGAGGACTTTTGTATCTGCAGTGAAGTTTTTTGTACAACAAGTCATGGCCGACCTGGATAGGCTTCAAAGGGGATTAGCATATAGGCCCGCGGCAAGGCCGAACGATGCCTCGCGGGCACTAAGTGCATTAATGTACTCTTAGGTCATGCATCATCTTTTATTTTTCTTTTTAAAAAAAACATCACTTTGTAATCAATGTTTTGAATTATCAATGAGAAAACAAGTGTTGTTACCAATTCTTTTGCTTTATGTCATTTCCTTTAAATCCGCTAGGCAAATAAATAGGAGCGTAATTATGAAAACGGCAAGGAAAAAGAGAGAAAAGAAAAAGCAAGAAAAAGAAAAAAAAAGAGAAAAAAAAAGAGCAAGAAAAGAGAAAAAGCAAAAGAGAAAAGAAAAGAAAAGAAAAGAAGAAAAGAAAGAAAGAAAACAAAAGAGCGGAAAAAGAAAAAGATGATTGGTCCAAGTGAGCAGCGGCCGGGATGATGCATAACGACTCGAGCGAATGTGTTTGTTTTTAAAGTCGTTGCATCTTATTTATGCGCTAACAACTAACGAGTGTTGATGTTTGTGAGTCCAGATTTTCTAGGCAACTGGCATTCTGGCTACCCACCCATACAATACCAGATACAAAAAGATGACAAAGGCTGTGTCCCAGGAAATCGAGGCAACTATTGTGGACCCTGCTCACGAAGAAGAGATCGTGGATGTGGCAGGGATGAAAGAAGAAATGTACAAGTTAAGATAGCAGATGGCCGAAATGTACCAGGCTTGGTCTAGAGGTCAACCACTACCAGCCTACCCTGCTAACCCTGCATATGTCCCTCCAGCCAATCCTAACCCTGAGCCACCAACAATGAACTCGTCCTCCACCTACCCCGACTACCCTCACTACTATGCTTCCACCTCCCAGATACCACCACCTCCAGCCAAGCAAGCACCACCTCATATACCACAAGTTGCTCCTGTGTATGTGGCACCTCCGCCCGCTGTTATCCACAAATCCTCTAGTGAACCGATGTTCCATATCCAGGATCCTCACTACTACCCTCCGGAGCCGACTTTCGGACAACACGAGTCTCATGCTCCGATGATGGAAGCAAGTGCCGGGCAAGAAGAGATGGCTCGGAAAGTGAAAAGTCTTGAGAATGCTTTCCGCAATATGCAAGGACTGGGAGGGCAAGTAAGTGTAGCCTACAAAGACCTGTGTCTGTTCCCCGAGGTGCAGCTTCCCGTGGGATTCAAGTTGCCAAAGTTCGACATGTATAGCGGACACGGGGATCCGGTAGCTCATCTCAGAGGATACTGTAGAAAGATGAGAGGCGCGGGAGGTAGAGATGAATTGTTGATGGCGTACTTCAGCCAAAGTCTGAGTGGATCAGCTCTGGAATGGTATACCCGACAAGACCATACAAGGTGGTTCGTCTGGGATGACTTAGCACAAGCTTTCGCTAGTCACTTTCAGTACAATTTGGAGATCATACCCGACAGGTTATCCCTTACCAAGATGGAGAAGAAGCCCGGAGAAAGCTTTAGGGAATACGGTTTTAGATGGAGGGAACAGGCCGCTAGAGTGGATCCACCCATGAAAGAAGGGGAGATGGTGGATTGTTTTCTACAGGCTCTGGAGCCAACATACTACGGCCATCTAGTGTCAGCAATTGGAAAGAGTTTTAATGAAGTTGTGAAAATGGGGAGTTTTGTAGAGGAAGGTTTGAAGACAAACAAAATTATGAGTTTTTCGGCTATCAAGGCCACCAATCAAGCTATACAGAGTGGAAACGGGGGAGTGATGGGAAAGAAGAAGAAAGAAGAAGTAGCAACCGTAGAAAGTAGGCCATGGAGTCGCAACCCACATTATAACCCACCAAGACCCTACCGCCAACACCCACCAAGCCCGTCAACTCCATATAATCCACCACCACCATCTTACCCGCCAAACCCATACAACACACCAAGCCCATATAACCCACCACCACCACCATACCCACCAACAGTTCCACATTACCACCACCCACAAGCCCAAGCTTACCCACCACCACCACCCCATGTGTGGAGAGCTCAAGCTCCACACAATGTGTACCACACCCAGAACACATACCCAACCCCTAAACCTTACCGAAACCAGAATAGACCCAGGCCGGACGCTGATTGGAGAAACAAAGCAAGAAAAACATTCACCCCTCTCGGAGAATCATATACCAGCCTTTATCATAGGTTGAAAGAGTTGGGGATGTTAAGACCAGTTGCACCAAAAGTTCCAAACCCACCCCCGAAAAATCTTGATTCTTCTGTCAGATGTGAATACTGTTCGGGAACATTGGGCCACGATACTGAAAAGTGTTGGCAATTGAAGAATGCCATTTAAGATTTTATCGATGAGAGGAGAATTGAAGTACAGGCTCCCGAAGCCCCAAACATTACCCAGAATCCGCTGCTAAATCACCACGAAACACATATGATAGAATTGGTGCAGGGTGATGGCAGTCAAAAACCATCTCAGGCCGTCATGATGATAAAGTCGAGTGGCAAGTTAGAAAAGGAAGTTGTGAAAGAGAAAGCGATTGTTGAGAAACCAAAGCCAGTAGTGGTGGGAGGTTTAAAAGTGGTAGTGCCGGGCGCAAAGACGATCGTGACTGTGAAAGGCGCAAGTGCAGAGCCAGTAATCATAAAACCAGTAGTGCAAATGCCAGTGGTGAGTACAAAGACTGTACCTTGGAACTATAACAAGGTAGCAGTAGTTTACAAGGGAAAAGAGATTTTCGGTGAAATTAATGAAACGCATGGACTCACTCGGTCGGGAAGGTGTTTTGCTCCGGAGGAATTGAGAAAGATGAAGATGGTAAAAGAAAGTCAATTGAAGAAGCCAGTGTCGGAGGAGGAAGCAGAAGAATTCCTTAAGAAAATGAAGTCACAAGAGTACTCAGTGGTTGAGCAGTTAAGAAAGACCCCTGCCCAAATTTCTTTGCTATCTTTGTTGATACATTCAGAAGAACACCGGAAGGCTCTTATGAAGATTCTAAATGAGGCTCATGTTCCGGAAAAGATTTCAGTGTGTCACTTGGAGAAGATTACCAGCAAAATTTTCGAGTCTAATAGGATCACCTTCTCTGATAAAGAGCTGCCGGTGGAGGGAACTGAACACAATAAAGCATTGTACCTTACAGTAAAGAGTGAAGAGTCAGTCGTGACCAGGGTATTGATTGACAACGGATCGAGCGCTAACATCTGCCCGCTGTCAACCTTGGGGAAGCTGAACATTAGCCCGGACAGAATCCGGAGGAACAGTATTAATGTGAGAGGGTTTGACGGCGGAGGTAAAAACACGTTGGGAGATATTATTTTGGAAGTGACCATCGGTCCCGTTGATTTTACTATGGAGTTCCAGGTGCTCGACATTGCCGTGTCGTATAACTTGTTGTTAGGACGACCCTGGATTCATGCGGCCAAGGCAGTACCATCTTCTCTACACCAGGATGGTCAAGTTTGAGTGGGAAAAGCAAGAGATTGTCGTACACGGGGAGGAAAATGCTTGTAATGTGGTAGCACCTTTTGATGATACTAATGGGGATAGAGGTCATTGGGTCTACCAAGTGACGGATGCTATAGTAGTGAACAGAATTGCTGAAGGGGAAAAGTTGCCAACCCCTATGATGGCACCAACTGCTGTGATGGTGGCCAGAGAAATGCTGAGAAACGGATTTGCACCGGGGAGGGGATTAGGCAGAACATTGCAGGGAGTCATTCAACCAGTTCAGCTTCCGGAAAACAAAGGTACATTCGGCTTAGGGTTCAAACCCACCTTTGCCGACATCTAAAGAGCCTCAAAAGCCAAAAAGAACTGGACCTTCCCCAAACCCATACCGAAATTATCCGACACCTTCATCAGGCCTGGTACAAAATATCAACCATCTGCTGCGACAAAGTGCATTGAGACCCAACTTGATGAAGAAATGCTTGGTTTTGAGAAGATGTTTTGGGAGGTGAATACGATTGAAGCAGGGGAAGGCACGAGCAAAATGGACGTGCAATTTGTGGGACCCGGGATCATGTTGAATAATTGGGAAGCTACTCCTTTCCCTATCAGGAAGAAGTCTCGGTAGTTAGCTCAAAAATTTTCATCATTGCTTTCCCGAAAGTTGTTATTTTTATAGTTTTCTCATTCCCCTCATGAAAACAAAATCACCATGTATCCCGAACATTGTTCACTCTTTTATTAATGAAATGCAGTTTCCCTTTTTCTTCACTTTTGCCTTATTTTTCTTTATTTTTCCTTTTGTACAGTTTTGCATGTGTTGATTCCAATGCCATGTCATGCGTGAAGGATTCTAGACCCAGTTCTGACAATCACGTTACTATACAAGAAATCGAGGAAGATAGTGAAATAGAATGTGAGGATGAGGAAGCCCTGGAGGAAATAAGTAAGGACATGAAACAATACGAGGAAAAACCCAAACCGAATCTAAGTGATACGGAATCTGTAAATTTGGGGAGCGAAGATGATGTCCGAGAAACAAAGATTAGTGTGCATTTGGAGGCACCCCTCAGGGATGAATTGATAAGGTTGTTACATGAATTTAAGGACATCTTTGCCTGGTCCTATGATGACATGCCCGGGCTTAGCACGGATTTGGTGGTACACAAGTTGCCTATCTACTCTGAATGCCGGCCGGTAAAACAAAAGCTGAGGAAATTCAAAACGGACATTAGCGTAAAGATAAAAGAAGAGGTGAATAAGCAGTTTGAGGCAAAGGTCATAAGAGTTACCAAATACCCCACCTGGTTGGCAAATGTTGTGCTGGTCCCGAAGAAAGATGGCAAAACCAGAGTGTGTGTAGACTATAGAGACCTCAACAAAGCCAGTCCGAAGGATGACTTCCCATTGCCAAACATCCACATATTGATTGACAATTGCGCCAAGCATGAAATCGGTTCGTTTGTGGACTGTTATGCAGGTTATCACCAGATCCTTATGGACGAAGAAGATGCTGAGAAAACTGCCTTCATTACACCTTGGGGAACATACTGTTACAGAGTAATGCCGTTTGGATTGAAGAATGCCGGGGCAACTTACATGAGGGCAATGACCACAATGTTTCACGATATGATGCATCGAGAAATTGAAGTATATGTGGACGATGTCATTATAAAGTCCAGAAAACAACCTGATCATGTGAGATTTGAGGAAGTTTTTCCAAAGACTCCGGAGGTACAATCTAAAGCTCAATCCGGCGAAGTGTGCCTTTGGAGTACCTTCAGGGAAATTACTGGGGTTTATTGTGAGTCGGCGAGGTATTGAACTGGATCCATCAAAGATCAAGGCTATTCAAAGTCTACCTCCGCCGAAGAACAAAAAGGAGGTCATGAGTTTGCTAGGAAGGTTGAATTACATTAGTCGGTTCATTGCTCAATTGACATCAACATGCGAGCCGATCTTCAAGTTGTTGAAGAAAGATGCAGCAGTGAAATAGACCGACGAGTGTCAGGAAGCCTTTGACAAGATCAAGGAATATTTGGCCAATCCTCCGGTGTTAGTACCTCCAGAACCAGGGCGACCTCTGATTTTGTATCTAACAGTGCTGGATAACTCTTTCGGTTGTGTACTGGGTCAACATGATGAGACAGGCAAGAAAGAACAAGCCATCTATTACCTCAGCAAAAAGTTTACATCCTACGAGGTGAAGTATACCCAACTGGAAAGAACTTGTTGTGCATTGATTTGGGTAGCTCAGAAGCTAAAGCATTATTTGTCAGCATACACCACGTACTTGATATCACGATTGGATCCTCTGAAGTATATATTTCAGAAGCCTATGCCTACGGGAAGATTGGCCAAATGGCAGATTCTGCTCACAGAATTTGACATTGTCTATGTAACTCGTACGGCAATGAAGGCACAAGCTATTGCGGACCACTTAGCCGAGAATCCGGTGGATGATGAGTATGAACCATTGAAAACATACTTTCCGGATGAAGAGGCAATGCTTGTCGATGAGATGGAGCAAGAGGAGAGACCAGGATGGAAAATGTACTTTGACGGAGCCGTCAACAGCAGGGGCGTTGGTATCGGAGCGGTACTCATTTCAAGTACGGGTCAACACTATCCCGTCACAGCTCAGCTTCGATTTTTCTGTACCAACAATATGGCCGAATATGAGGCGTGCATCTTAGGATTAAGGATGGCAATTGACATGGGTATTCAAGAGATTTTGGTCATGGGTGACTCGGATCTCTTGGTACACCAAATTCAAGTGGAATGGGAGACACGAGATTTGAAATTGATACCATATCGGTATTGTTTGCACGAGTTGTCTCAAAGATTCCAGGTCTATAGAGTTCAAGCACATCCCAAGAATGCACAATGAGATTGCGGATGCTTTGGCCACATTGTCCTCTATGTTGCATCATCCGGACAAGACATATATAGATCCACTCCAGATCCAAGTCCGAGATCAGAATGCTTATTGCTTCGCTGTGGAAGAAGAGTCGGATGGAGAGCCGTGGTATCATGATATTAGAGAATACTTGAAAGTTGGCAAATACCCGGAGCAAGCCACCGGAGACCAGAAGAGAGCCATCAGGCGTCTAGCCAATGGATTTTTCTTTAGTGGAGGAGTGGTATACAAAAGAACACCAGATCTGGGTTTATTGCGGTGTATAGATGCACAACAAGCAGATGAAATCATGATTGAAATACATGCCGGAGTATGCGGACCCCACATAAGCGGATATGTTTTGGCAAAGAAGATTTTGAGAGCTGGGTATTACTGGCTCACTATGGAGCGTGATTGTATCAGGTATGTAAAGAAATGCCATCAATGCCAGGTACATGGGGATCTGATCCACTCCCCGCCTTATGAGTTGCACACAATGTCAGCACCTTGGCCCTTTGTTGCTTGGGGCATGGATGTCATCGGCCCAATAGATCCAGTCGCTTCTAATGGGCACAGGTTCATTCTAGTTGCAATTGATTATTTCACCAAGTGTGTCAAAGCTAAGACATTCAAGGCGGTGACGAAGAAAGCGCTGGTGGATTTTGTGCACGAGAATATTATATGCCGATTTGGAATCCCCAAGGTGATTATCACAGACAATGGAGCCAATTTAAACAGTCATCTCATGGCGGAAGTTTGTGAAAGGTTCAAGATCACGCACCGCAATTCCACACCTTACAGGCCAAAGGCGAATGGAGCAGTAGAAGCGGCAAACAAGAATATCAAGAAGATTCTCCGAAAAATGGTGGAGGGATCCAGGCAATGGCATGAAAAGTTACCCTTTGCTCTCATGGGTTACCGCACGACGGTACGTACTTCTATCGAAACCACACCTTATACACTGGTGTATGGAACGGAGGCTGTTATACCCGCAGAAATAGAAATACCGTCATTGCGAATTATAGCCGAATCTGAGATAGATGACGATGAATGGGTAGAGGCCCGGTTAGAACAGTTGAATTTTATTAATGAGAAGAGGTTGGCCGCAGTCTGCCATGGGCAGTTGTATCAGCGAAGAATGGCCAGAGCATATAATAAGAAGGTACGACCTCGAAAGTTTGAAGTCGGACAACTGGTATTGAGGCGTATCTTACCACATTGGGCCGAGGCAAAGGGCAAATTTGCGCCAAACTGGCAGGGACCATTTGTGGTATCACGGGTGTTGTCCAATGGAGCATTATATTTAACAGATGTTGAAGGAAAGTGCGTAGAGACTGCTATCAATTCAGATGCAGTCAAAAGATACTATGTATGATTCCTTTTCAATTATGTGTTTTGTATTTTGTTGTGATTTTGGAATTGAAATGACGAAGGCGTTTTATTCTCTATCCAAACACTTTATCCATTGATAACCCCTTTGGAGCCTTAATGAATGAATTCTTTCATATCCCTCTCTCGGAATCGCTCTAATGCAATAAGATTGAAATTGCCAGAATGAAAAATGAAATGATGGAAAAATGAAAAAAAAATGAAAATGAAAAAATGATGAAAAAAAAATGATGAAAAAAAAAGAGAGAAAAAGAAAAAAAAATCGGGAAAAAGTCAAAAGAAATCCATCTAACTAATGAAGTTAGATGAACTACGTCTGACTTGATCCCGAAAGGGTACGTAGGCAGCCTCGCTGAGGTTCAGTCACAACAAAGGAAAAAATCCAAAAAATTCCCCACATATTAAAACTGGGGCAGAAGTTATGTTTAATAATTCCGAGAGTTGTAAATATTTTTAACCCTCGTGAAATTTTGAGCCTTTATATCTTTCTTTCTTAACCCACCCAAAAGCCACGTTACAGTCCAAAGAAAGACCTTCCGATCAATTTTGAAATGATAACAAATACAACAAAAGAGGAGCGAAGCATCGGATAATACCCGTGGTACAGAAAACAAAATACAAAACAAAAAATATATAAAAAAAAATGAGAGAGTCTCATCAGTGAAAACCTTAGCCGGCACTGTGAGGCGATTGTGAGGTTGAGAGAAATAAAATGAGAGAGTCTCATCAGTGAAAACCTTAATCGGCACTGTGAGATGATTGTGAGGTTGAGAGAATAAATGAGAGAGTTCTATTGGTGAAAACCTTTCGAGGCACCTTAGGGCGATCGTGAGGACTATCAGAAAAGAGAAAAAGCAACGAAAAAGAGTATCAGTTTGGGTCAAAGGCAATTCAGAGTCTGAATAATGATTGGAACGAACTGGGTCAGAGTTTAAATACATGGCATGGTCAGCGGAATCAGCCAGCAAATACCCGGATAAGTTCTGTCATCTCTCCAAAACACCCTTACTTTTCTTTCATTTTCTGCATTTCATTGTTTACCTTTTTGAGAGCTAACTACCGGCTCCTGATAACGAAAGCTGAAACAACACTGGATCAGAAAGGATAGAAGATTGGGGAAGGAAATAAAGAAGCTTGGCAAACATGGCCAAAGAAAAAGAAAACAAAACAAAAATAGAGAAATGAGAAAAATACAAAAAGAGTCTGCAAGGGACAAGAAGTCGAAAGTCATGCAACATGAGAAAGCAAAAACAAAGGAAGCAATGAGAAGTGGGGACGGCAGATGCCAGTTGCCAGCAGTTTATATCTAATAAATTTTTGTTTCATGCAGGAACAAACTGTCACTAATCACTTTAAAGTGAATGTGACCGATGTGGAAAATTTAAAATACCAAAAAGAGAAAGTCTGCCGAATAAGTGGAGAAATTCACAGGCAAGAGATAAGTTGGTAAAAAGAAAATATCAAAAAGAGGAAGGTAACATCTTTTAAAATCCACTCTCCAGTCCTCAGGCTGAGGGAATACTTTCTGCATCGCACTGCACGTTTAATTTCAGTTAGGTGCCCACCTTCTAATACGGGAATATTTTTCTGCATCGCATTGCACGTTTAAATCCTGTTAGGCGCCCACCTTCTAATACGGGAATATTTTCTGCATCGCATTACACGTTTAATTTCAGTTAGGTGCCCACCTTCTAATACGGGAATACTTTCTGCATCGCATTGCACGTTTAAATTCTGTTAGGCGCCCACCTTCTAATACGGGAATACTTTCTGCATTTGTATTGCACGTTTAATTTCAGTTAGGCGCCCACCTTCTAATACGGGAATATTTTTCTGCATTTGCATTGCACGTTTAATTTCAGTTAGGTGCCCACCTTCTAATAGGGGAATATTTTCTGCATCGCATTGCACGTTTAATTTCAGTTAGGTGCCCACCTTCTAATACGGGAATACTTTCTGCATCGCATTGCACGTTTAAATTCTGTTAGGCGCCCACCTTCTAATACGGGAATACTTTTCTGCATTTGCATTGCACGTTAATTTCAGTTAGGTGCCCACCTTCTAATACGGGAATATTTTTCTGCATTTGCATTGCACGTTTAATTTCAGTTAGGTGCCCACCTTCTAATACGGGAATATTTTTCTGCATTTGCATTGCACGTTTAATTTCAGTTAGGTGCCCACCTTCTAATACGGGAATATTTTCTGCATTCGCATTGCACATTTAAATTCTGTTAGGTGCACACCTTCTAATACGGGAATACTTTTCTGCATCGCATTGCACGTTTAATTTCAGTTAGGCGCCCACCTTCTAATACGGGAATATTTTCTGCATCGCATTGCATGTTTAATTTCGATTAGGTGCCCACCTTCTAATACGGGAATATTTTTCTCGCATTTGCATTGCACGTTTAATTTCGGTTAGGTGCCCACATTCTAATACGGGAATATTTTTCTGGCATTTGCATTGCACGTTTAATTTCAGCTAGGTGCCCACCTTCTAATACGGGAATATTTTTCTCGCATTTGCATGGTTTATATAGTTAAAAGCCCACACTCGGCGTAAAAAGAAAAAAAAAGGTAGTTTGTTGTTTTGTTTTGAGCAGTGTTCAGCTCGAGATCAAGAAAAACAAGAAAATCAACAAAAAGAGAGTCAACAAGAAAAGAAAAATCAACAAAAAAAAAAAGAGTCAGCATCAAAGAAAATCAACAAAAAAGGAAGATTCTGCATCACCGGAAAGGGAAGAAGAGCAAAAGCTAGATTAAGAACAATTGTAATTATAGGATCATAGCTTAGAATAGCTTCTTCATTTTACATTTTTCCCCCCCGGTGTAATAAGGAGTAAGTCAACAGGTCTCAACAGTGTCAATGCAACAGTGAGTCTGGTAGTTTTTAAAACTGCCAGACCTTCCCGAACTACACTGACCTGATTCCTGTTTAGCCCAGGATATGTAGGCAACCTCTAAAGCAGGGTGCGGTCAAAAGGTTTTCAAAAAATGCTTTCACGGAATGTGCCAATGTGCAAAAATCTCTTATCATTGCTCACTTGTCTTTGCACTGAAACTCTTCGTGTTCCCGAGCAAAGAGGGGCAGCTGTGAGCACATGATTTTTGCACTAAGCAATTAATTCCAAGATTAAAATAAATATATTTTTGAGTGCAATTACTTGATTTATTTGGAATTAGCTATACTTTTGAGTTTGAATAAGTAGAAATTAGAAGAAAATCAAAAAAAATAGGTTAGGAAATTAATTTGTTAGTATAATTGGTTAGATTTTAAGGAAAATGCAAAAATAGTTTAAATAGGGGAAAATAAGGAAAAATAGTAGAAAATTGCAAAAAATATTAGATAATTAGCATAAGTAGGAAATTAGGCTTTATAATTTTTTATAAGAAAAGAAAAAAAAAGTATAAAAGAAAATACATAAAAATCATTAAAACCATTAAATACAAAAACATATATATAGGTTTATAACGAACTGGGCCAGTTGAAACCTATTTGTTTGGCCCAGTGTATTGGCCCAAGAGACGGCCCGTCTGATCCATGAAGCAATCAATCCAGGCCGTTCGTGAGAGGTGATCCAACGGCTCGGATAATTGGGCGTATTAATGATTAATAAAGTATGCTGAGATTTGATCTCAGCCGTCCATTTAAGATTGATCCAACGATTTGAGACCTTGGTCTCACAAGCAATTAAACGGCGTCGTTTTAGTAACGCACCTCTGGACCGTCGATCTTGATCATTTGGACGGTTGAGATTACCTCGGACTCAATGGCTATATAATGCTTATGTCCGAACAAGGTCTTCATTTTGTGAACCCTAAAGACCGCCGCCCCAAACCCCTCTCCTTCATCTCCATCGTCTTCACCATCTTCAAACCTAGCCGGCCATGGCGGCCACCACTCCCACGGTGGTCGCCGATCTCTTTCAACTCCCTTCTCGTCTTCTCCTTCTTCTATTTCATCTTCTCTATTAAGAAACTCCAAAGAACTCCCCTTCTCCAGAACTCCGGTCACCGGAACTCATCGCCGGTGACCACTAAAGTATGAACCATCGCCTCAAACCAATGCCAATCTATTCCCCTTCCTCTGATCTACACCCCTATATCACTCACTCCCCTCGAATCTGTCCCAGCTGTCTCGAATATTCCAGAGAAGGTCGTCGGAACCCTAACTCCAGCGACCCCCAAAATCAAACCACCCCAAAGACCGTGCCTTTTACACTCCTGAACACCCCCCCCCCCCTATAACTCAGAACTCAAAAAGGCTCCATCTTTGAGCCTAAAAGAAAGATCAGAAAAGAAATTTAAAAAAAGGGTCTGAGAAGAAATAAAGAAAAAGAGAAAACAAAAGAAAGGTCTGAAAGAGACCGGAAAAAAGAAATAAAAGAGTGAAAGGGGAAGCTCAGGGGACAGGCCCTGCAAGCTAAGTACCCTAACCCTCTTCTTTGCTTTATTTGCTTTCCTTATCTGTTTGCTTGTTATTTTCTTTCTGTTTTCATAAGATTTCATCTTATTTGTTTCTGTCTGTTTGTTTCTATTTTAGATCTTGAAATCCTGTGACTTCATCTATTAGTATTAGAATTTTCTCAACTTGTTCATTCTTTGTATATCTTTTTGTTTTGTTTCGATTATGTTTAGTTTACTTAGCTTTAAAAGATCTATCTTTTCCTTTTCATCTTCATGGTTTGTGGTATCTGATTGATTAGGTTCAAAATATGACTATGATTCTTCACACGCTTAGTTCTTTAGTCATTTGCTATATCTATCTCACTGGTTTGGACTGTTGTTCTGATTTGAAGACTTGACTTGGATATCTTTCTTTTATCTTTGTTTTTCCTTTTCTGTTAGTATTAGACCTATCCATCTTGTTGGTCTTCGATATCTCCTTTTGCATGTTTAAGCTTTGACTCCCATCCTGTATTAGTCTACCTTTATTAGCTTTCAATAAGTTTGAATGAGTCTCCTCTTCTAGTCTTTTTCATGATTAGTCTTAGTGCTAGGACTAAATGTTAGCCTCATATCTGAGTTGGTTCTGTTTGACTTTTTCCCTTTCATCTCAACCATGATTTGATTAAAGTTGGCTTTATTCTAGTTCTTTATGAGTTTCATTGTTTTCTTTTTGGCATAAGTCAAGGATTAGTCATTAGGCTCTTCTATTTACTTAGAGATCACTACTTCAAATAACATCCTCACATGCATGTCCTTGATCTTTCTTCTGTCACTTTTGCATGATCTTCTTTATCTTCTTCATATCTCTCTTGTTCCCCATTGTCACTTTTCACATGTATACATCAAGCTAGGGAAATCCGATTACCATGCTTATGTTATGTCCAGTTGAATCTGTTGACTATTTTTGTGATAACTTAGTATCTATGTACCTGTAACCATGAATGCTAAGTGTTTTTAGAGTTTTTCAGTATGCCATCTAGCATGAAACGATTGTAACTCAGCCTGCTTAATGTTTAATTGACACTTTGCTACTTGAAATTGAGTTTGTAAGTCCGATTAATTAAAATTCAACATTATCCAACTTCTTTTCTGAGTTTTGATTAGTTGATAAACATATTTGGTTTCATGTGTTTATGTGTGCAATTGCATGTTGAAATGGCTAAGTTTGCAATAGTTTGATGTTAAGTATGAACACTGTTAATGTTTATTATGCTTAGGAGAATTGGTTATAGCTGCTAGTATTAGGATCCTTAGAGTGGCTAGTTTTGAAATAGGACTCAAACTGAAAATCACAAAAAAGATAGGTTATTAGTTAAATAATTGGCTTAAGAATGGTTAACCTTGCAAAGGGGTTGACCTATTCTATAAAGCCCTAACACACGGTCCACTTTTAAAGTGGCTGGTTGTGCAAAAGGGGCTATGTCTGCAAATGCAGACTAGCCCAGGCTCTCTTTAGAGCCCTGAGCATAAAATGGCCAAACCTGCAAATGGTTTTGGGCCCAAATGTTCAGTGATTGGCTTTAATAGCCAAAGCTAAGTTTCAACTTGAGACTGGCTAAGTTTTAAATAGTATAAACATAACAATAAAGCAGGCTAGTCCTGCAATTAGCTTAAAAATGAAGTCAAAGTCTTTAATTAACAGAAAGTAAAGCAAAAGTGGTTAAAATTGAAATAGTTCTTCAAGTTGAAATTGGCCAGTCCTTAAATACCAATGCAAGGACTGACCCTTAGTTAAATAAGTCTAAAAATGCTGAAAACCTGACCTAGGTAGGTAGGGTAATTCAGCAGTGTCCTCAAGGGCATAAAAGGAACATAAATTGGTAAAATGGTAGATTAAATAGAGCATATAGGGACATATGAGTCATTCATGCCCCTGATTTCTGCAATTTTACAGAGATTTAAGGGCATAATGGTCTCCTTAAAATGGGAAATCTGTAAAAATCTCAAACCCTTAGGGATACATTGGTAAAAGCCCCTAAAAAAGAATCTTTAGAACCTTCCAGCACATGCTGGAAGGATTTCTGGTAACTAATTTAGGGACTAAAGTGTGCATTGGTTAATTTTAGGAGGGGAGAGTTGGGATTTTATCCCATACTTTCTCCCCAAGTTTCAGCCCATTCCTATGCCTATATATACTCTCAAAAAGAGTGTATTAAGGACGGCTTTTGGATAAAAGTTTCAGAGAAAATATAGCAATAGAGCAATAGTATTTTCTGGGATTTTCGAGTTAGAATTTGCTGATTTCTATTGATTTGCTGGGTTATTCTGCTCGAGTTTGGTCTAGGATTTCTGTTGCTTTGGCTGATTCATATTCGTTGTTGCTTGGTTCATTGCTATCCAATCCTCTACTGTTGCATTGTTGCTGAATCCTTGCTGATTACTGCTTCATTTCCCCTAGAACTCATTGGTTTTCTCTACTTTGATTCAGGTACTCTTCTATTCCTTAGAAGCTGTAATGGCACGTTGATTGAATAAAAGATGGAGATTCAACTTAATTTTATGCTATTATGTAACTTAAATGTTGTTGTTAGTGTTAGTATTAGTCTAAATCTGTAGTTTATTTTGTAGTAGGTAGTAGTAGAGAGACGAACACAAAATTTTGTAATAGCTAGTGGTATAGTAGTAGTATAGTAGTAGTAGTATATCACGCCTAATTTAAATAGATAAACCCTAAAATATAAGTAAACAAATCATGATTTCAAATAGCTAATAACTACTGTTTCATAGAGAATGTCGTAAATCAACATAACTTAGCTAATGTAGTAGATCTACACTTGAACATGGAATAGCAAACGTTAGATAGTGATTCATTCATAATTGAATTGATAATCTAATAGTGAGATAAGCCGTAGTAAAAATCAGTGGTTTAATTATGATAAAGTCTTTGAGCCATTTAGATGAAAGTATTCGAGTTATAACCATGAATGTTTGGGACTGTTTAAACTATAATCGTGTAATTAGCTTATTTGGAAATCAATAACTGGGTAGTGAAATAGCTCGATTAGAATCGGATTTGTGATGCTGATAGGTCTAGTTCACAATGAAACATGTATATAATCTCAACCCTGTTTACAATCTTGCTTTAATAATCTGTAGGTAATTAGTTTAACTGTCCTTCAAGCCTCTTATATAATCCAAACCGTCTTCTCAGAATTAGTACTGACCTCAAATAAAAAGTGTAAAAAGAAGAAGCAGTCTGTTAGTTCTAGTTTATAGTGGCAAATAATTGATTCATACTTGATATCTGATAAATTGATGTATTGGCTTCCCTTTACTGAATAAATAAAAGTGACGTAATTTCATTTCCAATTCTGAGTATTTGTTCCTTTATGAAACCTGTATCATATCTTCTGTTATTACAATCTGGTTTAGGCCCTATGTATAGCGTGGGCCTGAACTGCCCTACGGAATTGTTTGGTTCGTTGATTGATAGCCTGAAGACTGCCTGGGCTTTAAGGCCTAGGCCGATGCTGATCCAGCTAAGCGAAATGAAGAGATCAGGCCTAATAAACAATGAAAATTACGGGCCTGGATTATTATAGTATTAGCAATACGAATAAGGCAAAATCAATGTATAGCAAATGTAGTTGAACAAAATAGGACCGGACTTTAAAATTAAATTGGGATGAGCCTCGCCTGAATAACACCGGGGCCCCCATTTAGTAATAAGATAACATAGTAGAATCGAAGAGGCTAATAGTGAATTCCATAGCCTCTCCCAAAGTTAAAAGCCGATATAGACTATCTTAAGGCACGATTTTAATATACCTTCCTATGAACGAGTGTGCACTTGGTGCGACTCAAATCCAAATCTCGGTAAAGTTGAAATACACCAAAAGTCATAGGCGTACTGGTTGCGGTATGACTCGAGGCGTGTTTTCGCGATACCGCAAATTCCTAAAAAATGATATTTAACGTAAAAGCACATTATGTTGTTAAAACCTATAATTGAGTCAAACAAAAGTCAAGAACGACAATGGAGCGACCGTGCTAAAACCACGGAATCCGGGAGTGCCTAACACCTTCTCCCGGGTTAACAAAGTTCCTTATCCGGATCTTTGCTTCGCGGACATTTATAAGAGTCAAAATTCCTCGGATTCGGGATTAACCGGTGACTTGGGACACCATTGTCATTCCCAAGTGGCGACTCTAATTAATCTCTAATAAAATCCCGAACCGACTGTCCTTTAATTGGAAAAACTCCTTCCCTTACGTTATTTTATCTGTCTTGGGTAATTGAGCGTCGGGGTATACCCTACAAGTGTATTTATACACCTTTAAGCAGTTGGGGTAGTAAAAAGGGAGGTGTGACAAGAAGTACAACCTCATGTGTGATCTTTGATGAGATCATAGGATTCACTAGACATAGGATTCTCAAAATAATGGTAAACAGGGTTTATTAGGAATGGAAAAACTATAGGAGTGGGGGAGGAACCAGGAGTTGACAAGGTGATAGAGGGTGTGAAATAATGGCGCTCTAGGGATGATTTCAAGAATAATGATGAAGTGGAAGCGATGTTAATAGTGGGAGAGTAAGATCTTTTTTTATCGTCATCAGATGAATACATGATATATGAGTATAGAGAGAGACGAAGAGAAGATCCCAGTTGTACATAATAGATGAAGGTTCATGACTTGCCTTGAGAGAAAAAGAAGGTTTTATTGGAAGAGGGGCTAATGATGAGTAGTGAGCAAAATATGTTCTGAATAGTTTTAAAAATGGTGGCAGGTTTGTGGGGAAGTGTTACTGTGCAGAGAGGATGAAGGATTTGAAAGAAAAGACATGACACACAGACGCTGAAAAGTTGGATGATATGGCATTTGAACTAATTTTGTTAATAGATTTTTTTTTTATTTTAAGAGGGCATGAATAATAAGCACATTACTACTAACCTGAAATATAAGAACCTGATGTTAGAACAGTCTTTTGAACAAGGTTTTAGCAGCTCCCATTTTGCAGTTTATATCCATACATTTAACTTCTATGATCGTCAAACGTACTTACCTACAATGGTATTGATGTGAGTTAGGCTTGGTCAGAAAACACTTTAGCTACATTTACCTGATGGTCTCTTACATAACCAGTTAATTGAAGATCAGGTTCTTTATTGGATTCATATGACTCCGTCTTTTCCTTGATTTTTCTAGAATGTTCACTTCTTGAGGCTTTGATGCTGATATCTAAAGTTCGGTGTTTGATTCTGCATTGCTTTCTACCGATAAATCCCCTTCCTTCATATTGATCCTCAGAGGAGGATATCTGCCTTCAAAGTTTTCTCCGATTGTTGATAAGGTCATTTCATTTTTCTTTCTTGTCTCCCAGAAGATGAGGCATGAATCATCACAGGTGCACTTTGGTTTTCCAATTTGAGACAGAAGTTGGTTGAGGAGAGAAATATGGAGGTTAATTTGATTTCCCATACTATGTGTTCTGCTATTTGTGTAGTGTTATGAGCTGCATCTTTACTTCTTCCTTCATCTTCATTGGTAGCAAGTAACGTACCAGATTCTTTATAAGACATGGAGAATGGTGTTGCATTGTCTTTTGCTAGTCTCCTTCATTTTGCTCACTTTATCATCCTCTTGATTTGAAGCCTCAGATATTTTCCAGAGACAGGATTGGTTCATCATATTAATCCTCACGGTTTCTTTATTGACAAGTAAGGTTGTCATGTGAAATACCTCGTGAGCATCTCCTGCCATTTAGTGCTTCCTTTGTTGTAGACCTTTTGACTTTGTTTTGTGGGTTGTTCCCCAAAGGGATTCCTTCACTCGTCTATTTGCATTGTGCTTCCCAAGTTGATCTTTCATGTTGTCATGAGCAAGGCATTGTCTTCCAATTAACGGTTCCTGGCGAGTTTTGATTTTGGAAGGACCTGGTTCGACACCTGTTCTCAAGTAGAGAGTATTGTTCATTCTTTTTCCTAGAATTTTAGGTGATTCCATAAGCGATGAGCATTATCCATGCATCATTTTCTAGTTCTGTCATTTCCTATTCGAGTGCCAAGGGAACCTTTCTACCTTTTCATTCATAAATAATGTACCCTTTACTTTCTTCTCAAGGATACATTCCCTTTCTACAGGCCTTACAGTGAGAAGCATTTCATGATATTTCCAGTTGCATGTTTTAGGAATTTACTATCCATAGTGTATCACAGTCAACTTCTTATCACTACTACCTGCACATGCACATCAAGGGTTAGATTTAGGAACCCAAATTATTTTGGGTCCGTTGTTATTATAAAAAAGATGAATGAGAGATTTCCTAGTCCATGCAGGTAGCATCCACTTTTTGCGAGTGGTACCGGGTCCTTTTATAGTAGTCACTCTATTAGTGAGTGCTTTGTTCTTCTGAATAGACTGAACCCTGGCCTGACAATTTTCTTTAAAATGCCCATTCTTTCCGCATTGGGTACATAGCCAGTTATTAGGTACAATGATATACTTGTTGTGTGGGTTGTAGAGAGTTTTCTACCTTTGAAACCCGATGACCTTCTTGTTCCTACTATTGTTGAGATGCATGGAAGTAATATCACTTGAGGACCAGGTCCACTTCAAGGATTTTTCAAGATCATTTTTTACTTTCTCAAACTCAGCTTGGAATTGCTGATTTCTCTTGAGTTCACTGCAAAGACTAGTTTTTACAATAGTTAACTCCTTTTCCAGCAAGATGTGTGACTCACTGGCTACTTCATTCCCTTTCCCAAAACTTACAATCCTATGTTCTCTATTGAGTCCATCAATGGTTTTCTCTGGATCGGTACATATTGCTAATAGGTCATCCCTCCCCTCTTCAGTGGATGCGACTTTTTCTTCTAATCCGTGTTTCTCATTATTAAGGCCTTCTATTGTTTCTTTTAGATCAATAACTACTATGATCACGTCGTCTCTCTCATTTTCCACACAGGTTATTCTTTCATTCAAGGCCTCCTTCTCTATTTTAAGATTAGCTATGGTCGTATCTCGGTCCACTACATATACCACTAAATTATCTCTAGATTTCTCTGTCTCTCCTAGTTCTATTGTGAGTGTCTCTTTATCGTTTATAAGGCTATAATAGGCATCAATTAAGATATTTGATAAGGACCTTAGCTTTTTGGAAGAATAGGATTTCAGATTTCTCTTAACATCCCGAAAGCTTACCTCACCGTTTTCATCTTCTTCATCATCATCATTTGACTGAGTCATCAGTGCGAACAGTGAGTCATACTTCGTTTCTTTAGCTTCCACTGCCAACAGGGAACTATTTTCTGCATCTGATTCCCTTTTGGATTCATTTGAGGAGTCTCCCCAAGCAGCAATGTCTTGCTTAACGATATTGTCTACAGCACTTTCTCCATTGAATCTTTTCTCTAGAACCAAGTTCCTTTTTCCTACTTTGTCAGGATTGTGCTTGTACTACTCCTGTTTTTCAAGTAGGTAGTCTTTGATGAAATGCCCTGGCTTTCCACATCCAATACAGAGTTTCGCTTGAGCTTCCCCACTTTAGTATGCCACCATTTCTTCAAACCAATTTTTGAAATCTCTTAGTAAGGTAGGCCATGTCACTATCTTTATCACTTGAATCACTCTATTCTGCTTTAAGCACCATGTTATTTTCCTTCTTAGGCTCTCTTCTTTCATTGTCTTTCTTTATTTTCATCTTATAAGTTTTCATATTAATAATAAACTCATCCATGGTCAGAGTCTGTAGATCTTTAGCTTCCGTGATTGCATTTACCTTACTTTCCCAAGACCTAGGACATTGAGGATTTTCGTTACGAGCTTATTTTCGGGAATGCCATCTCCAAGTGAATGAAGGTAATTTATGATGGAGGTGAATCTAATATGCATATCTTGTATAGATTCATCATCCTTCATCCTAAAGAGTTCATATTCTATGATGAGTATGTCAATTTTGGATTGATTGACCTGAGTGGTTCCTTCATGAGAGGTTTGCAACGCCTCCCATATTTCTTTGGCAGTTTGACAAGCTAACACTCTGTTGTACTCATCAGGCCCTATGCCCTACATAAAAAATTTCTTGGCATGATAGTTCTTTTCTATAGCTTTTTTGTCAATATCGTTGTACTCTCTTCTTCCTTTTGGCACCATTTGACCTATTTCTTCAATCTTCTTCATGGGAAAATGTGGACCATCACATATAATGTCCCATAGCTCTGAATCTTATGCCATAATGAAATCAGGCATCCTAGTCTTCCACCAGCCGTAGTATTGTCCATTGAATCTGGCAGGTCTATAGGTTGATTGTCCTTCTTCAAAACTTAGTGTAGCAACCATTGAGGATTCCTCCTAGGTGTTAGACTGATAGGAGAAAGCTACTCTGATACCAATTGATGACTTATATGAGTCCACCAAACTATAGAGTACATAGTCTTTTGTGAGATTGATACGTAGAATGCAGTAACGACTAAATGTAAAGAAGGCTAGAGATTTTCTACGTGGAAAATCCCACACAATGGGATCAAAATAACACGACCTACACCTGTAAGCTTTAAACTCAACTAACTTGTAATCTAACTATTACAAGCCACTTTGAAAATAACTCTCCTAGTTACAGAGGATTTAACTTATGACTATTCCTAGTTGAAACATAAACTCTAAAGTTTATGATTTTGGTTTGTTCCTAATACAGCGCTTCTAAGAAAGCAAACTAGGAATTACAATGTAGAACAATTAACAATATTACAACTCAAATATGGACATTCATAAGACTCGATTTGAAGTTGATCCTTAGTGGAGTTGTCTTCTTGTTCTTGACACACACAGTGACTTCAATGCTAGATGAACTTTGTTATGCTTGAGAGAATATCACTGAATGCACAAAAAATTGTGTCTTGCACCAGGTTGTATTATCACAAAAGATATCACAATGGATAATGATGTTAACTCTTGGTGTACTTCTTCCCAGAGAGAAGCGACTGATGCACATTCTACATATCCACTTCTGAGAAGTTGCATTCCAGTTAGATAGTTGGCTTTGCTGTAAGGACATACCGACAGACGAGGTCCTAGTTGTGTTCCTCTTTTGTAACAGTTGCCAGATTGTCACTTTCTTTTGTCATGTTACAAATGTGTACTTGACTTGTACTTTTTGTCAGAGAACCCTGAAGCAATAGGTCTGTATTGTGTTCCTCTTTATCTTCATTGCGTAGAGTTACTGACTTGCTTATGTCATAGAACCCTAAAGAGCCAAATCATCAGATCCCTATTGTCTTTCCTCCTTTGGTGATATTCAGGCTTAGACTAGTTTACATCAAATGTATGTCATGTGTGCCAGATGCTCTATCTGGTTCTTCATGACAAGGTTGTTAGATCATCAAAACATAATATACTAAAAATCCATCAAACAACATCACTCCTAACGTATATGAGGGATCAATACAGAGGATTAAAAGGTGGCGTTAGGGTTAACGAAATCTTGGTGCGATCCGAGTGAGTCGTACTTAATGTCAGCTAGTGTGACTTGGGGTAATATGTCTAGTAAATTATGGTAATTCCTCGGAAGAGAGTTACAACACTCAGAGTGCTCATGATCGAAAGAAAATATTTAGGTGAAATTATAGAAGACGTAGCGGGAAGGATCCCGAGAATTAGGGAAATCATAACTCTAGAGCTCCTTAATCATGTCTCTAACCCTTAGTATATTTAGTTGTCAATTTACTATTTTAATTTGTTAGTTAATTAGTTAAAAACAAGAATCTTAATATCTATAAGTTAGGAATTTTTCAAACGTGTCTTCCTTGTGATATTGAACAGTTGTAGCTAAGCCTTAGTTCTCTGTGGGATTAGACTCTGGACTTATAAACTAGATTATTTTGCAACGACCGCTTTGTCCTTTTTATAAGGCATAGTTGGGCATGATCAACCATCATGGGATAACTCGCAAATGTAGAGCTTTTTTCGCGTCAGTAGTGCCACATTTGTGAAGGCTAGAGTACAAGAGCACATATACGTGATATAGGTCGCACCTGCGGAACCACACTTGTGGTGGTTTTACTATAGAACTGGTGTTTGGAATGTGGACTAAGTTTGTAGAAGCGAAGTTGAGGTTGCAGAAGCGACGTCCACCTGTGACTTAATGAGCGCAAATGCGAGGACAACCAGTAGGGGCATATCTTCAAAGGTTTAGCTCATTATTTCATATTTTGAGACTAGAGCTCATATTTGAGTGATTATTGAGGTGATTTTCACCCACTTAGTTTGGGTAGATTTTCTTAACTCGGGTTATTATTCATGGTTTTATCTTTGATTTTGGCATTTGATTGGTGAATCTAAGAAGGGGGGGTGGATTGCCTACACTTTAAGAGAGGGTATTTTATGAATTTAAGTACAGACTTGGACTCGATTTGGGAAACTAATTACACATTTGGACTCTGAAAGTTATGGGCCATCGAATCTCGGCATTAGTTTTAGATTTCGGGAACATGGGCTCGAGTTTCCTTTAGGAACTTCTTCAAGGGTTTGCTTTATGGATTGAGATCACTTCTTATAGGATTGATGACTTCCTTGGTTGTTATCTAGCTTGGATTTGTGCGATCGTTAGTCTCGAGAGGTTTTTGATGTGATTCGATGTTGAATAATAGTCGGATGAGGTAAGTATCTTGATTAAGCTTGGTTTGAGGGTAATTTCCCAGTCGTCTCTGATATTTGTTATGTGTTAAGGTGAAATAAATGCATAGCGATGAACGTATGTGCGTGCACCGTGGTTATTCATGATATAGGTAGTTATTAAGCCATTACATGGTCAATTTTGCTATCATGCTTATTTGAAATCATATTTTCTCCACTTGTATGACTACGTTGACTATTATTCATGATAGAAATTATGCCTAGTTTATGTGCTTATCTGTTGAGACATAATAGGGCTATTTTTCTATGTTGAGCTTCTTGCCCTAGCCGTAGTCACACTTTTCAATCATGATATTATATTCACATGTTATATCACAATCTTTGTACACTTCTTACATGTTATCTCACATATTGTTAGCATCTTTACTTGTATTACGAGGTTTTGAGTGGATTTTGGTTTGTGGTATATTGATTATGATATAGTGAGATGTTGGCATATTGAGATCTAGGAGGATTAATTACTGAGCTAGGGGCCATAAAGTCGTATTGTTATCGATACTAAGGTAACAAGTACGCCAAGGCCTGTTAGGATGAGTGGTATTGATAGCAAGGTGATGCGTGCACCAGGCCATTTGGGTTGTGTTATACAATCGTTGACTTCTAATCCAATCAGCGCTTTGGCTGGGATCTACCCCTCCGGAGTCGAGTGATAACCCATGGTCTTTGGACCCTGTGAGTGCAGACACTTGGTATGTGCTAAGTGAGAGGATTTGCTCTACGCACCCGTATAGTGCTGAGAGTGTGTATGTTTGTATGTGTGAGAAAGTATCTTTTGTCATCTTGATTCTCATTGTGAGAGTGATGAGACTGATTGAGGGGCACTTTGTGCCAGACACTTTAATGTGCTGAAATTATGCATTCCTGATATTCAAATTGTGATTCTTTGTAGATTTGACTTGTATATCTGACATGGAGGCATATAATTTAATTAATCCTCATGCTAATAGGTATTTGATATCTCTACTTGGTGTTTAAATCTTGATATGATAGTTTTATCTTGTAAAATACATGTCTAGTGAATTCTGTAAAAGTTGATACCTTGACTTTTATATCTAAAAGCATGTCTAGCTTTCTTCATGTTGTGTTAAGCTGAACATGTTATTGTTTGAGTTGTTTTTATTTATATGCTATTATTTTGTTATTATTGTTATTGTTGGATGTGAAAATGAGCACCAGACCTTGCCTAGGTCGTCACTATTTTCAGCTAGGCTTGCTACTCATTGAGTATATGTGGTCGGTTACACTCATATCACACTTTTCACTTCGTGTGTAGATCCAGGTGTTGCTGATAGCGGTGGTTGCCATAAGCTGTATTCGAATTTTCTTGGAGCTCTCCAGGTAAAATTGATGTGTCATTTGCATGCCTTGAAGTCCCCTATTTTATATGTTCTTACTAGTCAGCCTTCTAAATAATGTTGTATTTTATTCATACCTTGTATTTAGTATCTATAAAGCTCATGTACACGGTGACACCGGATCCTTGGCTGGATTTATTTGTATTGACATTTTAACTTTGATTATTTTATTCTGCTTTTGAGACCATTTATTATCATTATTGAAGTTTATTTTTGCATATTTATTATTTGATTTCCTACAAGCGGTGTTAGGTGCCATAACAGCTCCATTAGGAATTTTGGTTATCAAAAGTTGGATTTAGAGTGCTAAGTTGCTTATGTCACGACCCGGATTTTTCCCCCAACATCGGGATCGTGATGGCGCCTACTCGTGGTAGCTAGGCAAGCCATTGTATTCATACTATCCTGTTTTTAACACAATTTTAATTAAATAAATGCGGAATACTTTATCGAAATGGAAATAACAAATCACAAGGTGAAAATCATACTGAAATCCTCTACCCAAGACGTGGAGTCACCAACTCACGAACTACTATGGAATACTACACATAAAAGTCTGAAAGAAATATATCATAATTCTGTTTGTCTCGGAACAAAGAGACTACAACTAATAACATAAATAAAGAGAGAGACTCCGGGCCTGCGGACGTCTGAAACCTACCTCGGTCTCAAATATGATCAACTCCCACGCAATCTATTTACTGCTGCTGCTGCTCCTGATCGTAACCTGGACCTGTGCAAGAACGCACAGAAGTGTAGCATCAGCACAACCGACCCCATGTGTTGGTAAGTGCCTGGCCTATCCCGGCGAAGTAGTGACAAGCCTAGGACCAGACACTCACATAAACCCGTGCAATTCAATATATATATGTGTACCACAAAATAACAAGAAATAATCAAGTAATAACACAATAAGGAATATCTTAAAGAATTCAACAATTAACCACAGTTAATAATTTCATAAAGAAAACAAAGTATAATGTAAACACGAATAATATCACTTCAAGAAATAGCAAGCAATTACACGGCATCACCCTTCGTGCTTTTACTCTCATCCTCACCAAATAAACAAATAAAGTACACGGCATCACCCTTCGTGCTTTTACTCTCATCCTCACCAAACAAACAAATAAAGTACACGGCATCACCCTTCGTGCTTTTACTCTCATCCTCACATCCATAGTACGGCATGATCCTTCGTACATGGTTCAATAACAGGGCACGGCATGATCCTTCGTGCATAATCAATAACAGAGGCACGGCATGATCCTTCGTGCATAATCAATAAATAAACATGGCACGGCATTAACCTTCGTGCATAAATAAATAAACATGGCACGGCATCACCCTTCGTGCATTATCACTCTTCCTCACCCAAATAACAATCACAGATAAGGGCAGAGAAAGAAACAACAATTCATAAATCGTCCCATCAAGGGCAATCAATAATTATCTTCACAACAAGTCCCAACAAGGGAGAACAATAACAATTCACCTGTAATATATCTCAAAATATCATTTTCCAACGACTCACGATCATACTAGACGCCAGTGTATGGATGCTCGTCACCACAACCCATACACCGCACTCGATCATATAACACATAACACATAATCCTATTCCCTCAAGCTAGGATAGAACAAACACTTACCTCGAATGCTTATGAACAATTCACTCCGTGGAAATGTCTTTTCTTTCAATTTGGCTCCAATCCAACCGTATCTATACAAAATTGATTTAGTATCATCAATTCTACTCAACAAACAAATTCTTAATACCAAATACAACTTTTACAACATTCTGCCATGAGTAGTGAATTTCAACCCCGGGCCCACATGGTCGGAATTCGGGGTTAGAACTAAAATCCGGTTACCCATTCCCCCACGAGTTCATATATATAATTTGTTTCAAAATCGGACCTCAATTCGAGGTCCAATTCCCCAATTTATGAAAAACCCTATTTTCTAACAAAAACAAGAATTTTACCATGAAAATCTTTGATTTCTTATGAAAAACATGTTTAATGATGTTAGGAATTGAAAGAATTAAGTAAAAAGTGACTTACAATCGTTTTGATGAAGAAGAAATCCTTGAAGAATCGCAAATGGGTGTTTTGGTTTTGTAAAATGTGAAGAAATGACTGAAATTCGTGTTTTTCAGGTCTCTGTGTTCGCATTTGCGAACATGGGTTCGCAATTGCGAACCCCGACCAATTTCTGGAGTTTGAAAAATAAGCTAAGGGTGGGAAGTTCGCATTTGCGAACATTTGTTCGCATTTGCGAACAGCTCGCATTTGCGAACTAATGTTCGCATTTGCGAACAGTTCGCATTTGCGAACTAATGTTCGCATTTGCGAACAATAGTTCGCATTTGCGAACCAAGGCATAATGGGGGATGTTCGCATTTGCGAACTTTTGTTCGCATTTGCGAACATAGGCTGGCACTGGGGACCTTCGCAAATGCGAACAATTGTTCGCATTTGCGAACAAGGCTGAGCCAAACGGGGCTTCGCATTTGCGATGAATGTTCGCATTTGCGAGCCTGTCCCCCTTCGCAATTGCGAGAAAACTTCGCAATTGCGAAGCCAACAGTTGGGTGAAAAACCAGCAGTTCAAAAATTCAGAGTTTCATCCAACGGCCTATCAAATCTTTACCCGAGCCCCCCGGGCTCCAAACCAAACATGTACACAACCTCAAAACACATTATGGACTTGTTCGTGCGATCATATCGCCAATATCACTTCGTTTTAATCAAATCAAGCCTCAAATTCATGATTTTAATACTTTTGATTTTCAAAACTTCTTAACATCGGAACTCAAGGTCCAAAACATCTCAAACGACATCCAAATGTCACCAAACTTTACAGAAATCACATATATGATATTTAAGACTTGTACCGGGCGTCGGAACCAAAATACGAGCCCGATAGCAAGGTCAATTAATTTATTTCCTTTAATAATTGCATTAAAAACAATTTCACATAAAAATTCATAACTTGGGCTCTAGGCCTCAGAATTTCGACTCCGGACGCATGTCCAAGTCCCATATTTTTCTACGGACCTCTCGGGACCATCCAATCTCGGGTCCGGATCCGTTTACCAAAAATGTTGACCGAAGTCAACCATATCAATATTAATATCATTTTTATCCAAATTTCTCATAGAATTCATATTTTCTATCACAAAATCTTTCCGGCTACAAGCTCGGATCGTGCACGTAAATCGAGGCAACATAGAATGAGGTTTTCAAGGCCTCAAAAGCTCGAAATGATTAATTAAATAAGTGATGACCCTTTGGGTCGTCACAATCTCCACCTCTAAAACAACCGTTCGTCCTCGAACGGACAAAAGAAAGAAGTACCGAGTCAGGAAACAAGTGTGGGTAACGGCTCCGCATATCAGACTCGGACTCCCAGGTCGATGCCTCAGGAGGCTGACCTCTCCACTGAACACGCACAGAAGGATAACTCTTCGACCTCAACTGTCGAACCTGCCTGTCTAGAATGGCTTCCGGCTCCTCCTCGAAAGATAGATCATTGTCCAATTGGACAGTACTGAAGTCTAACACATGTGTGGGATCGTCGTGGTATCTCCGAAGCATAGATACATGAAAAACTCGATGCACGGCTGATAAGCTAGGCGGCAAAGCTAATCTGTAAGCCACCCCTCCCACTCTGTCTAGAATCTCAAATGGCACGGCATTAACCTTCGTGCATAAATAAATAAACATGGCACGGCATCACCCTTCGTGCATTATCACTCTTCCTCACCCAAATAACAATCACAGTTAAGGGCAGAGAAAGAAACAGCAATTCATAAATCGTCCCATCAAGGGCAATCAATAATTATCTTCACAACAAGTCCCAACAAGGGAGAACAATAACAATTCACCTGTAATATATCTCAAATTATCATTTTCCAATGACTTACGATCATACTAGACGCCAGTGTATGGATGCTCGTCACCACAGCCCCATACACCGCACTCGATCACATAACACATAACACATAATCCTATTCCCTCAAGCTAGGATAGAACAAACACTTACCTCGAATGCTTATGAACAATTCCGTGGAAATGTCTTTTCTTTCAATTTGGCTCCAATCCAACCGTATCTATACACAATCAATAACATTAACGGAGCTAGAAGCTCTCTTTAGCCCATTTAAGCATATTAAATCACGAAGCAATAGCGATACAAATAACGAAAACAGGGAACCAAGTCCCATAATACAATAACTCCCATAGACCAAGGGTCAAGAGTCATGAGCCTCTAAAGAACATAAGTGTAATAAAGTTTATAACAACTCAGTGCGGAAAGGAAAGACAACAAGATAAGAAATGACAGCTAGAATGGGAGTCAGGTCCTGCGGACGCTGCAGCTACCTCGACTATCCCGCACAATGCCTCCGAGTAGCTACCGAATCAAGTCTGCTGAGAGGTACCTGGATCTGCACACAAGGTGCAGGGAGTAAAATGAGTACTGCCAGACTTAGTGGTAATAAACAAGGGTAAGACAGCCGCAGATAAGAAATCCGCAATAAAGCACTATGTAAAACTATAATCAGCTACCCTGTCATAGAATCAATATTCACTGTACCTGTACCAACAAATACCAATAAATAGCATAACAGCTAGGAGATGTAGCTAAATGCAATGCAATGCATGATATGACCGCTACGGCGCGTAGCCCGACTCCAATTTTGGGTACCCGTGCTCACCGTGGGGGTTCAGACTCCGGAGGGGCTCCTACAGCCCAAGCACATCTCATAGAGATATTCCTGCGGCGTGCAGGTCCGATCCAACATATATCTCGCTGCGGCGTGCAGCCCGATCCACTACTAGTCAGCTAATATGCAGATACAGCCTCGCAGGCTCAAAAGTAGTTTTTGAAAACTCTTTTATCATTTTTCAGTTGGAAAACAGTAATATCAAGTTCCAGAGATTGGAATTAGCATAATAACAAAAATAGCTGCGGACTAGTAGTAAACTAGCATGTCTATGTGATAAGACAATGATAACGATCCTCGCGGATCCAATAACTGGCTCACGGCCCACATGTATACTCAACCGCCCAAGAATGGGGTTCCTCGGCTCAAGAGTGGCCATTATCACAATATATATATATATATGCAACCATCCGAGAAGGAGGTTCGACGGCTCTAGAATAGCCAATAATACAATATCAACAGATTGGACTAATATGTAGTCTCTAGTTCATGATCGACCCCGCACTCTCAAGAGTGTGCGTGTCTCGCCGCTATACAGCGTCACAAAGTGGTATACCGGGGTTTCGAACCCGCCTGGTCATCACCCACATCTATTACTCACCTCAATACGGCGCGACGACTACTCCGCAATGCCCTTGCCACGAGAATCAAGCTCCGCACGTGTAGAATCTGATCAAATACAGTAAAAATACAACAATTTAGGCCAATGGGACGACACCCAATCAATACAACTCAATTTACATCAAAATTCCCAAAGTTGTCAAAACCCGACTTTCGGTACGTTTCTCGAAAAATTACGAAAGTCACATATTCGGAACCCTCATCTCAATACGAGTCTAAGCATATCAATTTTACCAAAATCGGACTCCATTTGCCCACTCAAATCCTTGTTTTTCTACAATTTAGGCCTAGGGTTAAAACCCACATCTAATCTCCCATTTACAGAGAATTAACCAAGGATTTCATGTTAAAATGATGTAATTAAGCCACAAAACTTATCTCCAACGAAACCCCGATGATTTCCCAAGCAATCTCCCGTCAATTTCTCCTCTTGGAACTCAAAATGGAGTTTTGGGTTAATGAACCCGTATGTGAAATGTTTCTGGTTTTTAATTCACTGCCTGGGCCGTTTACACTATGCGATCGCATCCCATCCTTGCGATCGCGTAGAACAAATGATAGCTCGAAATAATTAAGGCTATGCGATCGCACTACCTCTCCGCGATCGCATAGAACATCTCACCCAGGCTCCAAATTACTACTATGCGATCGCAGACCGACCACGCGATCGCATAGAACAATAAGCTTCTTAGGCACCCCGGATCATTTTACCCTATGCGATCGCACCAGTGACCCTGCGATCGCAGAGTGCCAGGTTCCATACCTATGCGATCGCATCTCCTATTACGCGATCGCATAGAACAACTCTGGGGCTCACTTCCATCCTTCTATGTGATCGCAATGACCCTATGCGATCGCATAGAGCATCCGTCTGCAACAAAACCAGCAGCCAACAGCAGTTCAAAAATAGAAGAAATGGTCCGTTTGGACCCCCGAAATCAACCCAAGGCCCCCGGGACCCCAACGAAAACCACCAATATACCCCATAACACGTTTCAAACTTGTTCTAATCATAAAAACACCATCCTAAACATCAAAATCACCAATTACACACGGATTCAAGCCTAAATTCCTTAAAACTTTCCGAATTACGCATTCAATCAAAAACCCGACTAAACGACGTCCGAATGACCCGAAATTTTGCAGGCACATCCAAAATCACCTAACGGAGCTACTGCAACTGTCGGAATTCCATTCCGACCCCCGGATCAAAATCTCACCTACCGTTCGGATTTCGCCAAAATTCAACCTTAGCCAATTCAAGCCTATTTCTACACCGGGCCTCCAAATTCAATTCCGATCGCTCCCCTAAGTCATAAATCACCTCCCGGAACTAACCGAATCATCAGAATCCGATTCCGAGCCCTCTAACCAAATAGTCAACTCCGGGTTGACTTTCCTTATTCAAGTTTCCTTCACAAAGGTTATATGCCTCATTTTCAATCCAATTCACTCCTAACTCACCCGATAGACTTTAACACTGATATAAAAGCATAAAACATACAATTTCAACATGACGGGGTGGTAATTTCCGTGACGACGGGCCGGGTCATCACAAATTCACTCCGTGGAAATGTCTTTTCTTTCAATTTGGCTCCAATCCAACCGTATCTATACACAATTGATTTAGTATCATCAATTCTACTCAACAAACAAATTCTTAATACCAAATACAACTTTTACAACATTCTGCCATGAGTAGTGAATTTCAACCCCGGGCCCACATGGTCGGAATTCGGGGTTAGAACTAAAATCCGGTTACCCATTCCCCCACGAGTTCATATATATAATTTGTTTCAAAATCGGACCTCAATTCGAGGTCCAATTCCCCAATTTATGAAAAACCCTATTTTCTAACAAAAACAAGAATTTTACCATGAACATCTTTGATTTCTTATGAAAAACATGTTTAATGATGTTAGGAATTGAAAGAATTAAGTAAAAAGTGACTTACAATCGTTTTGATGAAGAAGAAATCCTTGAAGAATCGCAAATGGGTGTTTTGGTTTTGTAAAATGTGAAGAAATGACCGAAATTCGTGTTTTTCAGGTCTCTGTGTTCGCATTTGCGAACATGGGTTCGCAATTGCGAACCCCGACCAATTTCTGGAGTTTGAAAATTAAGCTAAGGGTGGGAAGTTCGCATTTGCGAACATTTGTTCGCATTTGCGAACAGTTCGCATTTGCGAACTAATGTTCGCATTTGCGAACACATGCTGTATAAGGCAGTGTTCGCATTTGCGAACAATAGTTCGCATTTGCGAACCAAGGCATAATGGGGGATGTTCGCATTTGCGAACTTTTGTTCGCATTTGCGAACATAGGCTAGCACTGGGGACCTTCGCAAATGCGAACAATTGTTCGCATTTGCGAACAAGGCCGGGCCAAAGGGGGCTTCGCATTTGCGATGAATGTTCGCATTTGCGAGCCTGTCCCCCTTCGCAATTGCGAGAAAACTTCGCAATTGCGAAGCCAACAGCTGGGTGAAAAACCAGCAGTTCAAAAATTCAGAGTTTCATCCAACGGCCTATCAAATCTTTACCCGAGCCCCCCGGCTCCAAACCAAACATGTACACAACCTCAAAAACACATTATGGACTTGTTCGTGCGATCATATCGCCAATATCACTTCGTTTTAATCAAATCAAGCCTCAAACTCATGATTTTCATACTTTTGATTTTCAAAACTTCTTAACATTGGAACTCAAGGTCCAAAACATCTCAAACGACATCCAAATGTCACCAAACTTTACAGAAATCACATATATGATATTTAAGACTTGTACCGGGCGTCGGAACCAAAATACGAGCCCGATACCAAAGTCAATTAATTTATTTCCTTTAATAATTGCATTAAAAACAATTTCACATAAAAATTCATAACTTGGGCTCTAGGCCTCGAATTCGACTCCGGACGCATGTCCAAGTCCCATATTTTTCTACGGACCTCTCGGGACCATCCAATCTCGGGTCCGGATCCGTTTACCAAAAATGTTGACCGAAGTCAACCATATCAATATTAATATCATTTTTATCCAAATTTCTCATAGAATTCATATTTTCTATCACAAAATCTTTCCGGCTACAAGCTCGGATCGTGCACATAAATCGAGGCAACATAGAATGAGGTTTTCAAGGCCTCAGAAGCTCGAAATGATTAATTAAATAAGTGATGACCCTTTGGGTCGTCACAATCTCCACCTCTAAAACAATCGTTCGTCCTCGAACGGACAAAAGAAAGAAGTACCTGAGTCAGGAAACAAGTGTGGGTAGCGGCTCCGCATATCAGACTCGGACTCCCAGGTCGATGCCTCAGGAGGCTGACCTCTCCACTGAACACGCACAGAAGGATAACTCTTCGACCTCAACTGTCGAACCCGCCCGTCTAGAATGGCTACCGGCTCCTCTTCGTAAGATAGATCATTATCCAATTGGACAGTACCGAAGTCTAACACATGCGTGGGATCGCCGTGGTATCTCCGAAGCATAGATACATGAAAAACTCGGATGCACGGCCGATAAGCTAGGCGGCAAAGCTAATCCGTAAGCCACCCCTCCCACTCTGTCTAGAATCTCAAATGGGCCAATATACCTAGGGCCGAGCTTGCCCTTCTTCCCAAACCTCATCACGCCCTTCATAGGCGACACTTGGAGCAATACTCGTTCACCAACCATGAAATCCACATCTCGAACTTTACGATCCGCATAAGTCTTCTGCCTGGACTGAGCTGAACGCAATCTCTCCTGAATAGTCTTGACCTTATCTAAGGCCTCCTGAACTAAGTCTGTACCCAATAACCGAGCCTCTCCCGGTTCAAACCATCCGACTGGTGATCGACATCGCCTACCATACAATGCCTCATATGGAGCCATCTGGATGCTAGATTGGTAGCTGTTATTGTAGGCGAACTCTGCTAATGGTAGAAACCGGTCCCACGAGCCTCCGAAATCAATAACACAGGCTCGAAGCATGTCTTCAAGAATCTGAATAGTCCTCTCGGACTGGCCATCCGTCCGAGGATGAAATGTTGTACTCAACTGAACCTGGGTGCCTAACTCCTGCTGGACCGCTCTCCAGAACCGCGAGGTAAACTGCGTTCCCCGATCAGAGATAATAGATACCGGCACCCCATGGAGACGAACAATCTCCCTAATGTAAACCTCCGCTAACCTCTCCGACGAGTAGGAGACAGATACTGGAATAAAGTGTGCTGACTTGGTCAGCCTATCAACAATGACCCAAATAGCATCAAATTTTCTCCGAGTCAAAGGAAGTCCAATAACGAAGTCCATAGTGATCCGCTCCCATTTCCACTCGGGAATTTCAATCCTCTGGAATACACCACCAGGTCTCCGGTGCTCATATTTCACCTGCTGACAATTTAGACACCGAGCGACATACGCAACGATATCTTTCTTCATTCCGCGCCACCAATAGTGCTGTCGCAAGTCCTGATACATCTTCGCGGCACCTGGGTGAATAGAGTACCGCGAACTGTGGGCCTCTGCTAAGATCAACTCTCGAATTCCTTCGACATTGGGCACACAAACTCGACCCTGCAATTTCAATACCCCATCATCATCTAGATTTACCTGTGTGGCACCTCCCCGCTGTACTGTATCTCTCAACTCACGCAAATGAGGATCATCAAATTGCCTCTCACGGATACGCTCTAATAAGGAAGAACGAGCGACCGTGCAGGCTAACACTCTGCTAGGCTCAGAAATGTCTAATCTCACGAACCGGTTGGCTAAGGCCTGGACATCTAGAGCTAATGGTCTCTGATTGACCGGGATAAAGGCAAGACTCCATGCTGGTAGACTTTCTACTCAATACATCGGCCACCACATTGGCCTTACCTGGGTGATATAGGATAGTAACATCATAGTCCTTCAGCAACTCTATCCATCTCCACTATCGTAAATTCAACTCCTTTTGCTTTATCAAGTACTGTAGGCTTTTTTGATCAATGTACACCTCACATGTCACACCATATAGATAATGCCTCCGGATCTTTAAGGCATGAACCACCGCTGCCAACTCAAGATCATGAACTAGATAATTATTCTCATGTATTTTCAACTGCCTCGAAGCATACGCAATAACCTTACCGTCCTGCATCAATACCGCTCCAAGCCCTGTACGAGATGCGTCACAATAAACTGTATAAGGCCCTGCACCTGTAGGTAGTACCAACACTGGTGCGGTAGTCAAGGCTGTCTTGAGCTTTTGAAAGTTCGCCTCACACTCCTATGACCACTGAAACTGGACACCCTTCTGGGTCAACCTGGTCATCGGGGCTGCAATAGAAGAAAACCCCTCTACAAAACGACGGTAGTAACCTGCTAATCCCAAAAAACTCCGGATCTCAGTCACTGAAGCTGGTCGAGGCCAATTTTGGACTGCCTCAATCTTCTTTGGGTCTACCTGAATACCTTCCACTGATACAATGTGACCCAGAAATACTACCGAACTCAGCCAGAACTCACATTTAGAAAATTTGGCATATAGCTGGTTATCTTTCAGAGTCTGAAGAACCACTCTGAGGTGCTGCTCGTGCTCTTCCTGGCTGCGGGAGTACACCAGGATGTCATCTATGAAGACTATCACGAACAGATCTAAGTAAGGCCTGAATATCCGATTCATCAACTCCATGAATGCTGCTGGGGCATTGGTCAACCCGAAGGACATGACCAAGAACTCATAATGCCCATATCTAGAGCGAAAGGTCGTCTTAGGAATGTCAGCCGCCCTGATCTTCAGCTGATGGTAGCCTGACCTCAAGTCTATCTTAGAGAATACCCTCGCTCCTTGGAGCCGGTCAAACAAATCATCAATCCTCGGCAGTGGATACTTATTCTTTTTGTCACCTTGTTTAACTGCCGGTAATCAATACACATCCGCATCGAGCCATCCTTCTTCTTTACAAATAACACAGGTGCTCCTCAGGGGGAAACACTGGGCCTGATAAAGCCCTTCTCAAGAAGGTCCTGCAACTGATCTTTCAACTCTTTTAGTTCCGGCGGGGCCATACGATAGGGTGGAATAGAGATGGGCCTGAGTGCCCGGTGCCAAATCAATACAGAAATCAATATCCCCGTCGGGTGGCATGCCCGGCAGGTCTGAAGGAAAAACCTCCGGAAACTCTCGTGCAATAGGGACTGACTCAATGGAAGGAACTTCTGCGCTGGAATCACGAACATAAGCCGGATAAGCTAGACACCCCTTCTCGACCATACGTCGAGCCTTAACATAAGAAATAACAGTGCGAACGGAGTGGCTTGAGGTACCCTTCCACTCTAATCGGGGTGATTCTGGTAAGGCTAAGGTGACAGTCTTAGCATGACAAACAAGAATAGCATGGTATGGGGACAACCAGTCCATCTCCAATATGACATCAAAATCTACCATATCCAAAAGTAACAGATCAACACGGGTCTCAAGACCCCCAAATATAACTACGCACGAACGATGCACCCGATCGACTACAATGGAGTCACCCACTGGTGTAGCCACATAAACTTGGAATATCCAGAGCATAGCTGGGCACAGCCAAATACGGTGCGAAGTAGGAAGACACATAGGAATAGGTAGATCCAGGGTCAAATAATACCGAAGCACCTCTGCCACACACAAGAATAGTACCTGTAATCACAGCATCTGATGCCTCTGCCTCTGGCCTGGCTGGTAAAGCATAGAATCGGGGATCTGCACCTCCCCTCTAAGCTGCGTCTCTAGGACGACCATCAACTGGCTGACCTCTACCTCTCGCTGGACGGTCTCCACCTCTACGGTCTCGACCTCCACCTCTATAATCTCTACCCCCACCTCTGGTTGGCTGGGCAGGCTGAGGGTCAGCTGGGGCATGTATCATGGGACGAGGGCCCCGCTGCTGAGTGTTGCCCGTCGCTCGAGGGCAGAACCTAATAAAATGACCTGGGTCACCACAACCGTAGCAACTCTTAGACTGATAGGGCTGCTGGCCCCGACGACCCGAATGGCCTCCAAGAACACTCTGAAGAGGCTGAGCATTAATAGGAGACTGGTCTGAATAATGCCCCCGAAAACCACGATCACCTGATCCACCCTGTGAAGCCTGAAGGGCGGAATGAAAAGGCCTGGAGGACTGGCCTCTATCAAAGGATTCTCTGCTACCAGAGGAAGAACCACCAAACCTGCCTGAATGACGAGGCCTCTTATCTGAAGAATAACCGCCTTCCCTAGCAAGAGCCATCTCAACTCTGCGTGCTGCATTGGCTGCCTCCTGAAATGATATGTCACTCCCCACACCCATAGCCATCTGGAGTCTAATCGGCTGATTGAGCCCATCTATAAATCTGCGGACCCTCTCCCGCTCCGTGGGAAGTATCACCACTGCATGACGAGCCAAGTCAATAAATATCGTCTCATACTGTGTAACTGTCATAGTGCCCTGATGGAGGCGCTCAAACTGCCTCCGAAGTACATCCCTCCGAGTAGTAGGGAGAAACTTCTCCATAAATAGTTCCGCAAACTGGTCCCATGATAAAGCTGGGGACCCTGCTTGTCGAGTCAGGCAATAATCTCTCCACCACGTTTTGGTGGATCCTGCAAGTCTGAAGGTACAGAAGTCAACTCCGTTTGTCTCCACAATCCCCATAGTCTTGAGAATCTCATTGCAACTGAATAAGAAGTCCTGAGGATCCTCTGATGCGGCTCCACTGAATGTAGTGGTAAATAGCTTGGAGAACCGATCAAGCCTCCATAACGAATCAGAAGTCATGGCCGTTCCATCACCGGCATGAGCTGTGGTACCTGACTGAGTGGCCACAGCTGGCTGAACTACTGGTGCCTGAGGCCGAGGAGCTACTGGCTCCGGAGTATGGGCAATAGGAGTCTGGGCCCCTCCTCCAGCCTGAGAAGTAGCTGGGGCAACTGATAATAAACCCGCTCTGGCAATGCTGTCCATGAATCCCGCTATTCTGACCAAAGCATCCCGGAGATCCGGGGTAAATAAAGCCTCTCCTGGGACCTGAGCTGGGCCCACTAGAGCTGTTGGAACCGGAACCTCCTCGTCAATCTCAATATGAGGCTCCACCTCTGGAGTAGCTGCCTGGGGCTGAGCTCTACCCCTACCATGGCCTCTGATACGGCTTTGGCCCCTGCCCCTCATGGGAGCTGTCTGGGTCTCGGGCTGCTGGTCAGCGGACGAAGAAGCGCGTGTCCTCACCATCTGTGAAAGGACAGAATAGAAATCCAATTAGTAATTGAGGAACAAGTCGCACGACAAGAAAGAACAAATGAGAGGCTCTTTCCTAACTCAATAGACTCTGGAGGACAAGTACAGACGTCTCCGTACCTACCTCTCAAACTCTACTAAGCTTGTTCGTGAGTGGTGAGACCTATGTAACCTAGAGCTTTGATACCAACTTGTCACGACCCGGATTTTTCCCCCAACATCGGGATCGTGATGGCGATTACTCGTGGTAGCTAGGCAAGCCATTGTATTCATACTATCCTGTTTTTAACACAATTTTAATTAAATAAATGCGGAATACTTTATCGAAATGGAAATAACAAATCACAAGGTGAAAATCATACTGAAATCCTCTACCCAAGACGTGGAGTCACCAACTCACGAACTACTATGGAATACTACACATAAAAGTCTGAAGGAAATATAACATAATTTTGTTTGTCTCGGAACAATGAGACTACAGCTATTAACATAAATAAAGAAAGAGACGCCGGGCCTGCGGACGTCTGCAAGCTACCTCGGTCTCAAATGTGATCAACTCCCACGCAATCTATTTACCGCTGTTGCTGCTCCTGATCGTAACCTAGACCTGTGCAAAAACGCACAGAAGTGTAGCATCAGCACAACCGACCCCATGTGCTGGTAAGTGTCTGGCCTATCCCGGCGAAGTAGTGACAAGCCTAGGACCAGACACTCACATAAACCTGTGCAATTCAATATATATATGTGTACCACAAAATAACAAGAAATAATCAAGTAATAACACAATAAGGAATATCTTAAAGAATTCAACAATTAACCACAGTTAATAATTTCACAAAGAAAACAAAGTATAATGTAAACACGAATAATATCACTTCAAGAAATAGCAAGCAATTGCACGGCATCACCCTTCGTGCTTTTACTCTCATCCTCACCAAATAAACAAATAAAGTACACGGCATCACCCTTCGTGCTTTTACTCTCATCCTCACCAAACAAACAAATAAAGTACACGGCATCACCCTTTGTGCTTTTACTCTCATCCTCACATCCATAGTATGGCATGATCCTTCGTACATGGTTCAATAACAGGGCACGGCATGATCCTTCATGCATAATCAATAACAGGGCACGGCATGATCCTTCGTGCATAATCAATAAATAAACATGGCACGGCATTAACCTTCGTGCATAAATAAATAAACATGGCACGGCATCACCCTTCGTGCATTATCACTCTTCCTCACCCAAATAACAATCACAGCTAAGGGCAGAGAAAGAAACAACAATTCATAAATCGTCCCATCAAGGGCAATCAATAATTATCTTCACAACAAGTCCCAACAAGGGAGAACAATAACAATTCACCTGTAATATATCTCAAAATATCATTTTCCAACGACTTACGATCATACTAGATGCCAGTGTATGGATGCTCGTCACCACAGCCCATACACCGCACTCGATCACATAACACATAACACATAATCCTATTCCCTCAAGCTAGGATAGAACAAACACTTACCTCGAATGCTTATGAACAATTCTGTCACGACCCCAAATCCGGTCGTGATGGCGCCCAGCACATTGCTAAGCCAGCCTGACCAATCAATAACATTAACGGAGCTAGAAGCTCTCTTTAGCCCATTTAAGCATATTAAATCACGAAGCAATAGCGATACAAATAACGAAAACAGGGAACCAAGTCCCATAATACAATAACTCCCATAGACCAAGGGTCAAGAGTCATGAGCCTCTAAAGAACATAAGTGTATAAAGGTTTACAAGATACCAAGTGCGGAAAGAAAAGACAACAAGATAAGAAATGACAGCTAGAATGGGAGTCAGGTCCTGCGGACGCTGCAGCTACCTCGACTATCCCGCACAATGCCTCCGAGTAGCTACCGAATCCAACATATATCTCGCTGCGGCGTGCAGCCCGACTCCAATTTTGGGTACCCGTGCTCATTGTGGGGGTTCAGACTCCGGAGGGGCTCCTACAGCCCAAGCACATCTCATAGAGATATTCCTGCGGCGTGCAGTCCGATCCAACATATATCTCGCTGCGGCGTGCAGCCCGATCCACTACTAGTCGGCTAATATGCAGATACAGCCTCGCAGGCTCAAAAGTAGTTTTTTGAAAACTCTTTTTATCATTTTTCAGTTGGAAAACAGTAATATCAAGTTCCAGAGATTGGAATTAGCATAATAACAAAAATAGCTGCGGACTAGTAGTAAACTAGCATGTCTATGTGATAAGACAATGATAACGATCCTCGCGGGATCCAATAATTGGCTCACGGCCCACATGTATACTCAACCGCCCAAGAAGGGGGTTCCTCGGCTCAAGAGTGGCCATTATCACAATATATATATATATATATATATGCAACCATCCGAGAAGGAGGTTCGACGGCTCGAGAATAGCCAATAATACAATATCAACAGGTCGGACTAATATATAGTCTCCGGTTCATGATCGACCCCGCACTCTCAAGAGTGTGCGTGTCTCGCCGCTATACAGCGTCACAAAGTGGTATACCGGGGTTTCGAACCCGCTGGTCATCACCCACATCTATTACTCACCTCAATACGGCGCGACGACTACTCCGCAATGCCCTTGCCACGAGAATCAAGCTCCGCACGCGTAGAATCCGATCAAATACAGTAAAAATACAACAATTTAGGCCAATGGGACGACACCCAATCAATACAACTCAATTTACATCAAAATTCCCAAAGTTGTCAAAACCCGACTTTCGGTACGTTTCTCGAAAAATTACGACAGTCACATATTCGGAACCCTCATCTCAATACGAGTCTAAGCATATCAATTTTACTAAAATCGGACTCCATTTGCCCACTCAAATCCTTGTTTTTCTACAATTTAGGCCTAGGGTTAAAACCCACATCTAATCTCCCATTTACAGAGAATTAACCAAGGATTTCATGTTAAAATGATGTAATTAAGCCACAAAACTTATCTCCAACGAAACCCCGATGATTTCCCAGCAATCTCCCGTCAATTTCTCCTCTTGGAACTCAAAATGGAGTTTTGGGTTAATGAACCCGTATGTGAAATGTTTCTGGTTTTTAATTCACTGCCTGGGCCGTTTACACTATGCGATCGCATCCCATCCTTGCGATCGCGTAGAACAAATGATAGCTCGAAATAATTAAGGCTATGCGATCGCACTACCTCTCCGCGATCGCATAGAACATCTCACCCAGGCTCCAAATTACTACTATGCGATCGCAGACTGACCACGCGATCGCATAGAACAATAAGCTTTTTAGGCACCCCGGATCATTTTACCCTATGCGATCGCACCAGTGACCCTGCGATCGCAGAGTGCCAGGTTCCATACCTATGCGATCGCATCTCCTATTACGCGATCGCATAGAACAACTCTGGGGCTCACTTCTATCCTTCTATGCGATCGCAATGACCCTATGCGATCGCATAGAGCATCCGTCTGCAACAAAACCAGCAGCCAACAGCAGTTCAAAAATAGAAGAAATGGTCCGTTTGGACCCCCGAAATCAACCCAAGGCCCCCGGGACCCCAACGAAAACCACCAATATACCCCATAACACGTTTCAAACTTGTTCTAATCATAAAAACACCATCCTAAACATCAAAATCACCAATTACACACGGATTCAAGCCTAAATTCCTTAAAACTTTCCGAATTACGCATTCAATCAAAAACCCGACTAAACGACGTCCGAATGACCTGAAATTTTGCAGGCACATCCAAAATCACCTAACGGAGCTATTGTAACTGTCGGAATTCCATTCCGACCCCCGGATCAAAATCTCACCTACCGTTCGGATTTCGCCAAAATTCAACCTTAGCCAATTCAAGCCTATTTCTACACCGGCCTCCAAATTCAATTCCGATCGCTCCCCTAAGTCACAAATCACCTCCCGGAACTAACCGAATCATCAGAATCTGATTCCGAGCCCTCTAACCAAATAGTCAACTCCGGGTTGACTTTCCTTATTCAAGTTTCCTTCACAAAGGTTATATGCCTCATTTTCAATCTAATTCACTCCTAACTCACCCGATAGACTTTAACACTGATATAAAAGCATAAAACATACAATTTCAACATGACGGGGTGGTAATTTCCGTGACGACGGGCCGGGTCGTCACAAATTCACTCCGTGGAAATGTCTTTTCTTTCAATTTGGCTCCAATCCAACCGTATCTATACACAATTGATTTAGTATCATCAATTCTACTCAACAAACAAATTCTTAATACCAAATACAACTTTTACAACATTCTGCCATGAATAGTGAATTTCAACCCCGGGCCCACATGGTCGGAATTCGGGGTTAGAACTAAAATCCGGTTACCCATTCCCCCACGAGTTCATATATATAATTTGTTTCAAAATCGGACCTCAATTCGAGGTCCAATTCCCCAATTTATGAAAAACCCTATTTTCTAACAAAAACAAGAATTTTACCATGAACATCTTTGATTTCTTATGAAAAACATGTTTAATGATGTTAGGAATTGAAAGAATTAAGTAAAAAGTGACTTACAATCGTTTTGATGAAGAAGAAATCCTTGAAGAATCGCAAATGGGTGTTTTGGTTTTGTAAAATGTGAAGAAATGACTGCAAATTCGTGTTTTTCAGGTCTCTGTGTTCGCATTTGCGAACATGGGTTCGCAATTGCGAACCCCGACCAATTTCTGGAGTTTGAAAATTAAGCTAAGGGTGGGAAGTTCGCATTTGCGAACATTTGTTCGCATTTGCGAACACATGCTGTATAAGGCAGTGTTCGCATTTGCGAACAATAGTTCGCATTTGCGAACCAAGGCATAATGGGGGATGTTCGCATTTGCGAACTTTTGTTCGCATTTGCGAACATAGGCTAGCACTGGGGACCTTCGCAAATGCGAACAATTGTTCGCATTTGCGAACAAGGCTGAGCCAAAGGGGGCTTCGCATTTGCGATGAATGTTCGCATTTGCGAGCCTGTCCCCCTTCGCAATTGCGAGAAAACTTCGCAATTGCGAAGCCAACAACTGGGTGAAAAACCAGCAGTTCAAAAATTCAGAGTTTCATCCAACGGCCTATCAAATCTTTACCCGAGCCCCTCGGGCTCCAAACCAAACATGTACACAACCTCAAAAACACATTATGGACTTGTTCGTGCGATCATATCGCCAATATCACTTCGTTTTAATCAAATCAAGCCTCAAACTCATGATTTTCATACTTTTGATTTTCAAAACTTCTTAACATTGGAACTCAAGGTCCAAAACATCTCAAACGACATCCAAATGTCACCAAACTTTACAGAAATCACATATATGATATTTAAGACTTGTACCGGGCGTCGGAACCAAAATACGAGCCCGATACCAAGGTCAATTAATTTATTTCCTTTAATAATTGCATTAAAAACAATTTCACATAAAAATTCATAACTTGGGCTCTAGGCCTCAGAATTCGACTCCGGACGCATGTCCAAGTCCCATATTTTTCTACGGACCTCTCGGGACCATCCAATCTCGGGTCCGGATCCGTTTACCAAAAATGTTGACCGAAGTCAACCATATCAATATTAATATCATTTTTCTCCAAATTTCTCATAGAATTCATATTTTCTATCACAAAATCTTTCCGGCTACAAGCTCATATTGTGCACGTAAATCGAGGCAACATAGAATGAGGTTTTCAAGGCCTCAGAAGCTCGAAATGATTAATTAAATAAGTGATGACTCTTTGGGTCGTCACAGCTTAGGTCTCACGCGTTATGAGCAAGACCAATAGAGTCTTGCAGATCGGTATGGAAACATCTGTACCAATCTTCAAACAGAGGCAATGCCTCCTGCTGTGGAACCACCTGCATTCATTAAGGATGCAGCACCTCGACAAAAGGAACATTAATTTATGTTGAGTAGTATTAGTATGGAAACCAAAGTATCTATTCAAGGACTTGGAAGTACCACATGATATGATGAATCATGGTAACAATAAAATGGCTTAGATAGCTGTTAAAGTCAAAGAAAATTTATTAAGTCCTTCCAATAACATTTATAAACTTCAATCCGAGGATCCTATGTAACCATCTTTACACAAAGCGGACTTGTCGCCTCACCCTAGTGTATGCGGGTAAAGGTGCAATCACAATACCACAAACTCTACACAAAGTGGCCCTGCCACCTCACCCCAATGTATTCGGGTGGAGGTGCAATCACAATACCATAAAATCTAAAAGTAGTCATTCCGCCTCACCACAATGTATGTGGGTGGAGTTCTAATCATAATACCACAACTTGACACAAAGTGTCCCTATCGCCTCACCCTAGGTGTAATCACAATACCACAACTCTACATAAAGCGGCCCCGCCGCCTCACCCCAATATGTGTAGGTGGAGGTGTATTCACATGCCACACTTCGGGTTCCCACAAAGAAAATAGTTTGCACAAAAGAGTTTTCTTCCAATGAACCATTTGGCACCATTGACCTTATCAAGTGTAAGTTCATATTTTGATCATATTGATTTCCTAAAAGGTTTTCTTCCCAAAGGGGGTATAATATAATTAAGTCACAATAGAAAATCTTTAACACATGAGGGTTCGAACACGTTATGCAATCTAATAATCAATTTACTATCTTGAACATCCCATCTCAACAGTGTCTAAAGTTCAACTACACGTGATGGAGTTTTGCAAGTATTCAGGAATTTGGATACTAGAAGAAGAGTTTAGCCTTCATACCTCGAAAGATCTTTCCTTGGTGTAACAATAACGTCCCGACACTTCTAATGATCTTAATCTATAAAAGAGGGGGAATTACAAGCATGATTAAAGGAATTCGTATGGCAAGGGGTTCTACATTGATGACCCAACCTTCCCTCAACTAATTCAAGAACAAAACCACCCAAGACGTTCCAACAACTTCCCCACAGTCTCTATTAACTCATGTATGTGATAAGTCTATCTTCATCACCTATAGTCAAACCAAACCCAAAATTGAAGAATTTGGGGAAGAAAGTCTTACATTTTAGAAGCTGTAGCAAGTTACTTTTGATGAAATTCAAAGGCTTGATCAAAGTACTGTAGTGAAAATCTTACTCCTCCTTTTTCTCTCTCTAGAATACCTCTCTCATCTCTCTAAAATGTCATGTAATACCTTAAAGATTAACCCTACGACTAGATAAACATATTGGGGGTCGAGTTATAAAACTAGAAAATAGAGCCCCGATGTAGATCTGCGGTCGCATATACGACCATATAACACTTCTGTGGTCAGCAAAATGGACTACATAATGGCCCTCAAGAACTGGGCATTTTTGCTTCACTCTACGACATGTCTGCAGTTCGCAAATCAATTCTGTGATCGTATAATGAACTGCAAAACCTCCTCTAAAATTTCTCATGCTGGATCTGCGATGGAATTTGCGGCCCACAAAATAGTTTTACAGCCGCATAATGTTCCTCAAAATTGGCAAATCTTTCTGCTTCATTCAGTGGCCAATCTGCGCCCCGCAAACTGGTTCTGCGATCATATAGTGGACCACAAAACTACCATGTTTTGAAAACTTTTTCTTCCAAATCCTCGACGCACAGAGAAACCCCAAAAGTCTGTACCGTGGCTCACAAGGTCCCCGAAGAATTTTTGCAATCCTAAAATAAATTAGCTTAACTCGGTACCACAAAAACCTTGGGTTCTAGGTGAAATTTTTCGTGGCCTTAAACCAAGTTTATTCAAATAATTAGCCTTTTTATAGCCTAAAAATGGCTCAAATAGTTCACAATAATATTATAAATGTGAGATTCATATCTTAAAGCTTAACAATCAATTCTAGACATATCATAGCGTAAGCACTACCACGAGCATGAGTAAATACCCTAGTGCTCGCATATGGGATCAAACCCCATGCATATGCACATACATAGAACATAGTTATCACAAATAATTCCAGCAATTAGTGCCTCAACCAAGTTTAAATATGATACTTATATCAAATACGCCAAAACAAATAATGAGCAAGCCAAACAACACACTTGAAACATCATCCCTCATACATCAACCTCCGAATAGCTCGAAACAAGCCAAAAGAAATTCAAAACCATCAAATAATGCCTTAGGAAATAGACCCAAGTGATAAAGGTTGAATCTTTAATAAAATTCTCAAAGCCAACAAAATGTCAACTCGGGTTTGCATCTCATAACCTGACAAAACTTACAAATTCAAACAGCCCATTTGAATATGAGTCCAACCGTATTAATTTCATCCAAAGCCTACATCAGAGTGATCAAAGACATGTATGATGGAGCCAAGACTAGGGTTAGGACGGTGGGTGGCGACTCGGACCATTTTCCGGTGGTTATGGGGTTACATCAAGGATCTGCGCTAAGCCCTCTCTTATTTGCCTTGGTAATGGATGCTCTAACTCGCCATATTCAAGGGGATGTGCCATGGTGTATGCTCTTTGCTACGACATAGTCTTGATAGCCAAGAGGGACAGTTTCAGATATCTTGGATCAGTGATTCAAGGGGACGGAGAGATTGACGAGGATGTCACTCACCGTATAGGAGCGGGGTGGTTGAAGTGGAGGCTCGCATCAGGAGTCTTGTGTGACAAGAAAGTTCCACAGAAACTCAAGGGGAAGTTTTATAGAGCGGTGGTTAGACCTGCCATGTTGTATGGGGTGGAGTGCTGGCCTGTGAAGAACTCTCATGTCCGGAGAATGAGAGTTGCGGAGATGAGGATGCTCAGGTGGATGTGCGGGCTCACCAGATTAGATAAGATTAAGAATGAAGTTATTCGAGAGAAGGTGGGGGTGGCCCCAGTGGATGAGAAGATGCGAGAAGCGAGACTCGGGTGGTTTGGGCATGTGCGGAGGAGAAGCCCTGATGCACCGGTGAGGAGTTGTGAGCGACTGGCGGTGGTTGGCGCGAGTCGAGGCAGAGGGAGGCCCAAGAGGTATTGGGGTGAGGTGATTAGGCAGGATATGGCTAGAATGGGGATTTCCGAGGACATGACCCTTGATAGGAAAGTTTGGAGGTCTAGTATTAGGGTTGTAGGGTAGGGCCTTCTAGAATTCTTAGTACTTCTGTTAGGGGCTGAGTGGGGTTTGGTAGCGATCTCTATAGTTAATTAATGTATTGTATTGTGCCTCTTATGGTAGTAACCGATTGGTATTATCGCATGTCATTCTACTTTTGGTTTTATGTTTAGATAATTATTTATTTGATTTATCCCGGATTTACTAACATTGTTTTGTTTTGTTTTGTTTGTTGATTTTCTCTCTCTTTTTCTGAGCCGAGGGTCGGTCGGAAACAGCCTCTCTACCCTTTCGGGTAGGGGTAAGGCCTGTGTACGTATTACCCTCCCCAGACCCCACTTTGTGGGAACATACTGGGTAGTTGTTGTTGTTGTTGTTTAAAAAATCCCTAATTCTCCAATCAAAATATGGAAAAATTAAAGTACTAAGCCCGAGGAGGAGCCACAAGAGTTTGTTCTAGAGATGTACAAGACCCTTCTTGTTATGCATGACACTGAGATAAAACAGTGGAACTAGCTTCTTATCACTTGAAAGTAGTGGTGTATACTTGGTATGAGTTGTTGGAAGAGTCTTGCAACAAAGGTGACCCTCCGGCAAAGTGGAATGATTTAGCGATGCTTTTAATTATCAATTTGTTTTCTTGCGAGACCGGGGCATCCCATGCAATCGAGTTTGAGAATTTGAAACAACGCCATATGAGTGTGTGAGACTACCATATGAAGTTTGTGAACCTGTCAAGGTGTGCTCTCTACATGTTGCCCACTCTGGAGGATGGGGTGTGCCGCTTTGTGCAAGGGATTAGTCCTTTGGTTGTCAATGAGGTCGCTACCGTCGCCATTAATTTTGATATGACTTACGGGAAGATGGTGGAATTTGCTCAAGCCACAAAAATCTGAAAGTTGAAAAGTAGGATGGAGTACAATTCTAGGTGAATTGTTGGTATGAAATTTTGTTGTAGGATGAAGAAACGTAATTGTAGGAGGTTGTAGAAAAGTATACATATTAGGTGTTTGACATAATACCTAAAAGACCTAAAATAGGAGAATTTTTACTAATAATGGCCCACTTGAACTATGTTTATGTATATTGAAGTTTCTGAGAGTAGTGGAATATCGTAGGGATTCTAAGGAAAGCTCGAATATGGAATGTTCATCTAAACTCCTTCCATTGAATCGAATTGCATGAAACTCCTAATACACTCTAGATATGGGTTATCGTCCCAATAAGTTGTTCACTCTTCAACTACTGCACTACCATCAGGGCCTAGTCAATACTAGTAGGGTCGTGTCAAGTCGAACCAGGGCAACATGGGATCTTATCAACATGTTTAGTCGGGTAAGAAATTTCAGCCACAATGGAGGCCTATATGTTCTAAGAATGGGAAGAAGCATCCGGGAATTTGTCGTTTGGGCTCATGTGTATGCTACAAATGCGATCTTAAGGGCCATATTCAGAGGGATTGCCCTTTATTCCGTCAGAATGCTAGTAGTGGTATGGTACATCAAGTAGTTCAATGGCTATTACTTCTACAACACCTCCCCCGGCTTGGGGTTCTTTGGCACTTGCATGGCATAATGCAGCTAGAGGTAGTGTATGGGTTTGGGAGGACCCGATAGATTCTATGCTATGGTGGGCAGTTAGACTTCAAAGGCTTCTCCATGTGTTATCATATGTATATTGATCGTTGAATCTCATGATGTGTATGCTCATTTAGATCCTGGTTCTACATCATCATATGTCACTCCTTAGGTTGCCATGGTACTTTGGATAGAAGCAGAACTGCTTCACACGACATTTTCCGTATATACTCCAATTGGAAAATATATTATGGCTTACAGGTTTAGGGATTGTATAATTACAATGCATGGTTGGTACATCACAACTGACCTCATCAAATTGGTGATCGTGGATTTTGATGTGATAATGGGGATGTACTAGATTTACTCGTGTTTTTCTGGTGATCGTGGATTTTGATGTGATAATGGGGATGTACTAGCTTTACTCGTGTTTTTCTGAGCTTGATTGACAAAGCAAAACCGTTAGGTTCGAGTTTCCCGAAGAGCTAATCATTGAGTGGAAAGGAGATGATGTCGTGACAAAGGGTAGGTTTATTTCTTACCTTAAAGCAGTGAATATAATCGACAAGGTATGTATATGCCACCTAGTTCGAGTTATAAAAACTGATGTTAAGGCTCTGGCACTTTAGTTAGTGGCGGTTGTGAATGAATTTCCAGAAGTCTTTCTTGATGAGCTTTCTATAGTTCCACCAGATAGGGAGATTGACTTTGGGTCAATGTTTTTCTGGGTACACATACTATATCAATTCCACCCTATAGAATGGCTCCGACAAAATTGAAGGAACTAAAAAAGCATTTGAAGGACTTTCTAGAGAAATGTTTTATCCAACTAGAGTATTTAATATATGTATTCAAGCAGAATGAGTTAAATTTGAGGGAAAAAAGATGGATTGAACTATGACATCGACATTATCTATCATCCGCGGAAGGCTAATATTGAAGCATACCAAATTCTTATGGTTAAGGAAGTTCATCGGTTGGATAATTTGGGGGTTCGACTTCCGAACGCTAGCAAGGGTGGGGAGATTGTGCAAAATAAATCTGACTTGTCAATGGTAGTGGAAGTTAAGGAAAAACAATCTGACGACCCATTCTTAGTGCAATTGAAGGAGGGAATTCATAAATACAAGACCATGGCTTTTTCTCTTGTATAAATGATGGTATGCTAAGGTACCAAGGGAGATTGTGTGTTCCAAATGTTGATGGTCCTTTGAAGAAAGCCCACAGTTCCAAATATTCAGTGCACCTATGCTCTACAAAGATGTGTTGTAATCTCAAGTGGTGGAATGAGATGAAAAGGGATATACCGGACTTTGTCGTTAGGTGCCATAATTGCCAGCAAGTGAAGACCAAGCACCAAAGACCGATGGCTTGGAACAGAATTTAGAAATTCCAATGCGTAAGTGGGAGGTGATCAACATGGACTTTATGGCAGGTTTACCTTGCATATCTCATAAGTTCAGATTTATTTAGGTGATTGTGGATCTACTTACGAAGTTAGTACACTTCTTCCCATTTAAGGCTACTAACACAGCATAACACTATGCTCAGATCTATATCAAGGAGATAGTTAGATTGCATGGTACACCAATTTCTATCATCTTCGATCAAGTGGCGCAATTCACCCCTAACTTTTGGTAGAAATTTCGGCAAGGTATGGGTACTCAATTGAATCTTAGTACATCTCGGGCAAGCCGAGTGAACCATATAGACACATGAGGATATGTTTTGTGCATGTTTTCTTGACTTCAAGGGTAACTGGGATGATCATTTGCTGCTCACAAAATTTTCTTACAACAATAGCTATCATGTTAACATTCAAATGGTACCGGACAAAGATCTATACGGTAGGAGATTTAGTTCCAAAATTGGTTGGATTTAATTTGGAAAAGTAGAATTGATAGGGCCGGACTTTGTGCATCAACTTATGAAGAAGGTCAAGATCATCAAGGAGCAGCAGAATATCGCTTAGAGTTACCAAAAGTCCCATTCGGATGTGTGATGTAGAGACTTAGAGTTGAAAGAGGATGACTGGGTATTCTTTAAAGTTTCCCCCATGAAAGGCATAATGCAATTTGGAAAGAGAGGGAAATTGATATCAAGGTATATCGGACCTTGTAAAATTTCGCGAAAGGTTGGTCAAGTGGCCTATAGGCTCGAGTTCCCTCCAAATTTGTCCTTAGTGCAACCAGTATTTCATGTTTCCACGTTGAAAAAGGTGGTTAGACATCCGTCACTCATCGTCCTTGTAGAGGCTATTGAATTTAACGAAGAATTGACCTATGAAGAGGTTCATGTTTCCATCCTTTTATTAGTTGAGGAACAAGGAAATTTCTTTTGTCAAAGTGCTACGGTGAAACCAACAAGCTAAAGAAGTCACCTGGAGGTAGGGGAAGATACGAAGAAGAAATACCCCATTTGTTTGTAGAGACAGTTGGCCATGTTTAAAAGATTCTAAAAATTTCTTTCCTATGCATTGTATTTGAATTTTTAAATTTTATGCTAATGTGTTCTTAATGGTCGTGCAATGAATATAATGTTGTGGTTGATGTTTCCCATGTGTGTAATACTTTGTTTGGTTATGGAATGTGTTGTTAGGATTGGTTATGCAGTTCTTTGATAGGTGGACATGCCTAAATACAGAGGAAACTCTGTCGAAATTTCTAGAAATTTAGGGAGTTAACCAAATTCTGAGCGATTGGTGTGTAATGAGGAGTTAACTCATATTGGGCTTTTATGGAAAACTCTAACCCTCATTAGAGGATGAATGATCCTAAGCACGGGAGAATGTATGTCCCCATAAAAATCCGCCAAATAACTAAGGTTTTATAGGCCAAGCTAATATGTTTTATAAAAGTATTTGGCAAAAGAGGGGGATTTTGCGACCAGTTATGCGGACCGCAAATCGGTTTCACTAACCACAAAATCATCACGGATTGGTACATAAGAAAACTAAAATTTGAGATTCATTCTGGAATGGGTTATACGGACCGCATAGCTATTTTGTGGACCGTAGATCCATCATGAAATTGCTTAGGTCACCTAGGGAATTTTTGGAGGATGTTTTGTGATCCAATATATGTGCAAACCGTAGATTTGCCACATATTTGTCCAGTTCTATTTCAAACTTGGAGGACCATTTCGCAATCCATTTCATGGACCGTCAAAGCATTCTCGGTACATTCCATTATCGTATATCTGCCTCATAGGGGTTCTGTTGGAAAATATTTAGCTGACTCTATTTTTACTAAAAGACTGAAAGGGTTATTTTAGAAGGAAAAAACTTGGTCTTTTGAGAGAGGGGATTATTCTAGAGAGAGGGAGAAGCTCTAATCTTTGATGCTCTTTAATTTCTTTTCATTCAAAGAGATCAAAGTAGGAATCAAACTAGAGCTTCTATTACAAGGTAACACTTAATCACTAGCTTACATACAATGTTCAAAAGTGAGTTCATAAATAAGATTTTAATGTTGGTGTCACACCTCAACCTTGGGAGGGGCGACAACCTTGGGAGGGGCGATCGGCATATGACGCCTAAAGGCCCGTGCAAATCGCCATGCATTCTATTACTTTCTTAACCATACAAATTTGGGCCAACGAGACCTCCAAATGCCACTGCCATAGTTAAAATAAAAGCGTGTACAACTAAATTGCAAAACAACATGGATATGTAATATATTTTCATAATTGTACCCAACAAGGTTACAACTCATCTGGCATACAATCAAACTCTAGTCTACAAGCCTCTACGAGTACTAAAAAGAGATATAAACATACACAACTTGGTGGGACAGTGGCCCACCATACCTAAAAATAATTAAAACACATGCTTCAGTACTAATTCACTTTGAATAGCTACTCCGAAGGAGTGGAGAGTACCGACCAATCAGCTAGAACAACACCCTACTGGGGAGGGACGTCATCAGGTCTATTTGTAGCTGCGGGCATAAACACATCGACTAAAGAAAGGGGAGTGATGATTTCAAGAAGAAGGAAGATCTACTTGTATTTTTTTATATCTATTCACATCAAGATTACTGGCATTTAAACAATGAAGTGTATGGCTAAACTAGGAAAAGAAATCAGTAATTGCTACATCAAGCAAAAGAATAAAATTTGCCTATAATTAGGCTAGAGAATAAAAGCTAATCTAATCAAATCTTTTTACTAATTACACTAATCAACACTTCCCCTCAAGTTGGTGCAAAGATGTCGCACATGCCCAACCTGCAAACCAAAGTGTGAAAATTCTATTTGCTGAGACCTTTTGTGAGCACATCTGCTAGTTGCTTTTCTGACAATACATGAAGCAAACTCAAGGTAACACCAACAATCTTTTTTTTGATGTCGATCAATTGTAACATGTTTTGTTCTATCAAGTTGAACATGATTATGAGCTATACTAATTGCATCTTTTTTGTCACAGTATAACAAAATCTTCCTTGTCTTAGACAGTCTCAATTCCTCCATTAACTTTTGTATCCAAATTAGTTCACAAACACCCTGGGCCATCGCTCTATATTCTGCTTTGGCACTGGATCTGGCAACTACACTTTGGTTTTTTCTTCTCCAAGTAACCACATTCCCTCCCACAAGTGTGCAATAACCAGATGTAGATCTTCTGTCATCTAGAGATCCAGCCCAATCCGCATATGTAAAGGCTTCTATCTGGAGATGACCATGTTTGTAGAAAAATAGACCATTTCCTGGTGCAGACTTTAAATACCGCAAAATATGAAAAATTATTTGCATATTGAGGATCTCGTGGATCGTGCATGAATTTACTTACCAAGCTAACTAAATAGGCTATGTCTATCCTAGTGTGTGAGAGATAAATGAGTTTTCCAACCAACCTCTCATATCTCTACTTATTAATTGACTTTCCAACCCCGGTTTGTAACTTGTGATTGCTTTCAATGGGAGATTCTGATGGTTTGCATCCTGTCATACTAGTTTATTTCAAGAGATATAGGATGTATTTCCTTTGAGAAATAAATATTCCTCTTTTTGATCTAACAACCTCAATTCCCAAGAAGTATTGCAACTTCCCTAGATCTTTGATCCCAAATTCCTATGCTAACAAATTTTTCAATCGAGCCATCTTTTCATTGTGATTCCCTGTCATTACTATGTCATCTGCATAAACTATGAGAAGAGTGAGTTTATCCTTTTGGTATTTTATGAAAAGGGTATGATCGGCATTACTTTTTTGGTAATCGAAGAAGATCATCACTTTGCACAATTTGTCAAACCAAGCTCTTGCAGATTGTTTCAGCTCGTACAAGGCTTTCTTCAATCTGCACACGTTTCCTTGACTTTGTTCAGTATCAAATCCAGGAGGAATCTCCATATACACCTCTTCTTCTAAGTTTCCATGAAGAAATGCATTCTTCTTATCAAACTGTTGTAAGTCCCAATCAAGATTAACTGCACAAGACAAAAGAGTTCTAGTAGTGTTCATTTTTGCAATAGGGGCAAATATCTCCTGATAATACACTCCATAAGTTTGAGAGAACCCTTTAGCTGCCAGACTTGCTTTGAATCTTCCAATCGAACCATTATATTTTTGCTTCACAGTAAATACCCATTTGTAGCCAACCAATTTCTTATTTAGTAGTGAAGTGACAAGATCCTATGTCTCATTCTTTAACAATGCCTTTATTTCTTCAACCATAGCTTGCTTCCATTTAGGATCTACAAAAGCTTCCCTCCAATTTCGGGGAATAGACACAGAAGAAATAGACAAGTCAAAAGCTCTATAGGAAAGAGATAAGGAATTACAGGAGACAAAGTTAGATAAGGGATGTTTGGTGCAAGATATAACTCCTTTTCTGTGAGCAATAGGTACATCTAATTCACTAGGAAATGTAGATAACTTACTAGTAGAAGAGGTTTCAATAGAAGAAGTCAGCTTTAGTAGATTGCATGATGACTTCTCCAGCTCTTTTTTTTTCTTGAATAAGTTATCAAATAAGGTTTATCCAAATGCCTAATAGTCTCCTCCTGAATTCTTTCTTAAATTTCACATTCTCATGTCCTAGTGGCATCAACAATGGGAATCAATTCTTCATTTTTATAGCTCTCCCCCAAAAGAGGTGATGGTATTTTATTGTAATAGGGCTCAGATTCTCGAAAGGCAACATCCATACTGACGAAAGATCTCCAAGATGGAGGATGAAAGCATTTATACCCTTTCTGTGTTGGAGAATACCCAATAAAGACACATTTAATAGCTCTAGGGTCAAGTTTTCCTAAACTCCTAGTGTGAACAAAGCAAACACATGGCATTCTATTTATAAGGCAGACAGCCACTAGAATGTTATCCCCCTAGTAAGATTTTGGTAAATTCATAGTAAACATTAGAGATTGTGCCACTTCTAGAAAATGCCGATTTTTTCTTTCAGCAATCCTATTTTATGCACTAGTAAAAGGACAACTAATTTTATGGATTATCCCATAAGACTCCAAATAAGCACCAAAATCTTTACCCGTATATTCTATGCCATTGACAGTTCGTAATTTTTATCTTAACCTCAAATTGAGTACAAATCAACTTATGAAATAATTGAAGATATGAGAAGACTTTATTTTTTGCCTTTAACAAATATACGCTACTCATTCTAGTACAACAATCAATAAAAGTAACAAACCACCAACTACCAAACAAGGAATCTATTTGAGTGGGACCCTATATATCAGAGTGAATAGTCAAAAAGGGGAAAGTACTTTTATTATCTATTAAAGGATACGAGTTTCTAGTATGCTTGGAATATTTATAAGCATCACAAAATAAAGGTTCAAACTCAGTTCTAGAAAACAAACTAGGATATAATTTCTTTAGAACAAAAAAGGATGGGTGCCCCAATCGTCTATGCCACTGTATTATTTCTTGGTTGACATTCTTATTTCCTCCAAAAAAGTTTTGACCAAAGTCTTGAGTTCCATAAATCCAACATAAGCAATCATACAATCTGCCACTGCCAGTCCTCTTCCTTGTTTGAGTATCCTGAAACACACAATAATCAGGGAAGAACCCAACACTAAAGTTTAGTTTTTGGTGATGGCTCTAACAAGTAACAAGTTAATAGGAAACTTAGGTACATGAAGAACGGATGACAATGTAATTGTTTACCCTAAAATTTGGATAACAAATTAAACTTATAATATAGTTTTAAGGATATATGATTTCACTTAATACCAACAGATAAACGTAAAGATAATTGAAGCAAATTGACTATAATATAAAGCAAAACAACATTTGGATAGAGACCTCCAGATCGGACACCCTCGAACTAGTTATGCAAGAATAGTTAAAGGCGCAATAAGTCGATGAACAAGAAAGTAAGTTGAGAAATATTATATTGCTTTCATATTAGTGAATGTAAGGTGTCTAAAAATGATGGGGGCTCTCCTTTATATAGTAGAGGAATCTGAAATATGGTACAATTCTAATTACGGAAGTAAATTCCATGATTGGCACAAACAACCGCCCTAGATTTGATCTCTTCTGAGATTTCCACTGTGATCTTCGACTGGTTACTGATATCTCGCTATCCCATTATTGTACTTTATTCGAAGTCTGTCATATATGGCATCAGTCATTGTTGGCCTCGATTTTGGCAGGCACTTCGATCTTTAGACTCGATGCCTCATCTTCGAGCTCGGGTCTGATTCATTACAAAGGCTACCCCTAATGTGGTTCCGATGTCTTGATCAGATAGCACAATCGGGTAGGCCCGAATTTAACCATATACAGTAATATCAGGTGTACAGACAACAAAATTGTTTCAAACACAAGAGTTAGAGCTATTGGCTATTCTTACACAATCCCTTTTGGGACTAGGAGAGTTGTTTTGAAAATATTTAGAGGAGCCTGTCATGTGTCTATTCGCACCAAAATCAATAATCCAAGAATTAATATGGGCATTAAAGGCAATATCTAACTGCGCATAATTGGAAGTCCCAACATTAGAAGTGTCAAGTTTGTTTAGGAGACAATGAAGGTGTTGAACTTCCGCCGAAGACAAAGTTTCTCCTGAAGCATTTTCTCTGAATGTTTCCATATTTTCTGCAATATTAGTTTGACCCCTTGATAGACGGACACGCTTGCCTCCACAACCTCTAGTTGGTCTACTATGTTATTTCCATCATATCTCTTTTGCATGTTTTGACTTTCCATAGTAATCAAAGTGCAAGTTATCTTTTATCAGAAGTGAACGCTTTGTTTGCTCATGAGACACAATTAAACCAGACTTCTCGCTTGGTACGAAATAAAGCATGACTCTTTGTCGTCTCTCTTCCTGCTGAACATACGAGTATGCATCCTCAAAATAACGAAAAGGAACTTGATCGAGAACTTGAACACTGATCAGATCGTACTCTGGGTTCAAACCGGTCATAAAATAATATATACTTTCCTTTTCAACCAATTTATAAAAGAGAACTACATCATCGGTACACTTCGCTTGGAGATCCTGATAGTAGTCAATTTCTTACCATAACCCAGTTAACTTGGAATAGTAGTCAGTGATAGTCAACTCACCTTGCTTAGTGGCATGAATATTATTTCGAATTTCAAAGACATGAGCGCCATTTCCCTTACGAGAGTAAGTGCGTTTAGAGGAATTCCAAATCTTTTTTAGCAGTATCAAGCAATAAATACTGTTTAGAAATTTGAGGGTGCACAATATTCAAAAGCCATGTCAAAACTAGGAAATTATCTGAATCCCATTGACTATAGCTAGCATCTGTCACAGCAGATGCTTTCTTTTCTCCCGTAATATAACGAAGCAACTTTTTGGACTTAATAAAAAGCAAACAAGAGTTTGACCAAGCAAGATATGTACCAACCCCATCCAATTTAACTACGCTAACTTGTGAGATATAATTAGTCATTTGTGAAAGAGAATTATCTGTTGACTTGGTGTCCCCCATTATTTCACAAGTACCAGTCTAGAAGCCAAACCTGAACTCCAAGGATGACAGAAAAAAATAGCAACCTTCGCTGTAAAATAAGATCTGAGAAGCTTAAACCCTGCCCTCGGTGAGAGAATTTTTTTTGGAACTGGAGTAGGATCGGAATGTGCTGGCGATCTTAAAGGAGCAAACAAAAAAATTCACCAGAAAGATGTCTACTCGCGGGCGCGTGAGATATACGCACGCTGGAGTCGAAGTTTTTGGTGGTGCGTGGAGAGGTTTTCTCGGAGCTGCTTACTGGGGTTTTGTCGCTGTCGCTTAAGGAAGCTTATAATGGTGTTAGTTTTTTCACACTACTGGTATATAATTGTTCCAATGCGTACAGCCACCGTGAGGGAGGAAAAAATTCGACCTCTTTCAAAGACTGGAACGCTATAGTGCTGCTGAGGGAGGAAACTCACCTCAAAATGGCAGCAGAGACTCTGATAGCATGATGATTTCAAGAATAATGAAGAGCTTCTTGTAATTTTTGTATATATATTCACATCAAGAGTACCAACATTTATACAATGAATCATATGGCTAAACTAGAAAAAAAATCAGTAATTGCTACAATCAAGCTACAAAATAAAATCTGCCTATAATTAGGCTGGAGAATAAAATCTAATCTAATCAAATCTTTTTACTAATTTACACTAATCGACAGGGCGTCAGCACGAAAGATGTACTAAGTATGAAAAATAGATAACAAGCGTAAATCAACGGCATAACATAAGAGACAAAATACACAAGCTTAACCTGGATACCATAGACAAGCCACTGGAGGTGTGCACTGCTATAACCATGAAACATTAATGTACGCAAGCTTTTGTAAAACCAAGCCACTCTTTAGGGCATATAATCACATTTCACTCCATACCTGGCCTTATAGAGAATTTGATCGTACCGACCTCAGGAGGCCTCGACTGTACCTTACCTCAACATGACTGGGCATAGTCGGCAGCAAGAGGACACGGTAGCCTCACATCACACATCATCGTACCTGGACACATAAGGACTCGATAATATCTCAAATCATATCTCATCATACCAAGTGATTAGTGGTTGCACAATAGGTGCCGCACCCGTCCGACTATAGCGTGGGTCAGTAAAGTAAAATAGATATATATATATATATATATATATATATATATATATATATATATATATATATATATATATATATATATATATATATCCATTTCAAGGAAATTACCATGATTAACTCAAAATGAATTATACTTCCGAACTTCGTAATTATCTAAAGACTCCTTAGCTTAAGAGAATTGTTATCGGTAAGAGGACACATATATGACAGATATGTTACTGGGAAAGGCTTAGAACAGATCGACCTTATAAATGCAGAAATACTTGAAGGAGAGAAAAAAGTTCATACCAAATCATGCCAAGAAAGAAAGTTGTACTACATACCTTTGTTAGAGAACTAACTGTATTCCAACAACAAATCTCCAGAGTCAACACAACAAGGCAACATATATTATAGCGATGATTAAAGCTTCGGTTATGCTCAATCTGCTAGATTTACCTTCAACCTTGCCTTAGATTGTTTCTGAGAAAGTCTAGAAAAGGTTTAAGAGCATTTTTGAGTGAACTAATCTTGGGGATGTTTTCTAGGATCCTAGAGAAAGAGATACTTTTTTCCTTTTATGTCATACTAAACATAGAGAATCTGGTTGCTTCACATGAAAAATGGGTCGCACCACATTGCCTGTCATGCCCGGTGGGACATTTGGCAAAATCTGGTCGCATGCAATTGACTCTTCAACCTGGTAACGTGTCTCCATCTGGTTGGTTCCGCTTAGACTTCATAATCCTCCATTTTTATGTGTGGGTTGTAACAGTTAGGGCTTATGGGATGGTGATTGAAAGCCATAAGCCTCCAATCTTGAAATTAGATGTATGTGAGAAAATATGAAATGAGAATGACGGGTTATGAGTATATTGTTGGGCATGCAAGTACCAATAGAGGTTGTTGTTTAGTTAATGACAATTGTAGGTGAATTGTTGGTATGGAAGTTAGTTGTAGGATGAAGAAACTCCATTGTAGAAGGTTGTAGGCAAATATACACATTAGGTATTTGACAAAATGCCTAAAAGACCAAAAATATAAGAATTTCTACTAATGATAATCCAATTGAACTATGCTGATGTACATTGAAGTTGCTAAGAGTAATGGAACATCGTAGTAATCCTAAGGAAAGCTCGAATAAGGTATGTTTGGCTAGACTCCTTCCATAGAATCATTATGAAACTCCTTATACAACTACTTATTTGCTTCAATTGCTTCAAATATGATTGCTTCAAATATGACTAATACATCACATATTGATACAGAGAAAGAAGAAGAAGAAGAACACAGCTTGCGCTGCTTGTACGTTGAGCTGTTAGAATAGGACATAACGAATTAGTCGTTATGTAAGTTAAGTTTCATAAATATACAATTTAGTCCCATAGTTTTTAAATGACAAGTTTCCTCAGTTACACATTAGTCCCTTAATTTCCTAGTTTTATACCATACAGATCCTGCTGAGTTGGACACTGTATTTACGGATAGTGGAAGAATGACTCTGCACTTTTGCAGAGAATATTCTATACATAGTGCTGTAATCATCTTCTAAAAAGATTCATGAATGAAATCTCTGTTTTATCTTAAATTCCTTTATTTTTCTTTAGTTTCTTTTCTCTCTTCTTTTTCTCTTCTTCTTCTTTTCCTGTCGAGCACTGTTCCATTGGGTTAGCTGTATCAGTGGTATCAGAGCAAGCTCTTGGCTCTGTGGACAACAATGGCGGACAACAGCAGCGTTATGGAGGTGCTCAAGAAGATCTCACACGATATGTCTAACTTCTCTGCTAGACAAGATCTGCTTGAAGCTCATCAAGAACAAAGCAGCAAAAACCAAGATGAGGCACTCAGTGAGCTGAGGGAAGTGCTCAATGAAGTCATTCATTGAGCGAAAAGACCAGAAAGAGATAAGTCGGCAGCTTACAGTGGAGGTGAGCTCTACTCTCCCCATGATAGACCCTTCGATTTGGGTGATTTGGTTTCTCCTAGCTCTACTGGAGCTAACACCTCCACCATGCATTCGAATCTCCCTACTTTTAGTTCAGTTGTTCCTAATGTGCAGACTGTTGCTCCGATTATTAGCTCTTCGACCTCAATTCCTCCACCCCCCATGAACCCTAGTTCTTCTCTCTACCCCCAAGATCCAAGAACATCCCAATTCCAACCTTCCCCTTTTCAGTCGATGGGGCCACAGCCATTCCAAAATCCCCTTCCCAGAACAACAATGCCCCCAATTCCCTACTTCCCTAATGTACAGGGAAGATATTGTCAAACCCCACAACCGCAAGGCTCACCATCAGTACCATTACCTCTCTACCATCACTCATATACTCAACCTAGCCAATTCCCTTCTGCTTACCAACACATAAACACACATATACCTCCTAACCTACACCACCAGGCTCCTTTTGTATCCATCCCTTATCAGTACCCTAACACCTCTACTACTAACCCACAACACAACTTGAACACACACCATGTGACACTGCCAAACATGCCATTCACCAAATACCAAAGTGGAGTTTCCCAAGTTCAATGGTGAGGACCTTAGAACATGGCTATACAAGGTCGAGCAATTTTTTTCTGATGAAGAGCTCACTATCCAGCAGAAAATGAAACTGGTTTCTATGCATTTTGAGGGAGATGCCTTGCAATGGCATTTAGGTTATATGAGAAGTAGAGGTCAAATGCCACTTCCTACTTGGGATGAGTATTTGTGGGCTTTATGTGATAGCTTTGGGGCTGAATACTCAGATCCTATGACTGAGATTATGAACATAAAGCATACTGGAAGTGTGAAGGATTATCAGAAGGCTTTTAATAGTGTTATGACTCGAATGAACCTGTCAGTAGAGCATACCATTAGTATATTTCTAAATAATCTTAAACCTGAAATCAGCAATGCTGTGAGAATTGGAAATCCCACCAGCTTACCACAAGCTTACTACTTGGCTAGATTGCATGAGGCCAGCTTCCTTGCACAAAGCAAAGCCATCAAGGCAGCCACTCTACTGCACCAGCATTCTGCTGTAAGAACTCACCAAGGACCAGGCCCCACTGGGGTTGCAAGGCCAATGGCACCTGCCTATAAACCTCCTGTTACTGCTAACATGGATTCATTCAGGAAGAGGAGACTCACCCCTGCTGAAATGGATGAGAAGAGGGCTCAAGGGGTATGTTTTTTCTGTGATGAGAAATTCACACCAGGGCATAAATGCAAGGCCAAGAGGCACCTTTATTCCTTGGAGCTGCTTGCTGAAGAATTGAACCAGGATGAAAGTCAAGAGTTGGAAGTGGAAGTGACTGAGGAGCCTTCAGATAGTGTTGATCTTGTTGAAAGCTTGTGAAATATCCCTGCAGGCTTTGAATGGCATTAAGGGTTTCAGAACACTTAGGATTCAAGGCTTTTCTGAACATAACCCTATCAATGTTCTCATTGATTGTGGTTCCACCCATAACTTTATCAATGAGAAGGCTGCTAAGAGGATAGGATGCCCAATTATCCAAATACAACCCCAGGATGTGTCTGTGGCCGATGGAAGGGTAATTCAATCCTTAACAGGAAGCAAGAACTTTAAGTGGCTGATGCAAGGGGTCCTCTTTCAGGATGACTTCCTAGTACTTCCAATTGGCAGTTGTGATGTTGTCCTAGACATCCAGTGGTTGTGCAAATTGGGAGATATCAAAGTCAACTTTGAGAAGCTGTTTATGCAATTCTTTTACCAAGGAAAAACTGTTAACCTGCAGGGCACCTACCCTTCCTTCAAAACAGTAGATAGTAAGGCATTGCATAATATTACTATTGACACTGCTCATATCTTTATGATAAAGGTCTCTTCAACCAACACACCTTCAGCAGTAACCTCTCAGTTCCCTGAGGAGATTCCAGCCCCCATTCAATCACTTCTCACTGAATACAGCTCTATCTTTCAAGAACCCAACCAGTTGCCTCCATCAAGGGGAGTGTTTGACCATCACATTCCCTTGACTGAAGGAAGTGTCCCTGTTAATTCTAGACCATACAGGTATTCTCCCATTCAAAAGGATGTGATTGAAGACATAGTGAGAGAAATGATGGCCCAAGGTATCATCCAGTATAGTTCCAGCTCTTATGCTTCACCTGTGGTTCTAGTTGGGAAGAAAGATGGCTCTTGGAGATTGTGTGTTGACTACAGGGCTCTAAACAAGATCACAATCAAGGATAAGTTTCCTATATCACTCATAGAGGAGCTGTTGGATGAACTTGGAGGGTCAGAAATTTACTCCAAGATAGACCTTAGAGCAGGCTATCACCAAATAAGAATGGCTCCTGCTGATGTGCATAAGACAGCCTTCAAGACACACTCTGGGCACTATGAGTACCTTGTCATGCCCTTTGGATTGACCAATGCTCCCTCTAGTTTTCAAGGGCTGATGAACCATATCTTTCAAGCATACCTGAGAAGGTTCATCTTGGTGTTCTTTGATGATATTCTGGTTTACAGTAAAACTCTAAAGGAACATGAAGAACATTTGAGGCTCACCTTTGACTTACTGTTGCAACATCAACTGTTTGCTAAGGAAAGCAAATGTGTGTTTGCAGCAACAAGGATTGAGTACCTAGGCCACTATATTTCTGCTGAAGGGGTAGCCACTGACCCACAGAAGATTGAAGCAATCCAAGGGTGGCCTGAACCAGTCAATATCAAGCAGCTGAGAGGATTTTTGGGACTTGCTAGATACTACAGAAGGTTTATAAAAGGATATGGGGTCCTCAGTAAACCACTCACTGACTTACTTAAGAAGGACAACTTCAAATGGTCCTCCCAAGCCATTGCAGCATTCATTCACGTCAAGGAAACCCTCACCTCAGCTCCTGTATTGACACTCCCTGACTTTTCTACACCTTTTGTAGTAGAAACAGATGCCTGTAGCAATGGCATTGGTGCAGTACTGATGCAAAAAGGCCAACCAATAGCCTACTTGAGTAAGGGACTCTCACTTCAGCACCAAACACTATCAGTGTATGACAAGGAATTGTTGGCATTAGTCATGGCTGTCACAAAGTGGGCACAGTACTTGACTGGTAGGCCTTTTACAGTGAAGACTGATCAGAAGGCCTTGAAATTCCTACTTGAACAAAAGTTACACACTGGATCACAACTAAAGTGGATAGCCAAGTTGATGCAATATGACTTTATGATTGAATACAAGAAGGGAAAGGAAAACAAGGTGGTTGATGCCTTATCAAGGTTGCCTGCAGCTGAACTTGCTGCCCTTACCCTCTCTTCTGTCAAGACAGACTTGCTTCACATGATTACCCAAAGTTGGCACTTAGATCCAGATTTAACTACCCTGATCCAGTCTTTGAAGGAAGGCACAGAAGCACAGGGATACACATTCTTTAATGAGCAACTCAGGAGGCATGGTAAGTTGGTGATTGGACCTGATCCTAACTTGAAGACAAGCATTATACAATTGTGGCATGATTCACCTATGGGAGGACACTCAGGGATTGAGCAGACCTACAGAAGGATTTCTTCCTTGTTCTACTGGAAGGGTCTAAGGGAAGACATCCACACTTATGTCAATGGCTGTGATATTTGCCAAAGACACAAGTATGATAGGTCTCCTTATCCTGGTCTTCTACAACCTCTAAAGCTACCAGTCACAGCTTGGAGTAGCATTAGCATGGACTTCATTGAGGGGCTACCCAAATCCAAAGGGAAAACTGTGATTCTAGTGGTAGTTGATCGACTAACCAAGTATGCCCATTTCTTAAGTCTCTCCCATCCTTACTCAGCTGCAGAAGTAGCCAAAATCTTCATGGAACAGATTCACAGGCTTCATGGTATGCCTGAAGATGTAGTCAGTGACAGAGATCCCATATTCACTAGCAAGGTCTGGCAAGAATTGTTCTCTATGCATGGGGTAACACTTAATACCTCAACAACATACCATCCTCAAACAGATGGGCAGACAGAAGTCATCAACAGATGCTTGGAAACATATCTTCGATGCTTTTGTTCTGACTCCCAAACTGACTGGTGTTCCTATCTAGCTTCTGCTGAATGGTGGTACAACACCACCTTTCATTCTTCCATACAAACACCACCATATGAAGCTTTGTATGGCCAGCCACCCCCACTCCATCTACCCTATGTAGCAGGTGATTCAGCTATGGAAGAAGTTGATAGAAGCCTCTTAACTAGGGAATTCAAACTACAACTCCTCAAACATCATCTCCAAAGAGCACAACAAAGGATGACTACTCAAGCCAACAAACATCGATCAGACAGGCAATTCAAAGAAGGTGACTGGGTTTATCTTAAAATCCAACTTTACAGACAAGTCACACTGTCAGGTTCCCATTTTTCAAAACTTTCAGCTAAATACTATGGTCCATATCAAATCCTCCAAAAAGTTGGCCCTGTTGCGTACAAACTTTCTCTCCCATCTCAATTACTTCTCCACCCCACTTTTCATGTCTCCCAACTTAAATTCTGCCACAATTTATCCTCTCAGATATCCCATCCTCCAGTCCTTGACATTGCCAGTCCCTACTGTCCTAACCCCCTCAAAATACTTGATCGACGTTTGGTTCAAAAAGGTAATAAGGTTGTTACTCAAGTACTCGTCCATTGGGATCAGTTACCACCAGAACAGGCTACTAGGGAAGATTACCATTCTCTTATGGTGCGCTTCCCTTCTTTCCTTCCTTTAGGACAAGGAATTTCTTAACAGGGGGGATCTGATACAGAGAAAGAAGAAGAAGAAGAAGAACACAGCTTGCGCTGCTTGTACGTTGAGCTGTTAGAATAGGACATAACGAATTAGTCGTTATGTAAGTTAAGTTTCATAAATATACAATTTAGTCCCATAGTTTTTAAATGACAAGTTTCCTCAGTTACACATTAGTCCCTTAATTTCCTAGTTTTATACCATACAGATCCTGCTGAGTTGGACACTGTATTTACGGATAGTGGAAGAATGACTCTGCACTTTTGCAGAGAATATTCTATACATAGTGCTGTAATCATCTTCTAAAAAGATTCATGAATGATATCTCTGTTTTATCTTAAATTCCTTTATTTTTCTTTAATTTCTTTTCTCTCTTCTTTTTCTCTTCTTCTTCTTTTCCTGTCGAGCACTGTTCCATTGGGTTAGCTGTATCACATATGATTGCTTCAAATATCTTTTTCTATTTAAATTATTCATGGGCAAGGTTAGATAATAGGCACCAGGTCAAATATCTTTTTCTACTTAAATTATTTATGGGTAAAGTTAGATAGTAGGCACCAGGTGGACTTGCTTTACTGGTCACTTCAGTTGAGCGTTGGTCCCCCTCCTCAAGGTCGGGGCATGACAACCGACCCAGATCAAAACTAGACGGGCCACTATTTAAAATACAGGGTGGGCTAGTGTTACTTTACCACAAAGTTGCACCCGTTGTTCCCCTAAGGGACTGTTCTTCAAATGTTGCCACCGTTTTTTTACTTTGCTACAAAAATAGGCTTCTTATTCACCAAGAACTCTATAGTTTTTCAACATCAGGAGCTTTGATTTTTTATTTGGGTTTACAAACTGGAAGTTAATGATCGATCTTGTTAGAATAGTATGAATATAAATAATTTATGCTTAAATTTTTAGTTCAAACATGATTTAATGATTTACTTAGAAAATTTCAATATTTCATTGTTGGTATTTAGAAATTGATGAAGACAAATGGATCTTTTTAATTTGGTGTTATTTGACTAAATTGGTACTTCAGGGCCTTTTATGCTGGTATTTGGAGGTTTAGTTTGATCAAAATTGGAACTACAATTTTGAAGACAATTCGTTGAACAACACATAAAAGTTACGTAGATCGGGTTGACTTTAGTGAACAATTTAATAAATAGACGGATTGTAAATAACACAAAGTCATGCCACTCTAGTAGAATTTAGGGAACAATTGAACAAGAACAAACTCATGCCAATTGGATTAGAGTTTATGAACAATCTAACAAATAGGTTAAATGCAATTAATTAAGTCATACCAATATGGTAGAGTCTAATGAATAATTAAAAAATCACAAAGTTATGCCAACAGAGTAGAATTTGTAAACAATTAATAATATAAGTATAGTAAATATAGTATAAACATCAATCTGATAGAGAAATCCCTGACAAATAGTAAGTGTCCGTGGGATCGGGGGTCATTTTCTAAATACTTTAGGAAACAGGTCAATCTTTAAAGACTCATCCCCACTTAACTTGTTTTAGGCTCTATAAGGGACTGGTATACAGGGTTCCTTATAGGGAAATTCCTGTAAATCAGCACATCATTACATATTCACTAAAGAAAAAAAGAATTTCAGGGTCTTGACTATACAAATTTGAGGTGCGGTTTATTTGGTTGATATATCAGTGTTTTGACTGAATCTACAGAATGGATTCCAGCAACATGCAATATCATTCGATTGAACTATTCAAAGTTAGCTGAAAACTACTTAATATTCTATGCTTCAGAAAGATCAACGTTTTCACTGATGGAAGACACAGTTTCAGGGGACGGATCTTGAAGCTCTTCATTTTCTGGTTGAGATTCATGTTTTGCAGCAGCTTGCAACACCCTGCTCTGGACATCAGTTGAAGAAGGTGAAGTTGGTAGGCCATTACGACTACGGTTTGTTTCCAACTTGCCAACTGCCCATGTCATTGCCTGTTCTCCTAGCTTAACGGGGACCAAAAGTTGCCTGGAAAAAGAACACAGTAAGCATCCATCTAATATCATCAAAGCAAACAATTTACACATGCAACATTGTAAAATATATCATATCACAAGCATGTAGAAATTACAACAAGACAATGGCATCCAACATAGTGCAATAATAAAAATCAGATATGGGAGAAAACCATGATGGGAACTGATAACACATCTGATCCGTGTCAAGATCTACTGATATGATGTCATCCTAAACGGTTTATGTTTGAGTTATCATCATTTTCTGCAATGTTGTTAGTGCCAAGGGTATAAGAATGGAGCTCAGTGTATAAGTTATCACAGTGTTGTTTGTCATATGCCTAAGATCGAACAGTTGTTTCTCCTTTCAAGTAAATTCCTAACTATTTTTTTTTAATCAGGAAGTAATTTTATTTTATATATATGTATGAGCCAAGAGGTATCTAAATCTACCCCAGTACTTAATGGAAAGCTCAATGTAGCATCACACATATATAACATCAATTGATGTCATTCGTCGACCAATAGAAAATAGGTGCATTAGCTTTTTCTTCACTTGTTGTTCTTTAACTTTCAGGTCTTTAACCTTTAGTTCCACGATTAGTAAAACTTTACCGGGTGGCCCAAAGAACAAATACAATAAAGTAACACTATGTAAAAGTATAGAACTTGACAGTAATTCAAGTTAACGAAGAATTGTTTTACCTCATATCCTGTTTAAAATCCTCTGAATCATCGTAAGAAGAAACTCGACGGTATAAAGTCTAAAAACAAAAAACAAAAATCCAGAGTTTAGGAAATCAAATATCAGCTTAATAAGCATTTAGTACTTCGACAATAATCATGAAATCATCGTTTGGCAGCTTTCCAACTACAGGAAATCAAGTATGAAAAAGTTTGTTCTCATTTCAGTTAGTTTTTAGTGTAACCAGATATAGGAAACCCTCTCCCTCTCTCTCTCTCTTTATAGCATAAAGAAAATTTATTTGCACCAAGAACCATTACCTGACATAGGCCAAAAACTCCAATGTATTGTAGTGTCTTCTCCCACTCTGGAGAATAAAAAGCAAGAAGAAATTCATAATGTCTTCTGTTAGGAGAACAAACATCATGTGATACACTTGCAAATCGCATTACAACTACCCCCCAAAAGAAGATACAAGAATCATCGACCGTTAATTTCTTCTAATTTGAATGTCTAGAGTGAAATTAAATAATAGCCTGTATTCTTCTCCAATAAATATTAATTTGCTGGAATAAGTGAATCCAAAATTTCTGCAATGGAGAAAATTTGCAGAATCGGAATATTTAGGCAGAAATTGCAGACTCACCACCCAATGCATATGCTGCTGCTACCAAACCCTGCCAAGAGCGCATCACACCAATTAGTGAAGCAAGCAACCAAAAGTGTGATAAAGTTAACAGAAAGAGTTCGCAAAATCGTGCATCACCAAAGATAGGAATGAGGGTCGTGAGGGAAAAAAGCACAAAATATCTATTTCGTTAACCGTAAGCTTTACACTTTATACTAAACCAAAATCAATCAACAGATGCTCTAAGGTTATACTTAAAACAAATGAAATGAGGTTCAATTGGAAGTACGTAAACCAAGCTAAATAAGATAGCATCCACTAAATACGTGACTTCACAGTTTTTGACAAAAAAGTTATATGGCCAACAAAAAGTTTATGTGAGGATAGCCAATTTGTATGTCGGAAAGCAATATTCTACAAAGTGGGAGCAGAAAAAAACGAGTAAAAGAGATATTTCATTAGGAGAAAGCCATCATTCTTGATTGAATAAGTTCTATCCTTCGTTAGGGTAAAAATAGGAATAGTTGCAAGAGGCAAAGCAGGGTAGCAAGCGTTTCATTTGTATAATGGAAGTAAAAGAGAAGGGGAACAAAAATAGAAGGAAGTGAACCTTTCCACTTTAACTTATTCAATCCTCATAATTAGACGGAAGCAGTACTTTTACTTTTCAGGCAATACCAAACAACATGAAGGGAAGATGAAGTACTTCCTTACGAGAATCAAATTAGCATGACTCAGTACCCTCCCTTTCCCTTTCTTGAATCAAACATAGTGTAAATAGAAATGGGGCTTGAATGCAAGAACCAAGACCGTGATAGCAGTAAAAGAGATATTTCATTAGGAGAAACCACGAGTACATAAAAGGAATCAACTAGGGAGCTGTTGGCATGTTGGAATAGCCTGGCCAACATCATCGCACAGAACAAAAGATGGAAAATAGTTCCTGCTTACATATAGTGGACTATATGGAAGGAAAGAAAGTCAAGATATTTTGAGGATAAATACAGTTCTGTTCGAAAGATTAAAATGAATTATCTACTTTTGTTTCACTTTTGGAATAAAGAGGAATTTCCAGATTATGCAAACTCTATCCTAGAGCTAGCAGTTACAGGATCTTTGTAAGAAGAACATGGACACATGCTTTTGTGATCCTCTCTTTTGGGTTTTAAATATGGCATCTACCACCGCCTTTGTGCTAATGATATGAATACAAATTGTTACCTTTCTCAAAAAAAAAAAAAAAAAAAAAAAAAAAGACCACATGTACATAATTGGAGAATAGCATGTCCTTAGTTACAATAAATGAAGATGAAGCATCTCTAGAGCAATACTCTCAAGCCTTAGGAATTAATATATAGGAGATGGGAGGATGGGAAACATTTGCTCATCCATAGCCATATTGTAACACAGCTGTGAAAACTGATTGCGTAATATGTCCAGGAACTCATGTGGAGCGGGAAGCATGGAAGTAGAAGGCTAAGGAGCTAGAACATGGGAAATCTCATGCCCAAAGTGTCATCCCCATGGAATAAAGGAACTGCCGAGCATTTCAAGGTAAGGAGAAATCAATGATCCAGATACAGATGACCTCCCTAGTTTTTTTGAATGTGCAAGATATTTCTACTGTATAATTGATTGATGAGATACTATAGAGCTTCTGCTTGTAACTCTTGTATATGATGAAATAAATAAACAGAAAAACACTACAGAGGAAAAAACAAAAACAACAGATATGCTTTATAAGACTTAAATTGCATGTTACACATTCAGAAAGTATTACCACTCCATATCCAACAAGTTGTAACGGTGTCGGGCTGATTTCCTCAAAAATTGCCTCAGCTTCCTGAAAATAACCGAATGTGGAATATTACCACCTTCTGCCCAAGACAGTTACTTAAAAGTAGCTTTATGATTCTAGTCCAGTGAGTAAGTATATATCCACTATTTACCTATAAAATGACATAGAGCACAAATGCCGATGTAAACTATTCTTTGAGAACGACTGTTCTTTCCACATTATTCTATCAGATAGATGTTTCTTTTAATTAAATTAAGGTAAAACAATATCTTTCATGGAAATGAAAAACTTTTAAAATAGTTCTCTAAAGTCATCAAACTAAATAGATTTTTTACAACATTATACCCCTACGGAAAAACTTAAATTCAATTCTCTACTTCAATCTTTCGAGAAACTCAAAATATAATTAGAAGCCTAACCGCATAAAGTTTTCTTCACATAAAAATATTATAAATAAGATCCATCACACCAATAAAAACTTACTCAGATTATTCTTAAAGAAATAAAAAATTAAAAAAAAACGTGCTAAGATTTAGAGGGAACTTGATTACGTTCAAAATTTTATTTCCTGTTCAGTTTCACAATCTTAAATAAATGATACTCCAAGGAGATAAAGAATGTATGTTTAAAACCTTTTATCACGGGAAGATGGGGGAAAGAGAGGAAAAAAATTTGTCATATGGGGTGTGTTTGGTACGAAGGAAAATATTTTCCTAAAAAATGATTTTCTAGAAAATGAGTGGTTTTATCACTTATTTTCCCTTTCTTGGTTGTTGAGCAAAAAACTTTTTCCAAAAAAATATATTCTAGTATTTGGTTAGAGAGTAGAAAATACTTTTTAAGAAAATAATTTTTTATGCTACTTTTTTCCGCCCTTCCCCAAATCCCCATGTATCATGTGCTCTCCCTCTCCCCCTCCCCCATCCCCTCCCCCAAATGCCCAATATTTTCAACACTCTATTTTTTGTTCAAGAATTTAGTTATTCTTTTAAAAATTTCTTAAAACCCAAAGGAACTAATGTGTTGCTTTACTTTTTTCACGCAAAAGCAACGTTAAAATTTGTGCTCCACAACTACAAAAGAAAATCCTCTTTTTTAGTTAAAAAAGAAACAACTTTTTCTACAACATGAAAAGAAAATATTCATTGTGCTGAATTGAAATTTGTGGTTCGGGCATGTGCGGATGAGAAGCCCCGATACCCCGGTGAGGAACTGTGAGCGGCTAGCGGTGGTCGGTGCGAGGCGAGGCAGAGGGAGGCCTAAGAGATATTGGGGAGAGGTTATTAGGCAGGACATGGCCAGGATGCGGATTTCCGAGGACATGACCCTTGATAGGAAAGTTTGAAGGTCTAGTATCAGGGTTGTAGGATAGGGGCTTCTAGATTTTTCGTACTCCATTCCCGGGGTGGGTGAGGCGTGGTAGGGCCACCCATAGAGGATTAGTTTGCGTTCTCTTATGGTAGTCATTCCTGGTAGTTACTGTTTTAATATTATTGCATGCCGGTTTATTTATGGTACATATGTCTCTTATGTTTAGTTAATTATTTATGCGATGTATGCTTGGTGTAACTAATGCTGTTTTTGTTTTTGTTTTTGTTTGCCTTTCTTTTCCCTGCGCCGAGGATCGATTGGAGACAGCCTCTCTGCCCTCTTGGGTAGAGATAAGGCCTGTCTACATATTACCCTCCCCAGACCCCACTTTGTGGGAATATACTGGGTTGTTGTTGTTGTTGTTGTTATTTTCTTTAAGGAAAGAAAATATTTTTTTTACATCATGAAAAGAAAAAGAAAAAAAAAGTTGTTGAAATGAAAGAACATCATTTTTTTAAAATGTGAAAAGAAAATACTCATTTTGTTGAAATGAAAAGGAAAGTACTTTATCAATAACATGAAAAGAAAGTAATCTAAATAATATTTCTATTTAGGGTGGGGGCGAGGGTGGGTGGGGGCGTGTGATAAGTGTGAATATTACTTACTTATTAGTACTTTCTTGCTTTAGTTTCTCGTCTGAGAGTAATGACTTTTGCTCCTGAATCTTAATGAAAATGCATGAATTGTAGGCTAAGTTGCTCCGACATGGGTGTTTAGGCGCCGCACCCGTGTCGACACGTTACTAGTATGGGTGTGGGTATGGGATCGGTACAGGATATGGTCAAACAGTTCTGAGTACTTTGACTGTGGCAGACAGAAAAATTTGAGACGAGATACAATTTGGTTCCCGAAATTAGAACAAAAACTCGGGTAAATATGAAGAAAATAGCATACCTTATCTAGGAAATCAATCCCTTACTAATTTACAACTTGAGAATAAAAAAGAAATTCACACTTTACAAGCAATACTTAAGTATCTCACAAAATTTCTCATAATTCAGAGATATTTTTATTTTTTTTAAATTATTTTTAGCGGGATCCCCACACTCGTATCTGTACTAGGATTCGTATCCCCGAATCTTAGAATTTACATCTCGAAGGATCCGACCTTTAGATCTGCACCCGTGTCGGACATCCGCACCCATATCCGAGCAACTTAGATTGTAGGTGTGTTGTAGAATGTGAGCTCAACAAGAAGTCTAACTCAAAGAGGAGATATTCCAGCTCAAAAAAATCAAGAGGAGAAGTTCAAGGAACAGTGCTGTCCGCAAAATTCCTTTTGCGGCCGCAAAAGCAAATGCGGCCCGCAAAAGATGATATGCGGTCGCAAAAGAAAAACTAAGCTTCAAGGGTATCACGCAGATGTGCGGCCCGCAGGCCAAAAAGTACAGTCGCACTTGAGGTTCGGACTGACGAGACTTAAGGATCAGAGAGATTGCAATTGAACAAGTCTGAAGCCTCCTCAAAAGTGCGGTCCGCAGTAAAATTGTGCGGCCATAGAAGCTGAAGTGCAGCCGCAGAAGCTTATGTGCGGGCGCAGAATCTCTTCATTTGAAAGCACCCGCAAGAGCAAAATCCCAAAGTGGACCACAGACGTAATTGTGCGAATTTTTGTTAGCTAATTTTAGAGCACTATAAATAGACGAGGAACACTTTTTAAGGGCAACTTCTTTACCGCAACAGCTACTAGCAGTTATATTTTGCCATTCTGGGCAATTTGGAGCAACAATTAGAGAAGACCCGATAATTTTATTCTTTAATTCTAGTTTCATGTATTCAATTACTTCTTCTTTTCACTTTTTTCATGTCAATGATTATGAGTAGCTAGATTTATTCTAGGGTTGTGATACAACCCTAGTGTGTAAAACTTATGGGTATTAAATATTAGAGCTTGCTATTGATTTGTTGGATGTTATTTAGCCTTGTTTATACTTTATACTTAAAATTAATCGTTGCAGACATTGATTCACGCCTATTTGACTTCATTCTTACTTGAGAAAGAGGGTTTAGTCTAGAAAAATTTAGCTAACAAGAAATTGAACTAGTTGAAGTTTTGATTAGTTTGATTAAACGATTTGCACTAGAGACAGAGATAATCCAACCTAGAGTCTTATTCAATTGTTTAGATTGCTATCCATTTGGTCTTGAAAAAGCCAATTTGGGCATAATCACTCTTTAATCGAGAGGTATTGATTGGTACTTGAGCATTGAGAGTCATAACAAACCCCGATCTACCAAGCATGCATTGATTTACTCTACCCATTAGGTTTACACCTAGGTGAAGGTTACAACCCTAGACTTTTCCCTATTTGACAAAAACATCAAAAACATTTCAATCATTATTTGCTTACTAGTTAGTTGAATCTCTTAGCAGTTAATTCAAATAACAGTTACTCACCTTTGCTTGAAAGATAAATTTGGTTATTTGAATTCAAACTGCTTGTTTAGTGTATTCATCTCTTTGCCTTAGACAAAGGCGACGGCAGGTTGCCTTAACTTCATTCTATTTCAAAGTAAAAATCGCAGCAGAAGCCCCCAAAGATGGTCATACAGTATAAATAAAAATATTGATGACAGAAATTCCTTGGTGACCTGTTTGTAAGGGAAAACGGCTGAGAAAAGCTTCTTGCTAAGCGACTAGAGCACCCCCACCCCACCCCACAGATGGTAATTAAGAATGAGGTTTCTCAATAGCTGTTTATTTTCGCAAGATTGAAGAGTCTGAACAACATTTTCCACTGCAAGTGGATTGCTGAATTAGCTGCCACTGTGCTTGTTTCACAATAAGTCATGCAATTGTCAACAGGCAATTTCCTTGTTCATAAATTGTTGGAATACTACTGAGGTGACAAGAAATATTGGACAAAATCCACTTATTTTGGAATGCTTGGTTTCGAAAGGAAGTGATGAGAGTTGATAATTTAAAATATATGTTTGTATCTGATGGTGTTGGAGAACTAGCTGCCTTGTCATGACAATTAGCTTACGTATAGGCGTGACGACGTCACTGCTGTATAAATGATAGGCTTTTTAACAAGACATCTTGTATTTTTGACAGTGTAACAGGGAGACTGGCACAGCCTCAGCAATCATAGGGCTCACTTTAAGAAGGTCGAGAAATATATCAGATACCTCATTGAGGATTGTCAATGCAGTCTCAGGTTTCAACTCCTTGATGCGGAGGCCCTCTTTCACCCAAGACCGAAAGCCACCTTGGACCAAATATGGCCTCTGTAACATTAAAAGCAATACAATTAACACAATTAAATGGGCATGCTTTAGAAGAACATGTAAGATCGCAATCTTTTAAACACACAATGTACTACAACCACTTGAGAACCAACTGTGTCCTTGCATCTATAAGCAAAGTCATAGTGTGTAAAAAGTAACTATATGCCTTAGCAACGCATGAAAAATTATTATCCTGCTTATATACCATTTATCACAAATTGAATAATCATTCTATTATCGGTAACCAAGCAAGGGTAATCAGATTAGTTACAATAACTGAAACAAAACAGGCAAAAGAAGAGCAAATGCATTCTTTTAAAGGAAAAAAGAATTACTAGTGTGCTGGGTTACAACAGAGACCTACAAAGATCTGAGGCTGCCCAAGCTCAAAGTAGGCCCCATCCCTGCAATCTCTCTAACTGATAAGGGTACTAAAAAGTAGTAGAGGTAAGATGTATCGACCATACAGTTGCCTCTTTCTTTACTTTATTATTATTATCCACGACTTACTTATGCTATCTGTAATTTTTATGACAAGTACAGGGGAGATAGACACTGAGCAAATATACTTGCCTTTATTCCAAGTTTCCGGAGTGACCTTGCAATGCCCTTGGAGCGACTACCATTAGCATCCATAACTATAACCTGAGACCTGTCCTATAGGTTGGGCAATGGATGGTAATCAAAATACAACAAAAGTTATCAGAAGTCAACGAGGTAAGGTTAACATAAGAATCTTTTACCACTAAACAGGTTCTTTAAGTATGAAAACAAGAGCAAAAATTAATAAATGCACGTTAGATCAAGAAAAATAAAGCCAATTGGCTCTTTTGTGCAATTTTCACTTCTCTGAGTTTTGGCGAATGGCAAGGACAGAGAAACATGGGGAGATGTTCTTCAGGAGATAAAATTATAATAAATACAAAGGCAGTTGGGCAAAAAAAAAAAAAAAGCAATTCTGAAAACATATCTATTTACTTGAACAATCTTCAAGTTCCTAATGACAGCAGCTAGCAGGTAGTCATCAAGTTCTCTTCCACTCTTGAACAACTTCCTTAATGATCCATCAACCTGAAAACATTTTAGCAATATAGAGAAAAAGGAGGGCTGTCAATTAAAAGACAGACTCCTGAAATTAGAAAGCTCATTCCTGCCAAAAGAAATTATTATCGACCAACCTCAGGTAGTGTTACATTGGCATAACGAGACCGAGCTGCACGTCGAAGATCAGGAATGCCTTCATTCTCTCTGAGATCCTTCAGAAAAGCATACAGGAGGAAGAAGAAAGATATAAGGGACATTTGTTCGTCTTTACCCTCAACGTTCACATGTATCAAATCAGAACATTCTTTACTAAGATAAATGTAATGGAAAACATTGCAGAACAAAGATCACAGAACATCTTGGCACAAACTATTCTGCAGAAAATATGAGAGCGCCTTGCCTCAGGTCGGATATCAATGAGTAGAGCATTCCTGTCTCCTTTCAGAAGCTCAAAACTTGACTTAGGAGATAAATTTCCAGCATATCCACCATAGGTCAATACCCAATAAAAAGCCCTGCAGAAATCTGATAAGCAATATAACTTTCTGTAGAATTAAACTCAGCTTTCCCTATGGTAGGAAAATAACAGGGAACAATGAAATAAGGAATAGAAGGTGTACTCATACCAAAAAGAGGTTGATGCCCCAAGGAAAAGAACAAACGGAATAATTGGGTCACTTGGATCCACGCCAAGATTCCTCTCCAAACCCTCCAGAGCAACATAAACCTGTTAATCACAATTTTATACAATTGTGAAACATGAAAGTATCTCCAAATATTTGTACATAAAGAAGTACACTAGCAAATGTGGGACCACTAGCCCATACCTGTCGCAATGGAGAGAGAAGCGAAACATTTAACACATCCTGGATCTCTGGAGGAAGCATCTCCATTACGGACCCATAAGCATAGACAACAAATCGTGATACCGAATCCTCAACAATGAGAATTATATGTCTCAATGCATCAACAGCAAGAACACCAACTCTACCAGAGGCTTCTTTCAAGGTTGTTACGGCCGACTCCCCTGTTTTTGATGGCAATTTACTAATCACTTGATCAACTGCTTGTCTAAGAGCTGATGTAACAGATGAGCTAGTTTCATCAAGTGAATTGTTCAAATAACTTTGTCCGTTCTTAAAAACATCCATAGCATATGATTTCACATCAGATAAGGAACTTGTATCCAAGTTCAATGAAGCCAATTCTCCTCTAGTTACGGACTTAGGTAGAGCAGAAGTATCAACAAATCTCAGATGGAATGAATTAGACGCTCGGTCCATGACATCGCATTTCATCTGGTATGTCTTCCAACAGGAGGAAAAGGATCTTAACCCCTCATAGGTAGGAGGAATCTGCAGGAACATAAGTTTAGATATCTGGAAAAAGGAAAAGAAATACTCCTACCATAAGAGTGGGAATGAATGAAGCTCTCTGTCCCCAATTTCAAACATTCCATACTATCAAAGGTATTATGTGAAGAACTAGCTTGCCTAGGACACTAATTGTACATTAAACCATAAATTTTACTAGCAAAAGCAGAAGCACTAATTTGAAGTCCTAAATTCAATCATTAATTCATCTCTGACAGTGCATTAAAATACTAATAACACAAACGGAAAATGTAGAAATTAAAAACACATTCGTAACCTGTGTATGGGAAGAAAAGGAAGCAGTAGCTGAACACACAGGTAGAGTTGCCATCATTTATCAAAATTGTCTATTCACCAATCTCTCATCTTCAATAATGGGTGTTTTTTACTTGGGAATATGATTTTTAATATTTGCACAAAAAATGAGTATTATTATCCCATAGGGAATGAATGAAATGAATTGAAAGAAGGAGAAGCGATAGGGAGAATCGTGTGGTTTTTGTCTCAAGCCATTAGCTTCATCTTCTTGCCTGCCTCTCATTCTGCCTCTGGGCCCATACTTCTTTTTTTTTTTTTTTTTTTTTTTTGGATATCATAGGCTGATTACTCATATGACTCGTTTTTATGGACCATTGTTTCATTACATTTTGTTGGATTTTTGAAATTTAACTATTATTAGAATGAACAGCAAAGTATTTATCAGAATTAATTTTATTTTTTACTATAAGGAAAATATAGATCTTTTCTGTAACTTGAAGAAGAAATTTTGTACATTTATAAATTAAACATCTCTCCTAATACATAAAGATACTATAACATTCACAATATAGTCCCTAAAAAGCCTTATTTATGGAAGATTTTTCTCTCCATAGTTTTTACTTTGTTATTAGTTTAATCATATGTACATCAAGTGATCAAATTATATCAAAGTATTATGGCTCTTTTAGTTTATTTTTCTTTGTTACGTGACTTATTGTCGCCAAGATTTGTTTTGTTATCTTTCCAGTGATGTCTTGTTAATTTCGATCCTAACAAGTGTTATCAAAAACAATGATTAAAAAAATCAAAAAAAAAAAACCTTCCAACGTGCTACTGAAAATTTTTCAATAATATTTTTTTTAACATTCTTGTTGCTATATCTTTAAAACAAAAATTATTTTCAACTCATGCTTACTTTTAAGACTTGAGTACTCGTTTTTAGTCCTCCTCACTTTTACGTAGAGCTAACTTTTAACGCATGGGCTCCTACTTTAAACCGTAATCAATTTTAATGTACGGCTCCACTTTTAACCATGCCCATGTAAGGCTCCAATACTTTTAAATTGTGTTCACTTTTAACGCATGAGGTTCCAATTCAACTCAATACATATTTTTAATCATTGCAAGCAGCATTGATGAAGATTATGTGATGAAGGTGAATCAAACTTTGTCAAAAATATTTAGGTCAAAAAGGGAAAATTGTTAGAAATTTGTTCTAATTTTCTTTTCATATTTGTATTTTCCAATTACTGGAAGGAAAGGTAAAATATTTACCACAATAAATTTTATTTTTCCTGTAAGAAAAGTATAGATCTCTTTTGTATTTAAAAATTCTTTTTTTAGAGGAGAAGTTTTGTACCTCTATAAATTGAGAATCTCTCCTTCATACACAAAAAATATAATAGCATCCATTGTGTAGTCATTAGAAGTTGTGTATAGGGTGAGATTTTTCTTATTCGGGTAAGATATGGGTAGTTTATATATCTTATTTCAGTAGGATTTCTCATCTCAATGAATGCATGTAGAGAATTATCACGTAATATGCAAGATGGTGGTTTTAGGTTATTGAATCAGTGTATCTTCTAACGAGGATGCCTAAGATCTTTAGACAAGCTAGTATTCACTCTAGTTAAGGTGATTATACTAAACCCTAACATCTGTTTGTTTATGGAAGAGTCGGTTTCTTTTTTTTGCGATGGTGTTAGCAACCAGTCTATTAGAGTCAAAATTTTCCCCATTATAGAAGGGCGGGAGGCTTCTTGTAACGATCTGACTGGTTGTTTTGAGCGTTAGTATTTTATTCGATGGCTCGAAACCTTGAGTATCTCCATATGATGCATTATGGCTTGGGAGTATGGTTAAGTTTGATTTTCTGGAGGCTCAAGATTGATTTAGAAGAGTAATTCTCAATTTGAAAGCTTTAAGTTGGAAGAGCTCACTAATGTCTGATTTTTGAGAAAACAACCTTAGAATCGGGATTTTGATGGTTTCAATAGGTTCGTATGTAATGTTGGACTTGGGCATGTGTTTGGATTTGGATTCGGAGGTTCCTAGAAGGTTTTGGCTCAATTTGTCGAAAGTTGGTTAGTTGAAGAATTAGATAGTTCTTAAGTTTAACGGGAGGTTGAATTTGGTATTATCAGATATTGATTGTGGTTTTGAGACCTTGGATAGGTTTATTTATTGGGTTGTAACTTGTGTGAGAAGTTTGGTTGTAATTCTGAATGTCTAAGTATGATTCGGATGTGTTCGACAAAATTTGAATGTTTGAAAGCTAAGATAAGGATTTTGAGATTTGATTCTTGATTTTGATATTATTTGTGGTGTTTCGAGCCCTTGAATAAATTTGTATTTGGTATATGGACTTGTTAGTATAATTTGATGGGCTCCTGGGGCGCTCGGGTGTGGTTCATTGTTGTTTCAGACCATTTTGGTTGAGTCATGAGCATCAGATTTACTGGTACTACGGTGCTTAGTGATCGCGGAGCACATCCTTGCAATCTTGGAGAGGGATTTGGCTAACTGGTGTAACGATCTGACCAATCGTTTTGAGTTCCAGCATTTCATTATGTTATTTAAGACTTTGAGTAGTTTTACAACTTGCGAGTGTGGTTGGTTTTTATTTCCTAGAGTGTCGGGATTGTAAGACTAATTATTATTATGGAAGCTTTAAGTTGGAAGAGTTTATCATAGTTTGACTTTAAAGTAAACCATATTGGAATCGAGATTTGATAGTTTCAACATGTTTGTATAGTGATTTTACTTGGACGTATGTTCGGATTTGAATTTGGATATTCCTAGAAGGTTTTGGCTCTATTTGTTGAAAATTGGCAATTTGAAGAATTGCAGAGTTTTTAGGTTTGACCGAAAGCCTATTTTAGTGTTATTGGACTTCTATTATGGTTTTGACACCTTGAATATGTTCGTTTGTTTTATTAGAACTTGCGTGCAAAGTTTGGTTGTGATCTAAAATGTCTAAGCGTGATTCGAACGCATTTGACAAAGTTGCGATGGTTGAAAGTATAGAGAATGATTTGATCTTCGATTGTTGATTTTAATGTTATTTGTGGTGTTTCGAGCCTTTAGATAAGTTTGAATAATGTATTTAGACTTGTTAGTATGATTCAACGGGGTCCCGAGGGGATAGGGTGACTTTCGAAGTGGTTACAGACCATTTTGGACCAAGTTGTAATTGCTGGTTTTTGTTGGTGTCAAATTTGCATCACGTTCGCGAGGGTAGCATTGAGTTCGCTAAGAAGAGAAAGGGATGGAGGAATTGGTTCTTTGCGTTCGCGAGTGGTTTTCTGCATTTGCAAAGAGGATGGTCTGTTGGCTTACGCGATCGTGGTGTTCTGCAAACGCGAAGGAGGTTTTGGCTGGGCAGGATTTGCTCTACGTATTCATGAAGTAGGTCCCGCAAACACGGTAAAGGAATTGATGACGGTATAGTTGTGCATAGCGAACGTGGTGGTCTTGTCACATTTTGAAGAAGGGTTCATTGGCAGTATGGATAGCTGGTTTTCGGGATTTTGAGCTTATTTTCTCATAGCTTGAACCCTAGACCTGGAGAATGGCAATTTTTCATAGAAATTTTCGAGGATAGTAAGTGATTTTTATCTATTTATGATTATATTTCAAGAATCTACATGGATCTTTAACACCTAAATATGAAATTTTGAGATAAAATTCTGGATTCTTATTTATACCTTAAGAGAGTATATTTTGGGATTCGACCATTAATTTGGACCCAGATTTAAAAACTAATTATATATTTGGACTCAGCAAATTATAGATAATTGAGATTCGATATTGGTTTCCAGTTTCGGGCATAAGAGCCCGAGTTGACTTTTATTTATCTTTTGGGAATTCAATAAAGATCAAAGCTTTATTAATTGGGATTACTTCCTATAGCATTGGTTGACTTCCTTGGATGATGCTTGGTTAGATTCTAGCCGGTTAGAGGTGCTTTCCAAAGGAAATATAGTTTTGGAGCCTTAGACTAGCCCAGATGAGGTAAGTTTCTTGCCTAGATTTGGTTTGAGGAAATTTTTTCTAATAACTGATATTGTTTGCCACATTCGAGGATGATGTATAGGTGAAATGACAAGTGTACATACATGTGCTATGGTTATTAATGCTCGGGGTAGATTCTAGATTACTTTATGCCTTATTTGGTTGTGTGTTATACTTGTTCTATGTTTTACTTGATTGAATGACTATGTGAGAACAATGAACTATGCTAGAGTTAATGTTTAGGTTAACGATACCTTATTTTGAGCATGATGAGTTATTGTCGAGATTATTGATATACTTGATTTAGACGTAGTCACATGTACATTTTGAACACACATATGTACTTGTTATTCTTGTGTTATGCCTCAAATTACTAAATGAATACTTTAGTTTTCTTACCCATGTTAAATACTATAATTTGACTTTTGATTCTTATCTGGATATAATGATTAGTTGGATGATGAATTACATATGGGGTCCGTAGTCATACATACCGTCAAAATAAAAAAGAGTTCTGATGATACCTAACCTCTGAAACTGGGTAAACCAATCACATTAATAATATTCAACATCATAACATGATATAATAAGCTTGAATTGTCATAAATAGCGGAAAGAGTAATCAACATGAGCCAAAATGGGTTAGCAGAATACCAACTCCCAAAAACTAGGTAGTGCAGAGTCATGAACTCTAAACTGAATACATAAGAATCTCAAGAGTACAATACTATTTGAAAGAAATACAACAAAATGAAATAGAGGAAGGGGACCCCAAGGGTCTGTGATGGTTATGCAACACTACATTGAATCCTTTCGATCAGCAATGTGCTCACTCACGAAGTCCACTACCTCCAACACCCAGACCTGCACAAAAATATGCAGAAGTGTAGTATGAGTACATGACAATATGTACTCATCAAATATCAAGACTAACCTCGGTGAAGTAGTGACGATGTTTAAGTTATGTGATACTCACTAATCAAAGAACCTGTGCGATACACATAATAACTTGCAACAAGAATATAACAACGTGTAATACCATCAACTCAACAACAAAGAAAAATATGAGATATCAATTCAACATAAATAATTCTATATATACAATCAAATCATCAAATTATAATAAAGGCACAATATAACATGTTAATTACAATGGGAAATCATGTATAATGCATGACAAAGCATAAAGAATTTACTCGCATAGTCAAGAATGTCACCTTTATACTCTATTAATCATCAATTGATAATGACACCCTTATACTACATACTTCATCAACTAAGAATGCCACCCTTATACTCCCATCAATATCAATCATATTGATCAAGTACCATAGTCTGCGTGTATGCCATCAGAAGAGAAATATGAGAGCGGCCTTAAGGGGGTGGATCCATATCCACATGATGCACGAAAAAACCTCATGCCACAAAAATAATGATATCATCATAATCACATGGCAAAGACCTTGTTCCACATTATCAACAATATCATCACAATTGCACGACAATAACCTCGTGCCACAATATCATCATAATAATAATATCCACATGAAATAGACCTTGTGCCAACACCCAATCAATTTGCTCAACATATCCATATGTTATAATAATTTATTATCAAGATACATATTCTTACAATTCATCAATAAGGTACACAAGGACATGAAAATAATATATGTGCTCAAGATGTAATATATGACTACGCCTAAATCAATGATATGGTTCCACAAATGCCCATCTTGGATAATTAGGAGATAATAATCCCAAAGTATTATTTCTAGCATTAAATGATAAGCTCACACAGTCGTACAAAGTATTTCACATGTATCATAGAGAGCACACAATCAAATTAAACTATAGTGATAATAGGTGAATTTTACTATATTCATGCCCTAAATAATCACATTCTTAGGTTGTTTTGATAATATATGATGGAAAAATGCTCTTATTAGTATTTTTCATGAATTGTAGGTACACAATGGTTAAAGAAGGCTAAAGAGTAATTTTGGAGCCAAAAGTAGAAGAAAAAGGCCATTTAGGCAAAAATCATGGAAGCCACACTAGAAAAGCCCTGAAGATTTAGAGAACATGTTCTACCGCGGTTCTACCACGATCGTGACAGAACTGCGGTGGATGAGGTCTGCTGAAAGTATGAGATTCAGAGAGTTGATTCTACCGCGGTTCTACCGCAACTGTGGCACAACCGTGGTAAAAGATGTAAACTTGAAGAACTGAAGTGTAAAAACGGGATTTTAATGACCTAAACCCTATATAAAACCTTAGGATTCTCCCAAAGGAGGCAAGAGTCATATTTATGAGTATTTTTGCAATGAAATTAGTGTCTCTAAACATCTCTCTTATTTTTTTTTTGAATTTTTATCATGAATTCTATTCTAGCTTTTGTTTTCATAGTTATGAGTAGCTAAATTCCTATCTAATGTTTTGATGGAATCTATTGGTTAATGAACTGCGGATTTATGTGAATACAATTTGTTAGTTAATCTCTATTTGTTCAACTTCGTTCTTGTTGTAGTTAATTGACATGATCCTCAATTAGCTGTGCCTAATTAGTGTGCATAACTTGGAAAAGAATGCATATTTAGGTTATTGTTGAACAACACAACTCCTAGATTATTAGAGGGATCTATAATTGCGGGTTTAAAGGTGGGATTAGGATTAACGAAACCTTGGGTGTAATCTAAAGCGAATTGTGATAATTAAAGCAAGCTAGTGTAACTCGGAAGAGTACAATAGTAAATTACTGTAATTACTCGGGAGAGATTTACGATAGGATTGTTGTTCACGATTGATAGAGAGATATTGATAAATTTGTATGAGCATAAACAGAAGGGATTCCATCAATAGGGAAAATCATTACCTTAGTCTTTCTCATTCTTGTTTACAACATATTTAGTTATTTTTCCAGTTATTTAGTTCTTTGCAAAAGTAATTGTTAAGAAGCACTCAAAAAGATATTTGAATATTTGGAAAGTTGTTTCGGAAGATTATTGGGTTTTGGAAATAGTAGTTGATATGTTAACTCTCTAAGGATTTGACCCCATGTGAAATGCTTGGGTTATATTTGCTGCAGCCGCATTGTCCTTTTTATAAGGCATAGTTGGGCGTGATCAAATTTTGGTGCCGTCGCCGGGGAGTTAACGGAATTATCAATTGCCATTGATAGAATTACAAGATTCTTATTGTAGTCAGATTTCTCTCTACCCAACTTTTGATTTAAAATCTTGACGATTGTTGAATTGGTTGCTCAGGTGCATGCCTAGAAAATCTACAAGGACAGGAGAATTACATGAAGGACTCTTAGATCTAGAGCAAACATTCCAGGCACTGAACCGTGCAAACAAACAAAATCAACAATCCCAACAGACACTAAAATTCGACATTGGCATGGGAGACGTGAATAATCCCAACTAGAAAGCTGGGTCAAACGCTGGGGAAGAGGCATCTCCTGTACCTGAGGGTGCACTTTATGATTGGGCAGAACCAACTGCTGACAACTTGGCTACTGCCATTGTTGTGCCCGCAATACAAGCTGAATCATTTCAGATCACAAATAATATACTACACTTGTTGCAAAACAAGGGGATATTTTTTAGGACACAAGTTGAAGACCCTCAGGAGCATCTGAAAAATTTCCTCTCTATATGCAAAACGCAAAGGCAACCCAATGTGACACCGGAAGCAATCAGGCTATTGTTGTTTCCTTTCTCGGTTACAGGAGCTTCACGGGTATGGCTTAACTCACTCCCTATCAACTCTATAGAAACATGGTATGAGTTAGTCAAACATTTCCACAATAAGTTCCACCCGCCTAACAAAACAGCTCAACAAATTGATGAGATTGTAAGCTTCAAGCAAAAACCAATGGAGACTCGACATGAGACTTGGGGCAGGTTTAAGGGAATGTTAGTCATGTGTCCTCACCATGGTGTTTCAGAACAGATATTGGGACAAAGGTTTTACATGGGGATGTTTGATAGCATGAAGAATATAGTTGATGCCTCATCGGGTGGGGCTTTTCTGAGCAAGACCCGGAGAGAAGGCCATAATTTGCTGCACAAGATGGCACAAATTCAGGATGGACAACCAGGAATGCACTGATCACTCTGGTGGTACACTTAGTGCCTCTGGACCCTTCCAACACTATGGCAGAAAACATAGCCACTCTATTGACACAGATGAGCATCCTCACTAAAAAGGTGGAAGAGACATGAGTTAGGTAGCAGGTGCATATTGTAGACACTACCAATGGGGGCTTATGCACATCGTGCATTAGCCAACCAATGGGTAATCCATGGACTACAAAACATGAACATCATCATCAGCACAGAGATATGAATTATGTGGCTAACTATGGTGGTCAGCGACAGGTAAATCAGAATTGGGGTCAGCAGCCTCCACAGCAATACAGACTACCTCAGCCACAATACAATGCAGAAATTATGGGAGGTATGATGCCACCCAACAATATTGATCCATATTCTAGACCACGGGCTTTCAACAATCAGCAACAAGGGTATCATCCACCTCCGGGATCGCTCGCATGGCATGTATCCATGGGCGTCCTATGATGGCGTTGTATGCCGTTTCCTGGTTCATCACGTGGAAAGTTGTTTCCAGCGTGACTCCTCCTTCTAAAACGGGCAGTGATATTTCTCCGGATGTCCGTTACACTACATTATTAAAACTAGATAGTCTTATGCAATGTGGTATTATCTTATCCTCGAGCCTCATTTGTATGAGGACCCTTGGATGGATAATACAGGCGCCACTTCTGTTGTCAACCATGATTCTTTTAATATATGTATCAGCGATACATAAAGTGATAACTATAGAGTCGTAATGAGGGAAGGACAAATCGTCGACATCGAACTTATTGAAGGTGATACTATCTTCGTAGTCGCCATACCATTCATGGGTGATGGTCTACTTTAGTTTGTGCATGGTGGTGAACTTGACGTGATTGATTGCTAAGTCGTTACCGCCTCCAATGATCATGTTTATCGTGCATGCTGGGGAGGGCAGCTTCGGCAGCCCGTGGGGTTGTTCCTATCCGCGTGCAAAGTTAGTTTTCCCTTTTTCACTAAGTAATTCCGTCACATATCCCTAGTTCAGTATCCTGACCACCTCTTGTCGTAGGCCTATGCAGTCTTCGGTTTTGTGTCCCTGTTCCTGATGGAACTCACATAGGATGTTTGATTTCTTTGTGTTAGGGTCTCATTTCATCTTCTGCGGCCACTGTACTTTGGTGCCCAACTTCTCCAGTGTGTACACTATTTCTGAAGGAGACACACAAAAGTTATAGGCGGATAATAATGGAGGTGTACCTCTTTTGTTTCGGAGTGGGGCGACATGTCACTGTAGTGCGCCCGTATGCCTTGGTGGTGGATGAGAGGATTTGATGTAGGGCTGGTGTCGATCTTTGTTGAAGCGTGAGAGTTGTTCTCGCCGTCCCTCATTGTGTCGATCCCTCCTTGTTTCTAAGTGTATCATTGTTAGATGTTGGGTCGGCTCATTAAGATCGTCCTCGTCCACTTGTACCTCATCACAATAGTCGTTGTGAATTTTCTCCCATGTGGTAGGGGGATATTTCATGAGGCAGCTTAGTAGCTTCTTGGTTGCCCTTGAACCGTCCTTGTTTAGCCCGTTCTGGAAAGCGGCGACTGCCATACCTTCCGATACGTTTGGAAGACTCATCCTTACCTTGTAACCCTGGCTAGGAAGTCCCTAAGTCCCCCCTGCGGTTTGTGTGACGGCGAAGATGTCGTTGACCCTTGCTTCCGTTTTCTTTGCACCTGCATGGGCGGTGACGAACTTATCCGCCATTTCCTCAAACGTTGATATCGCCTTAGCTGGTAGCTGAGAGTACCACATTAGGGCCCCTCCTGTAACCGTCTTACCAAACTTCTTCAGCAGCACTATGGTACCTGTTCTTTTGATAGGTTGTTGCCCTTCACAACAATGACATAGTGGATTAAATGATCCTCGGGATCTGTGGTTCTGTCATATACCCTCAAGTAGGGTGGCACCTAAAAGGTTTTTGGGATAGAGTGAGGGGCAACTTCTTCGGTGTGTGGTTGTTCAACGAACTTCCCAAGTCACGTTTTGGTAGCAACTTGGGAGCACCAAGGATCTTGTCTATCCTCTCCTGATGTTCTTTCATTTGGTCACGAAGCGCCTTGTTTTCATTCTCCATTTCTTCCATCTTCTTTAGGATGGCTGTTAGCGTGCCATCATTGGTATGTGCCTCAATGGGCTTGTTATTTGCTCATATAATCTCAGGTTCACCCGTGGCAACAGTGGTGCCTACCGTTAGTATACACCTAACGTTACTTTGCAGTGACTTATAATCAAGCCACTTAGAGTATTTTTTAGCCATTTTTCCAGTAGCTTTTTGACCACCGAGGGTGCTTCCTTAACCGCAGATGTGGAAGCTCCTTTTTCATGCAAGATCGTCAGATCTTCGGATGGGTAAGGTAAGATCTCTGCACGTGGTGTGATGTTAGGGGTTGCATTCAAGATGCCCTCGTCACCGACCTCGTTGAGAGGACGAAGGAGATTGGTTGTAACACCCACCATTGCTTTCATTCTTGTGTTATTTTCGGCCATCTTTTGTTTTCGTGTGGTGTAGAGAATGGTAGTTGGTTGTTATCTAGGTGAATACTATGATTTTGATTCTCAAAATCCCCACAGACGGCGCCAAATTGTTTGGCTCAAAATTTATCAGTATACGTTGTAAGCTTAAAAATAATCAAAAGAAAATAAGGGTAAATCGTAATCAAATATAATAAGACATAGTGATGAAAAATAAAGCTGTTATTGTAGATATGATAGTGTAAAACGATAATATGAACTCCGGAGAAAGTATTCGTTAGAGATAGAGATAGAGAGAGAGTAGGAGATAATTAGAGAGTTGTATTATTCGAGAATCATAGTGATGCCTCTTTTATAAAGTGAAGGTCTCCTTTATATAGTAGGAGACCTTCCTCGAAATAATCATAAAGGTACAAAATTAGGTAACGTCTTGTTAGTGAAGATATTGAGTTTTTAACCACGTCCGCCTTTGTCCCTATGTCCAAGTAGTACCCTTGATTTAGTTGATGTATACTCACCGAGCGTACCCATAGATATAGAGACATTAAGGGTCAAATTTGATCCTATACAATTTTTTTAATATATTTCTTTAACTAGATCAAAATATAACTATCTATATATTATTAAAAGCCAAGGATATTGGCCCCTTATTAAGCCACTTGGCAACATAAAAATATTCTACATGGCATATTAGGACAGGAAACCTAAATTGTAGGAAACAAAAAAGACCCATTTCAATTTTTCAAAAACACAAACTACCCACGTAAGAAGGGTCATGTTGATGCAGTTGCAAATACCCTGGAAATTCTGCCATGTTTGCCATTACTGTCCAAAACTGTCGAAATTTAAAAACTGCACGCGTTCCAACCCAACTTGGAACGTGTATATGTCCACAACTAGCACCAACTTCCAGCAAACACTGCACACGTTCCAACCCACACATTGCATGCACATCTCCATCCACACATCAACCCCACTTAGCCACTATAATCATTTTTCCACTATAGTAATCACAATATATTATAAATTACCATGGAAAGGGAGCCATTAAAACAAGAACAAAACCATACAACAAAGAAAAAAAGAGGAGAGTCATCAAACAAATAATTTCCATAATCACAATAGCTTGAAGTTTGTAGCTTTCCTTCCGATAACAACAGTATGAACCTCATTCAATAGTTTGCAGATATTCTATTAAGATAATCGTAGGTTACAAAGTTTTTTTTGTAATTACTGTTTTTCAACTTTTATTTGCTTACAAATCTTCTGTTTAGAATAACATATTTTCAATTATTATTTTTTTGATTTTTTAAATTATTTATTGTTGAAATATACTATATTATCATGGACATCCATATAATATTTTTGTTTTTTAAATATTGGAATTAAATATGTACAATACTATTCGTATTGGCAACATATTTGTAGACAATCTTAATTTAATACCAGTGATTAAATCCATCTATATGTTTTAATAATATGCATGTACTATAATATCACATTGACATTTTTGACTTATTCTTGTTAATTCCTTGGTTCTATTTTAGAAAATACCAAATTAGTCGAGATCAATTGATTAATTCTATACACGAAATTAAATTATTAGATTGGGAAGCTTTAATTATTTTATTAGACTCACTTGGTCAACCTTTAGGTACAATTTTAACTAACATTTATCGCGAAGTTTGGCCAAGTGAACCATTTTGCGTTTATATTGTTAAATTTGAAGCTGAGTGGAAAAACCGTCTGTACTACCTTTAAATTTATCATTAATGAAAGTTTAATTTTTGTTTGTAGCATTATCTATCAATTTATTATAATTTATTTTTAACAGTGTAATATTAAATTCAAATTTTAATGGAATAACACTACTTTATTCATTCAAATATCACAAGCTTAACAACATAAAAAAATATTGAGCAACATTAAAATATTCCCCCCCCCCCCCAAAAAAAAACACTTTACACTATTTAGTTAATTATATATAATTATCCTGTATAGTAATAGTTTATAATCTGATTCGTCAAATGTAAAATAAAATTTAAATGACGACTTAACTTTGATGAATTAATTACAAATATTAATTCTTCCGAATTATAGTTGCCTTACATTATACCTCTATAAATCAAATTATAAAATTAACTAAAACATTTTTTAATTATTCAAGCTTACATAGACATTTATACTTTTCATGTACAACAATGTTTTTAAAAAAATAATAATAAATAGTAAACGAATTCATTCTCTTTGCATGTTATCTACAAATTTCAGTTGATAGTTTTACACAAACGTCTCCTATAAATGTTTTATGTATATATAAATTTTGGATCGTACATTAAAAATATTAATAGTATTTATAATCACTATAATACATATTCTCATTCATTACACCATTTTCTTAACGTGGTTGAATGTTAAATCATTATCTTATTTTACTTCATATGATAATAAAATACTACTAACTATAATATTGCAATGAATTATGACTAAACTTTAAAACTAATGTGACAAGATATATTTACAATAACCATCACATAACACTCTAAATAATATTCTTTTTGAATTATTGCTCGGTACTATACCAGTATTAGTTTAAAAGAGAAAGCCTAAAAACACCCAAATTGAAACCCATAAACCGATATCCATACCCAAACGGAAAACAATCAAAATAAATTCTATCCAAATACAATTCGGTCGTTCTTCTTTTATCCTCCTGGAAAACAAGATCTATACTACTACTATACTACTCTTTTATTATCGCGTGTGTGATAATAGCCCTTTCTTCCCAAAGTTCACCCTTTTATCTCGCTTTGTATATTCCAAGTACTCTATAATTTAAATCTGTTCAAATTCTAAAACTGAGTTTTAATTTGGGCAAACAAAATTTAAAATAATGGGAAAAAATCAAGCTTACAAAGCTATGCAGCGAGCGAGGGTTGGTTCTAGCTCAGGCGGACCTGAAGATGTTGATGATGGAATGGTTCGTCCCTTTTCACACTATTCTATTTCACTTCAACTTCATTCATTTTACTTTTGTGGTTTGATTTTTAGAATATTTGTTTTAGATTTTTATTTGGTTGTAAATTATTGTTGACTTAATAAGTTTAGTGTTGCAAAAGCGTATGGTTGAATTTCAAGATATTATATTTTCTTTTTGTTAAAAAGTTGATGTTGTGATTAGTTGTGTAAAATTATCTGCTTCAGCTTGGTCTGGTGTGGCAGAACTTTTTTTAACTTTAGAACATCATTTTCTATTTCCAGTGGTGACGTATGGTAATTATACGATGTGTAGGATAAGGTATAAGACTAGTCTTCTGAAAATATTTTGGTGTAAAATGACTTGTGCCAATATGTGAGAAAAATCATTTTCTCCAGACATTGGGAGTATGAGGAAACGATTTTCTATGTGCAAAACATGCCAAGGGAGTTTAATTTTTTGGGACTCAAACCTCTGAATCTAGAGTCATCTCAACAAGAAAGACATGCAAAAACTTTTCTTTTTCTCAAGGTCCTAAAGCAGAATAATATACACATAGTAGCACGAAGCAAACAGTGTTGTGAAGAGCGTGAAGAGAGGAAAAGACAACCCCCATTTCACGAAAAGCGAGAAGTGTGAAGCGAAGCCCTCGCTTTTTTTAAGTGAAGCGGAATTAAAAAAAAATTAAAATAAATACTGCATAGACAACACATGTAATTGTAAGCAAATGTTCAATACTTCAATTAAAAAACTAAAGAGTAGCATTTTTCTTTTCGCCGCTTTTTGGACGTTTAGAAAGAGAAAGAGAAAGAGAAAAAGAAAGAATAAGAAGAAGAAGAAGAATGAAATTAAAAAGTGCAGAACATACCTGAAAGTTGTTGTTGTACCGTTGAAGAAGAATTGAAGAAGAAGAAACCCTGTGGAAGTTAATGAAGAAGAGAGGAAGAAATTGTTGCTTTTGCGAGAACCCTAGTTTCTCGCTAGTTTAATCTCGCTGCTCAAGAGTCCAGAGTAAACAAAATGCAAGGTTTTTAATTAAATAGGGCTTTGGGTATTTTAATTAAAAAAGCATCCACTTCGCTCGCTTCTTCTCACTTCACCGCTTCTCACTTTTTACCGAGAAGCGGTCACTCTTTTTACCAGAGTCGCTTTTAATGGCAGAAGCACCGACCCTTCCGCTCCGCTTCGCTTCTCGCTTAAAGCGAGGAAGCGGTCACTTTTCTTATCACTGGGAGCAAAAAAAAAAAAGAAGACAATCTTGACTAGTGAGAAAGTAACTGGAAAACAAGAAGAAGAGGAGATTCAACATACCCTTATATGGAAACAACTTTCACTGTTAAGAAATTAACAACTGTAACTGGAAGTATTCGATCAAGCTTCATGATGGTAAAAGATAAGAAAAACAGTTACTCATTTCATTGATTGTATAGGACAATTAAAGTCTAATTAATTCTGAGTAGCTTTATCTCTAGACTCTAATTATTTTAGTTTGTATTTGTGATGCTTATGTTTTTCTTCAAATTTTTTCCTTAAAGTTTATATAATTGAGCTAACTTTTTCTACTTAGTATGTTAGAGAATTTTCTGTTCCTTGTTTTTGTGCTTTGTCTGATGAGGACTGTCGCAGGTGGATGGTTCTTTTCATACACCAGAGTGGCATGCTGCTCGTTTGGCAAGCCTTAAAACTTCTCATACAGTTACCTGGGAAGAGTACAAAAAGAAACAGAAGGTAACATACTCAGCCACCTTGATGGTCATAGGAGAGTGTACATATTTTTGGTTTGTAGTTTGCAGGTTTTGCTTGCTTGGACTGCATGGCTTCAAATTTGATCAGTTTGTTGCTTTCTGAAGCTAGGTAGAAAATTGAAAGAAAATGTTAGTTGATGTATTAGGTTGTTACATCAAAGTACAGTTATATAAGAAAACATGGTTAAATTTGTTTAATAAACGCCATTGCAATTGTCTTAAAAGAAACTGTGAAAGTAAACATGTAGGTACAGTGAGAACACTTAGGAAGCGAACCTTGAAGAAAGATACGAAAAGAGGAACTAAGTATGCTTGGTTATGGTATACTAGTGCTGGATATTTTTGCAGACACCACTAGCCCTACATACTGAGGAACAACTCCAATATGCAGAATGTGTCTAGATGGCCTTACTTTAATCATTATGTTGTTTTGTACAACTAGCAAGTAATTGCATGAACATTTGGAGGTTGGATATTTTTAGCTGTTACTAACTAACTGGTTCTCGGAGAACTTCTGCATTTTGTGGATGACTACTAGTATTATTTTCTTCTAGGAAAAAAAAATTATTTCTATTGTTTCCTGATAATATAGCTGTTCTTTCTTACTCTCTGTGTCTTATTCTGGAGATGCATAATACTAATGATACTCTTTTAGGAAGAAGAAATGAGAAAAGGTGAGCTAGAAGCAGACAAAGATAAAATGATGAGGGAATACAGAGCTCAGCTTGATGCTGAAAGGGCCATCAAGCTCTCTCAGGGGAGGAACCATTCCAGCAGTAAACACAGCCGTAAAAAGGGTACAGTGTTCTGAAATTGCAGAATGGGACAATTTTCTAGTTCTTTTAGTTATAGTTATATCTTTAGTGTGTTAAATTTCTAATGACTTAATCAGTTCTTCCTTGACGGTGAAATTCATTGTTGCAGATAAGAAGGACAAAGATACAAAGAAACACAAAAGCAAAAAGAGAAAGGTGAAGATTTTCTTCAATCTAGACCTCTTTCCTTTGCTTGTGAGAATGAAAAGTTGCCCATAATCTTACTTAGGTTAAGCATGGTTGTCTTTTTTATACCATGAAATTAACATGTTTAAAGATCTTTCAGTGCTGTTGTTTTTTCTATCTTAAAGTGGCATGTTGTAGCTACCTGAATCATCTTGCTTGATACCATATCATTTGCATTGCATTTAGATGAAACCAAATGTTATTTTTTGGGTTAGAACTTATTCTATAATTTTTCAAATAGAGAAAAAGTTATGTAACTGAAGATAGCGACACCCTAGGCCCTAGTAAAAAGGTGCAAAAACCCATTTCTATTTTCAGTGAGAAATTGGTTGATCTAATTTTTGGTCGATTAGGGGTTTCACTGGTCTTAGAAACGTAGAATCAGATTCACCAATAAAGGGTTTGTGGATGACGCATTGGTGCTTGGGATATTGTACTTTCATATACCCAGGTCCTCCTGCCAGTTTTGAGCTTCCTAGTGGCACCTTTTGATTTTCTCTAAGCCATCTAACTTAACTATGTTGTAGCCGATGAAAACAAAAGGAGGAGAATTTTTAGTTTCAGGTGAGATAAAGATTGTCTGCTGTTCTCGTTGCCTTCACTTGCTGCTGAATGAATCCTTGATCATTGGACTTATTGATGAGATTTAAAGGACTTTTGAGGTCTGTCTATTATATGTTAACCAGAGCTGTCTGTGCATGTTATAAGAAAATTCAATATAGCACGCTTATGCTTACAATTTCGACTTGTATATGGTAAGATGAAATTTCAAAGTGATAGATTGAATTTGAATTGGTTCAATTTGACAAGAGAGAGTTACTCCCGCGGTTGAGCCCCTCCTCTTCCAACGTTGGGAGTTCGAGTAAATATAGGGGACGTGGGAAAACGACATTAAATAACTTGGGGAGGGGGTTTACCAAATCAACCGAAAAAATGATTTGTTCCTGATTCTTGATTGTCATTTCTCATGTCTTTAAGTGACCGACTATGTTGTTGGAACAAAACATTGCCCCCTAGGGTTAGTTCAAGTGGCAAAGGTTGAGGGTCTTGTGACATAGATCACTTGTTCGAGCCTTGTGCCATGCAAACTAAGCTTGGTATTTAAGTGGAGAAGCGTAAAGGGCCCGCATTATCCCCGAGTTTCGTGGTAGCGGTTGGTCCTAAGAGGTTGGCCCCATATGGATTTCTTGGTCATCAAGAAGAAAAAAATGTTGAAAGAAAGGATATGATTTTAAGACAGAAAAAGGTTATTAGACGATCTATGTGCTTGGAATGAAAGAAATGTCAAAAACATAAATAACCTGGAAAGATTAAAATAGGGAAAATTAGCTAACATATATTTGACTTGATGAGATAAGAAGTAACACATGCTAATCCTTAAAACTAACAATTGAGAGCTTCATATGTACTTCTATAAGCGTCTGAATAGGTAATTGCTTGACCAAAAATTTGAACTTACTAAATCTTTCTAGCTATCAATTATCAATGTTCTATTCTAATTGGTGTCTCTGTTAATTGTTGAACATGCAGTAGCAGTTGAACTAAATGAATTTCCATGAAGAATAGCTTAGCAATTGTCAAATAGTCTGTATACTTTTATCTCCATGTTGAATATGAACTAAAGATTTGTACTAAAAACAAATGGAGTGCCTCCCTAGTACAAGGGAAGCAAAAAAGAGAGAAGTCTCAACAGTGAAACCTATAACACCTTTAGATGATCTTGTAGATGTTACCCACTAGATTTTTCTGTCGGAAATCCTTGATACTGTTTGCCTTGTCCAATAATTGTAATTAAAGAAGAAGCATTAGTACTCTTCTCAAATTGTCTTCTAGAACAGAAATGTCTTACTGCACTCACGATTTCTTCTTTATTTATGTTCCAACTTTGATAATTGTCATTAAAGAAGAAGCATTGGTACTCTTCTCAAATTTTCTTCTAGAGTGGAAATGTCGTGATATTTTCTTGATTTCTGTTCCAACTTCGATAAAAGAAGTTGTAAAATCATCAAGGTATGTACTTTGTCCCCTGCATTGCTGCTAATTACCCTTATGTTTCCTTCTCCGTGAACTCTCTCTCTGGACTCTTATTTCCTCCCGTATGTTGCTAAAATCCACTGCTAGTTTGGTATCTTCTCTAATTCTTTATACAATTGTCTGTAGAAGACCTTAATAGCTCTCTTACTTCCTCTTTTTCCTCTTACTTTAGTTGTCCACCTCAATTATGTTCATAAGTCTCTTCTCTTAGTGTAAGCTAATCAATTCAAAATTAACATGGCTGACACAGTCACACTTTTTTAGTCGCAACACCGTTATATTTTTTATCTGTTTGCCAATTGTCATATTTGGTAACTCCCCCTTCTTCATTTTCTCTACCCATTTTAAATCCATCTTCCCCTCTTTCATTTCTTCCTCTGAGTTTGTTCATTAGACACCTCAGCTTTATTTCTACCCTACTGCTCCACTTTCTTCATTTTTTAGCAGATCTAATTCCCCTGCCAAAGAGACGTATGTGTGTACTAGAACTCAATCAACTTCCCCACAAATCACCAGCTATTTCCTTAGTTATGTGCCGCGACCACTTCTTTTCAAATCTGAAAATGTTTTCAACCTCTTCCATCCTACCACCACTAGCAAGATGGGTATATGGTCTACTGCGAGCGAGGAAAGAGGTACGTGGATGGCCTCTGGAACTGTCTCCTCCACTTTGTCTAGATAAGAAATTTGTCAGATCCCTGCCAATAACCCATGGAATCTCCTGCCCGTCTTCTACCCTGAAACTCTCCATACACTCCCCACAAAAGATTCTGTCATTTCTCCCTTTTTCAGTTGCAACCACACTAAGAGCCCCCCCTCCCCTTCCCCAAGCAAAATCTCTTCATTCCACGCCCCTCTACACATCTCACACGTGCTTCATAATATTTGAGCATTCCAAATCTTTTAGTTTATTTACTTTTATTTTATCTTTCACCATACCTTCATTACCTGCTTCTCACCTTCATTGCTCTATATCAGATAAGAGTTATATTATTCAAACCCCTGAAACTCCATCCGGAAGATTCGGGACACAAGAATCTGCATCTGAACTAATGTTGATAAATTATTCCTTTTGTCTCCCTCCCTTCCAACCTTCTTGTTCCTCCTGTCGAGCATTTTCTTATTTCTCCGATTTTGTTCCCGGCTCTTCCCTTTCATCCAGTAGCTTACTATCTCCATTCTGCCCTCTGCACAACATTCCGCTCTCCCAATTATTCGTTAACTTAACACTTGCCTGTCATCTCTGTCATCTCTTTCATCTGAAGAGTCATTTTGCTTTAAGGTACCTTTACAACCATGATGCATAGAGGAGGTGCATGTTCTGCTTTTTTGTCTATCAAACTACATTTTTATACTTTAACAAAGCAATGATGCCTTTAAAAGAACACTATTTATACTAGTAGCTAAGTAGAAATAGAGAGGACCTCTGCTCAGAGCTGTGGGAAATGATACATAGGAAAATATTATGTTATTGATGTACCCCAACTATAATACAAGTACCCGTATTTATAACAGTACACAATACCTATGCTACTCCTATTTCATGTAGGACTATGCTTATTTACATAACAACTAACTAACAAACAATCTCTCTCAAGCTGGTGCATACAAATTATATGTACCGAGCTTGTTAAATATATAACTAATACGAGGACCAGTGAGGGACTTGGGGAAAAATTCTGCAAGCTGATCATTCGACTTCACGAACTTGTATCTTTTCTCTAACGAAGTGATAGTTAATCTCAATGTGTTTAGTTCTCCCATGGAATACCTCTTTCTTTATTTTACACATATGGATTTATCGAATTTTATCGATCAATAATAATAATGCATGTAATTTGAACGTGGTATATAGACTTAATTTCTTTATGAACTCCTAATTTTATCAATTCCAATACATTAATCGAATTCAAAATTTGATTTTGATAGGAATCCAAAAAGATGGTTGTTACATTTTTTCATTCAAAGAAGCGACTAATTTAAACATAAAATCCTAAAATGAAGAAGATTCTGTTGATCGGATTTGATGTAATATGGAGGGCAACTTGATTATCATACGCAAGTTCCATTTGCCTGATTTTACCAAATTTTAACTCCTTGAGCAATTGTTTGATCTAAACTAGCTCACATGTTGCCATAGTCATTGCTCAATATTCTGCTTCCGTATTAGACCGAGCTACATTCCGTTTTTTGCTCTTCTTAGATACCAAATTGCCTCATACTAAAGTATAATGTCCAGATATAGTACTTCTATCTGAATGTGATCTTACTCAATCAGTATCTGAGTATCCAACAATCTGCTCATGGCTTCGATCCTCAAACATTAACCTTTTTCTTGGAGCCGATTTTTTATATCAAAGAATGCTGACAACTACATCTCAATGACTATCACAGGGACAATCCATAAACTGACTTATAACACTCACAGGGAAGGAAATATCAGGTCTAGTGACTATGAGATAAATTTTATTTACCAACCAGCTGCTTATATCTTGCAGGATCGCTAAGCGGCTCCTCTTCTCTTGGCAGAAGTTTAATATTCGAATCCATTAGAGTGTCAACAGGTCTACAGCATGTCATTCCTGTCTCCTCAAGAATGTCTAAGGCATATTTTAGCCACAGGAGAGAAAATATCATTGTAATCGAGCCCAAATATTTGAGTATACCCTTTTGCAACAAGACGAGCCTTAAGTCGATCAATGCGGCCACCCGGACCCGCTTTGACTGTATAAACCTAACGACAACCAAAAGTAAATTTACCTGAATGAAGAGGAACAAGTTTTCAAGTACCACTCGTATGTAAAGCAGACATCTCTTTAATCCTGGCATGTGCCATCCTGGATGAGACAATGCTTCACCTGTAGACATAGATAAGGATGGAAACAGAGGACAAACAAGATATAAAAGCATAATTGGGTGATGACAGACAATGATAACTAAAATCGACATAATGTGGTTTAGGATTAAGTGTGGTCTATATACCTTTCCGAAGTGCAATTGGCGTGCTAGGAAGAGACACGTTCGCAGTAGGAGTAGGTTCAAGTGCAGGACGTGAATCAGTTGTGCTTGATGCTGAGTGCGGACGACGACGATAAGTCAAGAGTTGTGTTCCTGTGGCTGGGGATCTAGTAGGAGCAATACTAGACTCTTCAACGGTTGGAATGGGTAAGACTTCTGTGGCTGAAGGTGGAGGAGGGGAGCTATAGTAAACTCCTCAAAGGTTGGTATAGGTAAGACCTCATATATATCAAAGTGGTCAGAAGCGGTAAAGAAATGTTTAGATGCAAAAAAAGTGATGCTAGCTGACATAAACTGCCTACGAAGATCATATGAGTAATAACGATATCCCTTCTGAACACGAGAATAACAAGAAAGACACACTTGAGAGCACGAGGAGCTAACTTATCTACCCCAGGGCTACGTTATGAACGAAACATTTGCTATGAACGAAACATTTGCTCCCAAAAACACGAGGGGGAATAGAGTAAAACTGTGATTGGGGAAACAATACTGAATATAAAATCTTATTAATCAAATAACTGGCTATGTGAACTGCATCCCCCGAAAAACACTATGGAATACGAGATTCAATAAGAAGTGTGCGAGCAATCTTCGAGGAAATGCCTATTCTTTCTCTCTGCAACCTATTTTGCTGAGAGGTACAAGGACAAGATGTCTGATGAATAATTCCTTAAGAAGTCATAAACTGATGAAACTGAGGGGATAAGTATTCTAAGGCATTATCATTATGAAAAGTGCGAATAGAAATACCAAATTGATTTTTGATTTCAGCACAAAAATCCTGGAATATAGAAAATAACTCAAAACGATCTTTCATTAATAAAAGTCAATTACATCTTGAATAATCATCAACGAAACTAACAATTAACGAACTCCCAAGGTTGAATAGGGCCCCATATATCAGATTGAACAAAAGAGATAACATACTCTAAAGACTTTCAACACTACGCGGAAAGGAGGCTCAGGTATGTTTCCCAAGCAGACGCGACTCACAATCTAATGTACACAAATTAGACAAACTAGGCACCATCTTTTGAAGCTTGGATAAATTCGAATGTCCTAAACATATGTGAATTAGGTTTGAAGGATATGTAACTAGACATGTTGTGGAGCGATTTAGTGTGTCAAGGTAGTAAAGGCCTTTTTTGAGTCACGCCCTGTGGCAATCATCTATCCAGTGCTGCGGTCCAGCATAATAATAGAATCATCAATAAAATATATACCACTATGGAGGGCACGAATCAAACAACTAACAGATGCAAGACTAAAAAGACAGCAAGGGACATAAAGAACGAAATCTAGAGTGACAGAAGATAAGGGATTAGCTTGTCCTACTCTTTTAGGTTGAACCCATTGGCTATAATAATAGTGGAAGAGACCGGGGACTACTAATCACCTTTTCTTGCATTGTAGATATGCTAGACAGTGCTAGGAGCTTTTTTTTAATTTATGTGGGATTTTTTGGACCATGCCTCAGAATTTCAGGAACTTTTTTGAATGGTTGGCAACATGAGAAGACACATAAAGCACTTAAACAAATTTGGAGAACCATATCTCTGTGCATATTTTGGACTATTTGGCTAGAGAGGAATAGGGCTTGCTTTGATGGGTCGAAGGATCATACCTCTAGAATAAAAAATAAGTGTCTGCACAATCTATTTCTTTGGTGTAATAGCAGCTTGGTAGATTATATTGATCATTACATGGTTTTGATGGAGTTACTTAGAAAATGTTGTAATTAACTGTATGGATATTCCCAACAGTTTTGTACTCCTTTCTGGTACCATCTTGGTATCCAGTTAGTAAATCTTTACCTTTTCAAAAAAAAAAAAAAAATAGTGGGAAGAGACTGTGAATACACAATATTTGACAAAAAGTGATTTATTACCAGAGATATGATCAGAAGCGCCTAAGTCCATGACCCATGGTCTGAAAGTACTAGATTGGGAAACACAAACAAAAGAAATACTAGCAACATAAGTATCAGTCTAAGCAACCGAGGCTACCTGTGGAGATGTCCGCTTACTTGCTCGATAATGAAGGAACTCATTATATTCCCCTTCAGATAAAGGAAATCCCTGGCTACCTTTAGTCTAGTCTCAGTCTAAGCAACATAAATATTTTTAGGTGGTCAACCATGTAAAGAATAACACACTTCACGAGTGTATCCAAGTTTATGACAATAAGAGCACATAGGTCTAGATCTCCCAAAATGACCTCCTCCTCGTCTATTTTCATAGTTTGAGATGTCCGATTTTTCATTGTCCGGGATGCTAGAACAGAGGGGTCAAGCGACTGTGATGAGATTATTGGGTGACTTGGTATTGCAACAAGGCGAAGTAATCGAGAGAATAATTCATAAACTGTAGGGACAGTCGGACTAGCCATAATCTGGTCACGCACTGAATCAAGGTCATTAGGAAGTCCAGCTAGTGTAAGAACTAGAAACATTTTTTGTCGTTGCTCACTAGCCTTTTTGATTAAGTGATTTGAACACCTTGACCTTTTCCTCACAACTCCAAAGACAAAGCCCAAGATTAATAATTTGAACTTTCAAGTAGAGGTTCAGAAGTAATCATAAAGGCTAAATTTCCAACTCCATTGTCTTGGAGCCAAAAGCTAATTCGATCCTATAGTCGTCTTCTTTGTTCGAAAAATGCACAGTGGAAAGGGATGCTAGTCGGCTCAACGAAGATGTAGCCCCCTATCTTCTTGTTGAGTTGTCCCACATCGGAAGGATTTGAGGTCCTTGGTCTCCTTATATGGCTTGAGCAATCCTCAACTCACAAGCTAGCTTTTGGGGTTGTGTTAGGCCCAATGTCCATTCTTATCATGGTATCATAGCCAGGCTTATCCCAATTATTGTTACCAATGTTGGGCCCCCATTTATGTTGTCCACACTCTAGAGGCCTGGGCGTGAAAGGGGGTGTTGAGTTGTCCCACATCGGGGGGATTTGAGGTCCTTGGTCTCCTTATATGGCTTGGGCAATCCTCACCTCACAAGCTAGCTTTTAGGGTTGAGTTAGGCCCAATATCCATTCTTATCACTTCTAAAGGGGCGCGTCACTTCGTTCGTACCTTCTTGGCTTGGGCTCCCAACTGAACAACATGGCCTTGCCGCCCCACCACTACCTGACGATTGCAGGTTCGAATGCTATCCCCGCCTAATCAGTGGAACATTGTTCACCGGGATAGTAGGCCGGTCCCAACCCGTCTACAAAATAGGACTAGTGTTCGGTCTTGGTTGGTTCCACCTCTTTGCAGGGTGATGACACTAGTAGCTGTTACTCATAGATGATCATTTCTTAGACTATTGAATTCCAACTTAGAGCTCCTCTCCTTGCAGTGAGTCCGAGGGACATGATTGGATCAAATAATTACGAACTCACAAAATTGGTGGCAAAGTTGGTTCAAAATTGTGTTAGGTCACAGAAACAGTGAACAAGCAGTAGAAAAAATGCACTAAAGTTGCCGGAAACTGAAACAATCGCTGGAAAATAGAAAAGGTTATTGGAATGTGATGAAACTTGAATGGGTAGAGTTGGAATTAGTAAGCGAGCAAACTGTCCTCAAGAAACTTCTCCAAAATATGGCCGGAAAAGGATATGCTCGCCGGAGCGCGTCGGAACATTAGCTTTTGATGGCGCGTGAGGCTGCTTCTGCCGGAGAGGTTGAGTGGGGTTTGGTCATCGGACAATGATGGATCTTGTAGTAGTGTTTGATTTTGCACAACACCTACGGAGAGAGATGGCGCAAGACAGTCGTGAAAAGTCGCCGGAAAATTGAGGCACGATGACTTTCTGCTGTATTCTGGTTCCCGGATATGTCTCACCACCACGGTTTTGATACCATGTGAGAAATTATACACGGAAAAATATTATGTTATTGATGTACCCTAACTATAATACAACTATTCCTCTTTATAACAATATACAATATCTATGCTACTGAATTTTGTTTTTCTTTTCTAGAAGGTTTTGTATGTAAAAGATCTCAATAGAAGGAAATGGCAGATGTATTTTCCACTTTTTCCTCACAAGTATTGACCTTCAATAATTACAAAGGAAAACTTAATTCTTATACATGGGTGTTTGAGTCTGAAATTTAGACTTGCGGAAATTAGCACGAGAAATTAAACGCAATGTTTTATTCCACTAGTTTACAATAGATAATGGAATGTCTTCTGCGCTTTAGCTTGTAGAGCTATTGTAAGTTAGACACCGCACAAACTTATTCTTAATTACTTGTACATTTTGGCTTAAGAATTTACAAGTTACTTTGGACTTGTCGATTTATATTTGAAGATCTGCAGAATAAATTGTCTGCTTGAGTAACATCTCAATGACACATATACTACCTAATTCAGCATTCAAGGAGATATTCCGAATCTAGCTCTTCAAGTTCATCCTCTGAATCTTCAAGTTCTGACGATGATGATAGAGAATCCAGAAAATCAAGATCGAAGTCCAAGAGAAGGAAGAAAGAAAAGAAGCACCGGTCGAAGTCAAAGCAATCGACCAGTGACGACGATGAAGCTAATGGTCCTTTGCCACTGTCTAGGTTCTTTGGCAGCATGAAGAGCTAATTTCTCAGTTGACATGTACTTGTACTCTTTTTTTTTGGGTCGATTGGATAAGATAGATCCTTTTTATTGATTATTATTATAATTATTATTATTGTTATTATTGTGTAATCAAGGATCATTGGTTTTTCAAGTAGAGTTTTGTATCCTGGTTTTAATTGAAATTCTATGTCTGTATCGAAAACAATTGTAGAAATACATTCACACGTTCCAAGCCTGCATTTAGCATTTTACTAATTCCATTATATCGATGCATATTGATGTTAATGGTGTTAGCAAGAATCTTTTCTAGTCTGGAAGTATCTTGTTTCCCTGGAGTGGAAATGGCGGAATGTGAAGTACTTTTTGCTTGAATATGAAACTGGGTATATATGTACAAAAGATGGAATTTTGTTTCCCATCAAAAGGTAGGTAAGATTCTCTTTATCCAGATTTACAAGAGTATTTTGTATTCTTCGATTGAAGGGATTAGATTAAGTCAGGTAGGGGTGTGTGTGTGTGTATATATATATATATATATATATATATATATATATATATATATATATATAGACACACACGTTCTTTGTGCGTCTACCCTATCTTTGAGCATAATTTCAACAAAATTACATGAATATTACTATTAAATAATTTGATTGTGATGAAATAAAAAGGAACTTATAAATTCTTGAAAACGATAAATAACAATATGAAATGGAGGAAGAAACGCTGAAAGGCCAACCAACGATTAATGAAGTCCTACATATTAATTGTAATTATAGTTTTGTCGAGCATCGAATCTATATATCTATATATAATTAAAAGCCAAAGACAAAAGCATATTATTATGACAAGTGGCATAATCACAAAAAGCCAAGTGGCATTGTTAAGACAAAAATAACTACCTTTTAACTAATTGTTTTTTTAAAATTTTGAATTAATTAGTTACACTTTTTGAATTAATAAATATAAATATATTATAATTAGCTATATTAAAAAAATAACTACCCATTCAAATTAAGGAGTAATTTATAGTTGATGTTTTAAAGCTATTTTAAAATAGAATAAAAAAACATAAATTAGTTACAGTAAAAAAATGAAAATATTAATTAAAAAAACTACATATTCAAGTTGGGGAATAGTTTCAATTTAGAATTTTAAAATTATTTTAAAAAAATATTATTAAGACAAGTGACATAATCACAAAAACCCAAGTGGCATTGTTAGGACAATAAACTACCTTTTAATCTATCTATATATCTATATCTATATATTATTAATAAGAGAGAAAAAATTCCTCTTAGTAAGCTACATGGTAGCTTCAGAAAAACCACGTGGCATAGTTAGTTATTAAATTATTTATTTAGTTAATAATTAATTATTGATTATTCTTTTTGAATTTGAATATATCTAAAAACAATCTATATCTATATATTATTAATAAGAGAGAAAAAATTCCTCTTAGTAAGCTACGTGGTAGCTTCAGAAAAACCACGTGGCATAGTTAGTTATTAAATTATTTATTTAGTTAATAATTAATTATTGATTATTCTTTTTGAATTTGAATATATCTAAAAACAAAAATAAAAAACTACCACACACACACACACACACACCGCCACACACACACACACACACACACACACATATATATATATATATATATATATATTAAAATTTAAAATATAGATATCTTATAATTAATTAACTATAATAAAAAACTATATAAAATAAAAATATAAAAAATATAAAAAAATATAAAAAAATAACAACTCATTCAAATTGGGTGAGAGTAGTTCCAAGTTAGAGTTTTAAAAATTATTTTAAAATAAAAAAGCAAAAAAAAGTCTATAAAAAAATGAAAAAAGAGAAGAAAAACTGCCCATTCAAATTGGGGAAGTAGTTTCAAGTTGGAGTTTTAAAATAAACGAAAAAAGAGAAGAAAATCTACTCATTTAAATCGGAGAGTAGTTTCAAGTTGGAGTTTTAAAATAAAAATAACTATCATATAATTAACTATAAAAAATTATATATATATATATATATATATAAAAAATAACTACCCATTCAAATTGGGTGGCGGTAATTTCAAATTGCAAGTTTTAAATTATTTTAAAATAAAAAAGAAAAAATAAATCTATAAAAATCTATATCTATATATTATTAAAAGGAGATAAAAATCCCAACTTAAGAAAAGCCACATGGCATAGTTAGTTATTAAATTAGTTATTTAGTTAATAATTAATTATTGGTTATTCTTTCTAAATTTAAATATATCTTTAAAAAAATATATATATATATATATATATATATATATATATATATATATATATATATATATATATATATATATATATATATATATATATATATATATATTAATAGGTTACTTTAATTACATTAATAAATATAGACATCTTATATTAATTAACTATAATAAAAAACTATATAAAAATAAAAATATAAAAATATATCTATATCTATATCTATATATTATTAAAAGGAGAGAATAATCCCTCTCATTAAGCCACGTGGCAGCTTCAGAAAAGCCATGTGGCATAGTTAATTATTAAATTAGTTATTTAATTAATAATTAATTATTGGTTATTCTTTTTGAATTTTAATCTATATCTATATCTATATATACTTAAAAGCCAAAGACAATGGCTTCTCCTTAAGCCAAGTGGCAGCCTTGAAAAAAGCCACTTGGCATAATTAGTTATTTAGTTCATAGTTAGTTATTTTTTTGAATTTAAATTTAAATATCTATTAAATATGAAAATAAGAAAAAAAAAATAACAATTCAAATTGGGGAGTAGTTATTCCTAATATATATATATATATATATATATATATATATATATTATAGAGAATATGAATAGCAAAAAAGTCCAAAAAAGTTCAACAAGTGTCAAAATTTAGGAACAAACCTCCAAAATATTTGGATATTCAAAAATAATTTAAAAGTAAATAAAAAATTAAAAAATATTTAATCTTTCAATTCAATTTACTACAACACAGACAATTTTTTAAATGCTTTGTCAAACCTAAAAATTCGAAAAACATAACTAAATTGAACCTTCCCTTTTCTCTTAAAAATTAAAAATTCAGAGTATTTATTAGATGCATTGATTTTAGAAAATGTATACCAAGACAAACCGTTATTTTTTTCTATTAAAAGAGAGAAAATATTGTTGTACTAATTTGATAGTGTTGAGAAAATTTATTTGGCACTTTTAGAATAAAATTGAAACTATTTTTGATTAATTTAAATTATATATCTATATTTATATAAAGATTCACTCATCAAGAATATAAGAAAAATATTATACAAAAGAAAGCAACAAACATAAATATTAAACAAAGTAACATGCTAATATTTTTTTATTAACAATGTAATAATACTAAATATTGGATAATATATTAAACAATTACATAACAAAAAAGGTATTCGATGACTATATTAGTTCCTTTAATTTAATAGAGATTTTATCAATTAAAATTCAGATTATATTATTTAGAATAGCAAAATAAAATTTAAAATAAAATAATATTTCACGAGTAATAAAATATATCTTTTATTATATTACAAAAAGAAACAACAACAACAACAACAACCCAGTATAATCCCACTTAATGGGGTCTGGGGAGGGTAGTGTGTACGCAAACCTTACCCCTACCCTGGGGTAGAGAGGCTGTTTCCAAATAGACCCCCGGCACCATTCCCTCCAATAACTTCCCACCTTGCTCTTGGGAAGACTCGAACTCACAACCTCTCGGTTGGAAGTGGGAGTTGCTTACCATCAGAGCAACCCCTCTTGTCTTAAATTACAAAAAGAAAGTAGTAATAAAAAATATTATACAAATTTATATGCTAATAAATTTTTATTAACAATATAATAATACTAAATATTATATATTATAAAGAATAATATAGAACAAAAAATATTTTTTATTAGTCCTTTTAATTTAATAGATATTTAGTCATTAAAATGTAAATAATATTGCTGAGGAAAAAGAATAAAATTTAAATAAAAATATGTTTCTTGATTAATAAAATATATATTTTCTATTATATTACAAAAAGATAGTAGCAGATAAAAACATTAAACAATGTAATATACTAATAAAAATATTTATAAACAATATAATAATACTAAATATTGGTAATATAATATCTTCACAAGGTAGAGGTAAGGTTTGCGTACAGACTATCCTCCCCGAATCCCATGGTGTGGGATAATACTAGGTATATTGTTGTTGTTGTTGTTGTATATAAGTACATTTAATTTAATAGAGATATTAGATATCGTATTGACAAATATGATGACAATTAAAATTTATAAAACAATACAATCTAATATGTTCAAATAACCCGATCATAATTTCCGTTAATCCATATTTTTTAATATCGATCGCGCATCGCGCGGGTATAACTACTAGTTTACTTACAAAGAGTAAGAAAGTCAATCAATATTTTGTTTTGCAGTTTTGTACTTGTGTAATTGTATAAATATTGATAGATAAATAAAGTGTGATTTTTTTTTGAGTTTTGATTGCTAATTGTAATTTAAACTATAAATAAAAAATGAACTAACTATAAAATCAACCTTTATAGCTTATCATCTTATGCGACTTTAAATTGTATTTGAAGTTTATATATAGTTCAAATTATTAAAAAATATTTAATAGCCAAAACTTCAGCTAATTTAAAAGTCAAATATAAATCTAAAAACTAAACGATAACTTTGTCTAATGCAAAATTTATTCCTAAAGGAAAAAAATAGCGAGAATATTTCGTATAAACTATCTTGCTTTTAGAATAACAGACATATAGGTAGCTAGATTGATAAAGATAAATATAGATGACAAGTAGGTTAAATTAAAAATGTTCTTTTTAACTAATATTACAAAATGGCCTTTTTATACTTATCCACCATTTACCTCACTTAAAAAAGTTGTAGGAAAAAAAAATAACCTTAAAATTTGGCTAATCCGCTCAAGGGCGATGTCTCTATTTTGAAACTTCTAGGTGATTTTAGCATATAATCAATACATATAGGTTAGACAATTATTAATTTAATTCTTGCATTATAATTTCTGTCTTATATATATAATTATCGTATTATAATTCCTACATTATAATCTTCGAATATAATAATTCCTATAATTACTTGCTTCTAAACCAAACGACCCTTAATTTTACTATATGACAACTTTAAAAATAATTTTACTAATATGATGAATTTGCAAATAAATTGAATCTTTTGCTAAATAGTTCATTCAAAGACTTACATGTTTGTTTGCAACATTAAAAAGAAATAATTTTTTTTGTTCAACCTCTTAATATTAGCGTATCCCAATTTTAAGTATTTAAATAAGAGTTTTATATTCAAAAATTAAAAAGTCATCAATATTAATTAATTATGAATTTTTGTGTTTGTACAATTAGTGTTGGCTTTTACGAACATCTTTTTCTCTCTTTCTTTATATCAAAAATATTTTATTTTATTATATCTTCTATAACTTAAACAAACAATTCAAACTATTTTCTTTCCCCGAAAACTACAAACTGCTACAAGATTTATAGCTTATAATAAGTATCACTACAAGGAATAATCATGTAAGAAGATCGAAAGTAATTTTTTTCTAAATATTAGGAGTTTCTATGCAGTTTTAAGGAATGACTTTAATATTCAGAGTTTTAGTTAACTTTAAAATCCGAAATATCAGAAAATAATTAAATGGCTATTCCTATATATTAGAAAAATAGTCAAATGACTAAAATACTCGGTTCATCAATCCATAAACGCCGCTGGGGCATTTGTCAAGCCAAAAGACATCAGCCAAATCTAGTCCGGAGAGCCATTTTCAGAACATTCGAAGCACGAAACCCCAGCTGATGATACCCACATCTCAAGTCGATTTTAAAGAACACCCAAGCACCCTGCAACTGGTCAAAAACCGTCAAGGCATGGCAACTAGTATTTATTCTTGATGGCGACTTTGTTCAGTTGGAGTAATCCATGTACATCTGCATACTCCCATCCTTCGTCTTCACAAACAATACCGGTGCAGCCCAAGGCGACACACCGAGTCTAATGAACCGCTTCTCAAGCAACTCCTGAAGCTGCTCCTTTAACTCTCTCAGCTCTTTGGGAGCCATACGATAAGGCGAAGTAGAAATAGGCAGGGTGCCTGGCACCAAATCAATGTCGAAATCGATATCCCGATCCGGTAGCATACCTGGTAAATCAACAGGAAATACATCAAAAAACTCTTATACCACAGATACTGAATCTAACGCAGGATTCTCTGGAGTGGTATCCCGAACAAAGGCCAAATAGGCCAAACAACCCTTCTCGACCATATGTTGATCCTTCAAGAAAGAAATAATCTCGCTGGAAGTACCAATAGGCGAACCCCTCCACTCTAATCTGAGCAACTCAGGCATTGCCAAGGTAACGGTCCTGGAATAACAATCAAGAATTTCATGGTACATGGACAATCAGTCCATGCCCAAGATAACCTTGAAATCAACCATATTGAGCAATAGAAGATCCGCTTTGGTCTTATATCCACAGAAAGTCACCCCACAGGGCCTGTAGACCCGATCCACGACAATAGAATCACCCACTAGCATGTACACATACACAGGAATGCCCAAGGACTTGCGAGATACATCCAGATATGGAGCAAATAGTAAAGAAACATAAGAGTAAGTAGACCTTGGATCAAATAATACCGAGGCATCCCTACAAAAGACAAAAATAGTACCCGCGATCACTATATTGGAGGCAACTGCCTATGGCCTAGAAGGGAAAGCATATAATATAGATGGAGCGCCACTTGACTGGCCTCCACCTCTAGAGCGACCCATGTCGCTCAGGCTCCAAGGCATGCCACTGTCGTTTATCAAACCCCAGGTGCACTGCCTGCGGTCGGGGACTAACCAGCTGCAGCGGCTCTGCCAGAGTCAGTACCAGTCACGACTGTTGATCAGCATAAGCAGCTGCACAGATGGACTATACTTCTCCCCTTAACTTTGAGGGTGAGCAGTTAGAGACGCCAGAATTTCATTGACCAGTGGAAGGATAAGCTATCGAACACGGGGATATATGAGTCCAACGGGGTGGACTTCACCACCTTTTAGCTTGAGGGAAAGGCCCGTAGATGGTGGAGAAAGAAAAGTTTACTAAGACCCTATAACCTATCGAAGATTAGTATGGACAACTCCGCATCGATCTGCAAGACTCTACTAGGAATGGTCATGACTCGTGAGACTTGTGTGCACCTAAAGCTCTAATACCAAATTCTCCCGACCTAAAATCCATAATAGGTTACGATGGCACCTAACTCCACCGTTAGGCAAACCCACAAGTGAACCAATAATTTAATTACCCATTTTTAACATTTAAAACAAAAGTTTCCTTTTTAAAAGAACGAAATAAATAAGATCTCATGAAACTGTATGTACTCCAAATACCGACGTGATAAATACATCCAGTGTAGTGACAGTAATGATAAGTACAACAGTACATAAATGCTACAATCCCTCAAAAAATGATGCTACAAGGACATAAATAATCTAGAGAATATACAAAACTAACACACCTACTGTCTGAAAGCTACTAGACAAAAATTATAGACAATGTAGAGGGAGACTCCGTCGATGCAGATCGTAGCAAGACAAGAAAATTACCAATAAGTCCCCATAGAAGTGTGGCTACATGCCCATGTGACCACTAGTAGTACCTGTCTCAGTACCTACACATTTAGTGTAAAAGTGCGCGTACCCAATAAGTATCTAGCCTAACCTTGATGCAGTAATGATGAGTGGTCAACTTGACACTTAGTCGAGGTCAAACAATAATAGAAATACATAAAGTAGACTTGGCGAGTGTAAAACAAGTGGCAACGAAGCAAATAAAAGTAATTAAAGTAATTCCACACATGGTTCTTTATCAAATCACTAAATGTGTAATAAATGGCCTTCAAGGCGCTAACTCAACTTGCCAAACCAAATCTAGTCTCAAATTTTAAGCATGAAGTTGTCGAGGCAAACGACCCGATCTCATAGGAATAATGGTACTCAGCATTGCCGAGGCAAACGGCCCGATCCAGTAAGAATAGTGTCACCATACTTCTGAGGTGAACGACCCGATCCCATAAGAGTAATTATATCTTTTCCAAAGCGAATGACCCAATCCCAAAAGAGTAAAGAAATTTACCACTCTCGCGAAAACACAAGCGAGACGAGAAGACACGGATCTATAGTTCATCAAATATTTCCCTATTTTTTCAGTAAGAGGCTAAGTTGGTATCTTTATTAAAATCCTCAATCTCAATTATGATCAAGAAAATTAATGCAGGGGATAGACATAAATACCACAATTAAAGGCATGTTGTGAATCCATATCTACCAAGACTTATCATGGATATACATACATACGGACTTTAGGCACCTCGTGCGTACGTAGATCCCCATAACAAGAAGAAAATAATATTTAACACACCTAAGGGGATGAGTTCCATCTTACAAGGTTAGACAACAGACTTACCTTGATTCAAAGTCCTCAATCCAGCTTTTCAACCTCACTAGAACTCCTCAGGTGACGTCGAGGACTCCAAAACTAACTAGAAGTCGTATAAACTAATAAATATATGCTCGAAATTTCATTTAGCTATTCAACTAATTTCCCAACCAAATCCGGAGGGTTCAGAAGAATCATTCCCAAGCCCACTTGCCCAGATTTCGAAAATTTACAAACAGAAATCTTACCCATGACCTCATGAACTCTCATATATATATATATATATATATATATATATATATATATATATATATATATATATATATATATATATATATATATTACATAATCAATTTTATGGTCAAATCTCATTTTTAGCAAACCCCAAGTTCCAACAAAATCTCACATTTTCCCCTTAACTTCATGTTAAATTTACTCATAATCTGTGTATTTAACTCAAGAATTGATAGAGATTATTTACCTCTTGATATTGATGAAAATCCCCCCAAAAATGCTCTCAAAATTGCCCAAACCAAGTGAAAAATGAGAGAAAAGAGAGTAAGTCCCATAATAAAATCGTACCTCAAAACCTCATGAATCAACTTCTAAGCTTCAAACTCATTTCAACCAACTCAGAACGCGTCGAATCATACTTAGACAACTCGGAATGATGCCAAAATTTACGTACAAGTCATAAACTACCATAATAACATATTCCCAGGCTCGGAATCCTAAGCAGACCTCGATAACATCAAAATATACTCCAAACAAAATTTAAAGAACTAGAAAACCTTCTGTGAACCAACTTTCAACATTAATTGGCGGGGTCACCCGAAGCTTGATCAAAACGCCCAATTCAAAAATCATTATACAAACCTATGGAAATAATAAAATCCCGAATCCAATGTTGTTTACTAAAAATATTGACCCAAGTCAAACTTGGTCACCTTAGGCCACTTTTAAGGAACTAAGTATTCTGATTTCAACCGAACTCTTCCACTCTGAACCAACCATTCCCGCAAGTCATAAAATAGTAAAAGAATATATAGGAAGTCTTAATTAGGGGAATAGGGATCTAAGAAAGTAAAATGACTGGTCAGGTCGTTACATAAGGATGAAGCAACTAAGTGAACTTATCCAGTCTCTTCAGCTCATAAACTAACATCAAAGGCCTATCCTTATGTTGCATGGCAATTGTAGGATGAGCTCCCCCAACTGGTAATACTTTGTGGGTATGATAACCATAGTCCATCTACTCTGGGTACGAATAGGTGGAGTTTGTGCTCCACCCCCTGCCTGGGAAGTAGCTACTATAGTAGGAAATTCCCCGACCTTAGCCAAACTCTAGAACAAATTGACCATATGAATTGAAGCATCCTGAACAACTGGTGAAACATGTAAGCTGGTAAATCCGGCTAAACATAATCATGAACCTCCTCCTTAATATGAGCTACTGGTGGCTCCATAACTACATGAGCAAGTCCCCTAGCTGCAGTGCGTGCTCCACTCCTACCTCTGCCACGGCATTGGCCTCTCATAACCCTGGACTAGGGTATCGAGCAGGAAAGATTAAGACTTAAGGATAAACAAATTCGCATGAAAAAGGAAATAAAAGAGAAGTTTTCCTAGCAGCCTTGTTGGATCTCAAAGATTACTACAGACATTTTTATACAATTCTCAAGACTTTACTAGACTTGTTCATGACTCGTGAGACCTAAGCAACCTAGTGCTCTGAAAGTAACTTGTCACGGCAAAAAATCCGACCAGAGGAATGATGGCGCCTAACACTGCATTCTAGGAAATCCAACAACCAATAAGTAGAAATGAACTTCAATAATAGAATGAAATAGTCACAACAACATGATAACACAAATAACCAAAGTCAATAGCAACAACCCAACTGAAAACCATCCCGTGGTTTTTCGTCAAAGAGTACAAGAGCTCTGCAAGATTTAAGTACAAAACCAAATACAATATTTTCTAAAAGATTAAACAATAATAGCATGAAGTAAGAAAAGAGACTCCAAGGTCTACGAACGGAATAACAACTACCTCGAATCTTCAATAAGTACAAATGTTGCTCTCTAGCTGTCACCTCTCTTCACAGGACCTCGATCTGCACAAAAGTTATAGAGTGTAGTATGAGTACAACTGACCCCATATACTCAATAAATAACAAGCCTAACCTCGGGCTAAAAGTAGTGAATAGCTTGGAAAGGTCCAACATTCATTTCAATAGACAATACCAACAATAATATTATATTAATGGCAAAAGGAAAACTAGCTCAAGTAATATAAAGTTCAACCTTTTCACCATAATAGGATAAATAAGCATGCATTTCAAGTATAACAGTTAAGGCATAAATCTTTCCACAACAATCACCTAGACAAGGACTTAGCAATTTAACTTCAATTTCAAGTTTAAAACATCAAATAGAGACATCAAGTAAAAATTAGCGCGAGGAAAGAAATACAACCTTATGCATGTATGACAAGCATACATGCCAAAATCCATGAAATCGCAGTTTAATCATTAATTATACTGAATTTCAGCTAATATATGATTCCTAGCACAAGTACCCATCAATCATCACACATACAGACACTCACTCAACATTATACATGTGCCTAACATAAGTCCCTCACCAAGCATGTGTCAAGTGCTTGCACTAACAAGGCTCAAAATACATAAAATAAAGAACATAGAGATTTTATGTTGAAACCCAACTCAAAAGGTAATAAAGACACGGCCTACTACTCAGTAGGATTTTCCCCAACACTTTACTAAATCACTGAGCCAAAACAACATTTACAAAACTCTTTGTAAAACTAACTATTACCTCTAATCCTGTTGTAGCAACCAACCTCTAACTGTTGCGACAACTTTAAGTTAACTCTAACTTGAACACTCAAAATACCTATTACAATTGCTTCTAGATAAAGCATAAAGGTACAATATGAAATACCTACTACAATTAAACAAGAAATAAAGAAAGACACATAAAACTTTTATGGAGCTGGTTCTTCAATCTGGTTCATGTAGCTTCAGGTTTGCACACTTGAATCACACACGAACTGCTTGCAAAAAGCCATGCTATTTTGTTCTCAATTCACGTTTAAATTCTGTATTTTTATGCAACCCATGTAATGTGAGAACATCCTGCAATTTATAGAGTTAGTAGATGAAGAAATAACTAGAGTTCTGGTGCAACTCTTCCTTGGTTCAAGAGTTCTAGTTGATAACTTCTAACTCCTTCCCTATCTTGGATAATGTTCTCTTTGAGTAAGGAGTCCTTTTCCTTATCACTTATGCAATATTTTCGATCAGGAGATATAAAATACACCAAGTTAAGCTTATCTCCTTCACGTGCATCACACATGCCCGAATCTGTCCGTTTTTGTGCACCTGAGGGATGGACTAGCGGGATGGACCTGGTTCATCTTGAGCTTCCTTTGTCAATCTTCAAAACTAACCTGCACTTGGGCCAACAAATTCTCCCTTTTTGAAGATGACAAACTCTGTGCTTTTCATAAACTTAAGCCTTGTTTCAACTTAGCTCAACATCAACACAATGTTAGAAACCTTTTTCCTTGTTATCACTTATCATTAAAGACCAGGTAAATTAGGTTATAAACATCACTGTTCAAAGTGTAAACATCACTTGTTTAAAGCACAACCTTTTCCCCCCTTTTGGCATCATCAAGAAATTGTATAAAAATGTGAGATAACCAGATTCTAAAGCTTACTCATGGCCATTGGGGCTACTTCAAATGAAAACATGTATTAATCATCATAGACCAAACTAACAATTTCAACCATCAAAGAAATATAAACAAACAGTTAGAGCAAAAATAGTGAATTTTATTGATAAGATTCTACCACAAAGCATAAGAAGGAACAAAACTTCTGAATGCATGAGCAAAAGAAACAAAAGTCCCGAATTGGGTCACTGGTTGATCTACACTAGGCTAGGATTTAAGGCTTGGAAGAGGTAGGGCATAGTTGCTTGGAAAAGTTTCAGCATGTCTTGAAGAATTCCATCATTCTTCTCCTTTTCCCTTGCAAGTTCAGCCTTGCTATCTCAGCATCCTTTGCCTTGCTCTTCTGTAATAGTCTCTGACCTTGCTATTGATAAGTGTCCTTTTGGATGAACCAAGTTCATTAGGAATGAAATTGACTTCATAATCACAAGTAAGTAGAGTATTAACCCCCAAATGATCCTTTTTTGTACTAACCTCCCACTTCTTCATAGGTACCTTGAAATGTGCAAGCATGATTGTGAGAATGATACCGTAGGGAATGAAATGAGTTTTGGTTCCATTGATAACCGTATCAGTAGGTTCGTGATGGTTTCCTATTTAGATGGAACATGTTCCTATATAACTTTTTCCAAGTTGAACCAACCTCTCAGTAGCTTCGCCAGACCCACTTCCCCCTGTTTTGCTCACACTCTCTTCTATTTCACTAAATTCCTCTCCCCAAACAACCATTGCACCAAGTTTCTTTTGTTAGACCAACACGAGTAGGTAAAGAATCAACCACTCTTGTACCCTTTCCCCTCACAATACTCCTAGCACCCTTGCTCTCTTTATCATTTCCCTTTTATTTTTACCACTAACTCCTCCAGATTCGATAGTCTCAACACCTGCTCTAGATCTTATCAATACAAACTTATTCTCCAAATTTGCGACAACTTCAGAAATTGTCTCAGGAGTAACTTTAAAATCAGAAGATACTTGTTAAGTTTTGGAAGACCTACTTTCTTCCTTCTTAGTAGCAGACTCAAATGAATCTTCAGATTTTTAGGATTCTTCTTTCTTGCCTGCTTTTAATTGCTCATTTATTTTCTTAATCTCCTATCCTTCAGCGAAAATCTTATGAGCCATCATCTTTACTCTACCTTTCTTAGCGATTGGTATGGTTGAATCAGTAGTAGAAGGTGTGAAAGTGGTTTCCTGTGGTGGTGATGAAGAATTTCTGAGGTGTTTGACATATCTAGGCTAGGGTATGGAAAATAAGAGAACTAGATTGTGTTTGGAAGATGAAAGAAGAATGTGGTTTTTTGATGGCTTGAGAGAGATGAGGTAAGGAATACACTAAAGCTAATCAATATACAAAGGAATAATTGATGGGGTAACTACATATTTTCAAACTCTTATAAGTTTAATCAAACAAAAATTCAGTTTTGAAGAGACGTTGGAGTGTATCCCTAGAATCTAGGTACTTCCATTCGGTTGGGACTCTATTGAACGGGACTGGTTCACTTGTAACGAATAAGTCAAAAAAAGAGTTTGGTATTTGATAGGACTCTGCTCATGATCCATATATAATTTCAAATCATGAATAGTGTACAAAATATACCGTGTTATCTTGATGAACGAAGTTTTTCACTGGTAATTCACTTGTGTGAGTCTAAATTTGCCAAAATAGAGAAAATATCATTAGGGATTAATGAGTCATTTTAAAACATGGAAAAAGAGTACATTATGAAAAGTATGAGACTGAGCAAGATTTAATCTAATTATACACAATTTACAGACTTTCTAACCAAATTTTTTTTTTCATTTTTTTGTTTAACCTTGAATTGGTCCTTTTAGGTGATCTTAATCATCCATAATTCCAACATGTTCCTATCAAAGTGATCTCTACTTAAGTCTTTTGTGAAGATGTCAGCAATTTCCTTATCAGTAGCACAAAACTCCACAGTGATCAAGCCTCTCATAGTTATCACTCAAAAAATGGTGCCTAACATCTATGTGCTTAGTTCTCTTATGATGAACTACTTTCTTTGTCATACTAATAGCATTAGTGTTATCACAAAAATAGGGATGCAACCAACATCGATTCCAAAGTTCAATAATGGTTTTTTGATCCACAACAGTTGAGCACAACATGAAGCAGTAGCAATATACTCCGCTTCAACAGTAGATAAAGCAATTGAATTTTCCTTTTTGGTATCCCATGACACAAGAAATGAAACAAGGAAGTGTGCCATACCTGAGGTGCTCTTCCTATCCACAAGGAACCTGCATAATCAGCATCAGCATATCCCACTAGGTTTAAATTTCTACCTTTTGGATACCAAAGACAAAGGTTAGAAGTGCCTTTCAAGAATCTTAATATTCTCTTGACAACAGTCAAATGTAACTTCTTTGGATTTGCCTGAAATCAAGCACAAAGTCCTATATTAAAAAAAACATCAGGTCTACAAGCAATAAGATACAAAAGAGAACCAATCATTCCCCTATATAACTTCTGATCAACAGATGAACCAGGTTCATCTATATCAATTTCGTGGATATTGCAATATGAGTGTCAATTTCTTTATATGTTCATTCCTGGTTTTGTTACTGAGGAATAGGTTCATGGACAGGTTCCCTCGAGGTTTGAGGATTAGTTCCTTTCTAGTCAATTCCCTCTGTCTTGTATCCTTGGGAGGAAGGACCCATTCCATCACATGTTCCTTCATGTGATGCTTCTTCAGGCTGGTCTATGGTTTCACCATTTGAATTTCTTATCAGCCCAATCTTTTCATTATCTTGTTCCTGCTTCTTAGAAAGAATGCTGGTTTTATATAACATATACATTTTTTCTACACACCTAGTTCTTTTACTGTATATCTTATAAGCTTTCTATGTGAAGAACATACCAAGAATACCCCTCATCACTTCTGGGATTATACTTAACTAGGGAGTCTTTGCCATTATTGTGCATAAAGCACTTGCATATAAATGCCCTAAGATGAGATATATTTAGCTTTCTCCCTTTAAGTGACTCATATAGAATCTTCTTAACAAGAGGTCTAGTCATGCAACTATTTATGATGTAGCATGTAAAAATTCAGCAAACTTAGCATTTTCAAATTCAGTTCCATGATAGACCTAATTGATGCAAATTAATTACCTAGTTGTTTTTGAGTTTTTCTAACAAAAGAAGTAAAATGTCAAATGCTTTATATTTAGATGTTAAAAAGAATGTCCAAGTAAACCTAGAGTAATCATCAACAAGCACCATCAAATATCTTTTACCACCTCTGCTTAATGTTCTCATTGGACTACAGAGATCCATATGGACCAGTTCCATCGTTCTGGTGGTGCTTACTACTTTCTTGCATTTAAAAGAGGATATTACCTGCTTCCCCCTTGCACAAGCTTCACAAACTTTGTCTTCCTTGAAATTGATGTTAGGAAGCCCTATCACCAGATCCTTGGAGACTAATTTTTTGAGTTGAATCAGACTTGCATGTCCAAGTGTCTTGTGCCAAAGGAGGGGATCATTGTCCAACACACTTAAGCAAGTGAGTTCATTTCCTGAAAGTGTGGACAAATATACAATACATGTATTGTTTACTCTTTTTTTTCATCAAAATAATCTTGTCAATGGTAAGATTAATCACAAAATATTTGGTAGTGGTGAATGTTACAAAGTTACCTTTATCACATAATTGTGATACACTGATTAGACTGTACTTTAGGACATTTATCAAGTAGAAATTCTCAATAGAGTGATAATCAGTCTTACCTACCTTTCCAACCCAAGTGAAAAATGAATAATCATTACCCAAATTTCCACGGTCGATGACCGTGGGGAAGGAACATCTTCTATTTGTTTGGATGGGGCCGGTAGAGAGGTCGCAGCTGGTGAATAAAGAAATATGATTGCAACTGGCTCAAAAGCTGATGGCAGAGAAGTGGAAAAAATAGAACTCCTTTGACCAGAAGAAATAATTAGTATTTGAAAATAAGATGTAGCATTTTCGACTAATCCCATTTTTGTGAAGAACCCTTGAACTTCTTTCGGTTTTGGAGTTTGAAGCTCACCCGGATAAGTATCTAGTTGAGCCGAAGAAGATCTTTTTCTTTACTAAATAGGAGTCCATTCTTCATCAATTCCTTCATCATCAAGGACCATTGTGGACGGTTCGGTTGGTGTTTATTTCAAATTCTCCTCTAGAGTCCCAGCCGAGGAGGTGCCTTTTCTCTTTGGCTTCTTGTTTTTATGGCTTAGGACTCCACGATGAGGCGCCTTCACTAGAATAGAAAGTAGATTCAAGAGCTCTCATCCGGTTAAGAACATTTTGCAATACTCATTGAGCTTCCTCCGGGTCATCGAGAACCTCGATATCAGGGCAAGCAACTGATCCCTTGTGAAGTCATGTGTGGTACAATAAGATAGTTAACAAATTGATTCTAAGTTATGCTAAAGGATGAAGGGAGAAAGAAATAACCTTTACTTACCATGGTCTTTGGCTTTCCGATTAAATTTGAGAGCCACTTCTTTCCACCATCTGAGATTCTAGTGTGAAAATATCCAAAAATAAATTATACCCACTGGGCCAGGTTCAGAACCCGTGGTGGTTTACAATGAATAACTGGAATAATGGAAATACAAAGTTAATAAACAAGGAAAATTTTTCTAAACATGAAAAGGAAAATATATCTGAAGATTTATGAAAAAGGTTCTATAATTCAGGAAAAACATGTGATGTGGTGGGGAGAATATCCATAGGCGCGATTACAATGAATCGTTCTATCCAGCCATGATCATTGTCATCATGAAAACTGGTACGGAGAGCATGGTGACCATGTTTGATAAGTTTTAACACACTCATGAGGAAGATTTTGGAAAATAGAGGTTCATCATGTGTGCAAGAGTTAGGATGTTTTCGATTTTAGAGCATAATTTTCGGAGACAAGTAGTAAGCCATATTGATGGAACAGCTTGAGTCAAACAGATTTGATACCGATGGTAGAATTCTAAAATTATTGGGTTGATTTCTTGAACCAGTCCTAAAGTGAAAGGGTATGTATAAACATACATGAACCCTGGTTTGGAAAATGTGACCCTTTCCACTTCACTAGGTGCAAAGATTTCAATGTTTTTCCATTCACAATCTTCTTTCACGATACGGATGTTAGAAAAATGAATGGAAGAAGGGTATCTGCGAATTGCCAGTGTTTGTCACTTTTGGGGTTAATGGGTTTTTTCTAGACTTGAAGGTCAAACTGGGTATTAAGTTGAAGGGGTATGATGGAGTTCACGATATGAGATTTAGACTCGACATCAACCTATTTTATTTTGCTCTTCTTAGGGCCACTTCTGTAGAGAAGGCCAGTGTTTTCGAGGACAACAGTGTCAAAAGACATGATGTTAAGAAATTTGAGAAGAAAGGTTTTACTAAGGAAGATGAATTTTGCAGTATGGTTCTAAGAAGAAAAAGAGTTTGTGAAAGTGAAAAGTAAAATTGAAGAGTAGGGAAGGAGTTTATAAGAGGCATAATTCATGGTCATGATTACTTTAGAAACTGGCGAAAATATTTCCCAAATCGTGGGGTAACACGTGTTCGGTTCATTAAATACAGAGAAACGTGAGTCCATTCAAGTGTTCGAAACCATTCAGAAACTTATCTGCCAAGAAATAAAGTTATATCTACTTCTCGTTAAACACTAAAGATTGTCACCAAAAAGTAGGGGGCTCTGTATGCGGTAAAATTGGTTAACGGTATTTGGACAAATAACGAGATGACTCGTGGAACTGAAGACAAGCAATATGCGAGTGAGTAAATAACTGGAAGTGAGTTCCGCAGGCATGAGAACAGATAACAAAGATTTGAAGGGATGACATCGGACAACATTCAATGAGCAGCTGTTACAAAGAATCTCTATGTTAATGGTCAATTATTATGCATCCATCAATGGTGATTTTATTCTCATTCAAGAGGAGCTTGATTTGGGGATCTTGTCTCCATCAATAAAGTTATAAATAGGAGAATTAGTATAATTGTATAAACCAAAAAATCACTCAAAGAATATAATTTGCTCTCATATTATAAAATTATTCTATTTCTTTATTCTTAATTATGTCCATATCACTACATGAGAGAAGGCTTATCATACAACCATGCTTGTATTTCTTTAAGTTTGATTTTACATTCTTGATTTTATTTTACTTATTTTATATTTTTAGATCAAGTTAATTCACGTGTCTATAAATACGCCACAAATTCAACTATATCGGTTTACAGGTAAACAATAAAGACTCAAAACAATGTTTGCAGCGAAGGCTCACCTCCCGACCTGAAAACACTCTAGAAACACTAAAGCAAATTATCTACCTCCTTCTTTGGATTATCAATTCTCTTCCTACAAATAGTTATATATAATTTCTTCCATCATATGTTATTAGTTCTCGAATCTTTAAAATAATTATCAAATCTAATTTGTGAAAATTACTTATAAATAGGTAATAAATTTATAATTTCATCGCAAAATCTATCTGTATATTAGTAAAAGATAAAGAAAAAAATATCCACATTAAGTCAAGTGGCAATCTCACTATACCGCTAGGCGATCTACAACAAAGTTGGTTAGGTTAGGTAATAATTAGTTTCTAACTTAAATTTTAAAAAAATTAAATTATACATTATGTGTTGCTAATAATTAGTTACTCTTTAAAATTATTTTTATTTTACGCTCAATGTCATATTTCAAGTTTGTAGAATCATGTAGTTACGACTACCATGGCTATGCATAATTTTATTTGACGGTATTCTTCTACCGATAAGGAATTCAACTATATTGCTAATGAAGACATTATTGCAAAGATTGAGGAAGGACTTCTAATATTCCTTTAGAAATGCAAGGCAAATCTTCGACTAATATGGAGGCATTGTATGATATTAACGGAGATGAAATTGTTGAAAACTGTTATCATGTGTGAGTACTTTACTTATTATTTCATGGTGGATTATTAGTATATAGTAATTTATGAAATATAATTCTAATTCATCGGAAATGATGTATTTTGATTATTCAATAATATTATATACTTTGGTGTAACTATATATGTAAAATTGAGTTAAATTTTTATTATATTTGTTTACTTTATATTTTGTATTTTAATTAAATAATATAAAAACAATAATTCTCTTGCAATCAATGTTTAAGTTCATTTTTCTCTGTAAAATAATTAAAAGATCTCGGTACTATCTTTTTTGGTAATTTAATACTCAAAAATACTTTTTAAAAAGATTGGCCAAACACAAATATTGTGAAAAGTACTTTTTAAATTAATTGACCAAGCACAGACTCTTTTTTTCTAAAAGTACTTCCGGAAAAAGTACTTCTAAAAAATGTAGTTTTTAAAATAAAAGATTTTGGCGGCTTGGAACTAGGGGTGGACATCGGTCGGTTCGATTTTGAAAATTATCAGTTTTGCCTATCGGTTATCGGTTTACAAATATCATAACACGATAACCAAACCGATAAGATATTAGTTATCGGTTATCATCTTATCGGTTATTGATCCTTATCGGTTCTGTTATCGGTTTACCCGATAAGATAAAACTAAAATTAAAAGTGCTTAATTACTCAAACTGAATATAAAAAAATTGCTACTCCCTAACCATAAATTTCACATGAGTAGAGAAGACACCAAGACTGGCGGTTAGCAAACAGAAAACATAAATCAGAAGCAAGCAGAGGCAAAAATCAGAAGCAAACAGAGGCAAAATTCTTGAGCAAACAGAACAATTAACAAGAAGCAAACAAAAAATCTTGAGCCAAAACTTACCCGATGCGATTGACGAGTCAAGTGTCTGGCGTTACACGATGCGATTGACGAGTCAGGCGTCTAGCGTTACACGATGCGATTGACTGTTTGGAGTTGGGGGCTGCGGCGAAAATACAATTAGAAAGACAAACACTAAGTGAACTGAAGAGGGGAAGGGAATTAGTAAAATAAAACTCTAGTATATACTTAAGGGTAGATTAATAAATTACTTCATTCTTATTGGGCTATCGGTTTTTACCCAATAGCAAAAATGCAAACCGAGACCGAACCAATAACCCAATAAAAAAATTATTTTACCCCGTTACCGAACCGTTAACCCAATAACCCAATACCGATAACCCAATAAAGAATTAACGGTCCGAGTTATCGGTTTTACCCTGTATATGCCCACCCCTACTTGGAACTTCAATTTTTTTTCTTGGATGACGAGATAATAAATAAAAAAGTAATTAGGTGATAAATCAAACAAATTTACGTTCATAACCTATATAAATTTGACATCAAATTAAAATTAAAAGGGCTGCGTTAGAGAAGCGAAATCACGTAAAGAAATACATCCGGCTATAAGAGTTTAAACTTTAAGAATACCAAAGACCAATAATTTACTGGTTAATCTTGTTATTCGTGATAAATCCAAGGGATTTTTCCTTTTAATGCGACAAGCAGTGCACTAAAAGCTGTAGTAATTCATCTCATCGTTCTCTGTTGCAAAATCCAGTGCAGACAAATATAATAATATCCATTTTCCCTTAAATTACTTTATCCATCTAAATGGCACAAAGGAAATCCAATTTTTTGGATTTCTCTTATTAATTCCCAATTCCAGTAAAGCTACTGTATATCATGTTTCAGCAATATGAAAGAACGTTACAGTAAAAGACCAATTACTAATGCAGAATGCTCACTGGTATAATTTACAAGGAGGTGCTCTGACCAGTATACCCAACATATTTTTGTTTTTCAACGATAATCTATAATCTAAAAAAAAAAATATATGAACAGAAGAACTAGGAATTGTATCACCATCGATTTTCAGGATATCAGAGTCTCCGATCAGGCTTATAGAAGTTTCTGGTGCACGGTATATGTATTTTGCTTCTCAAGCTTCTTCCACAAATACAAAGCTCTTCTAATTATGGTATCCGCGGAAAATCCTTCAGCATAAGCACTAATAGCCGTTAAGAGGCTAGTAAATTTCTCCCCGCCATCCTGCATCCAAAATCTCAACTTTCAGATGCCAGCAATCATACATGCATCAGCATTTGCTTTATTTTTTCATAAACTGATTTTCTAATACTTGTTGCAAACTACATAACTTTAAGCTTCAATACAATACACACACGCATAGCAAAAACCTATCTCGGACATACACCTAATCTTGAAAACAGATAAAAACTCAATACAATACATACACGCATAGCAAAAACCTATCTCGGACATACACCTAATCTTGAAAACAGATAAAAACTCACACAACAAACACTAGCAGGGATAGACGAGGTGCTTTTAAATGCATGGACTGCTCTAGCTTCTGTCTATGTGGACGTTGAAATTCGTTATGTAGAGCATTTATCTTTGAGCAATGTATAGACATACTGCATGTCAAAATTTATTCTTCCAAGGAGAGCAATATTCCATAAGCTGAAAACAAATATACGAGAAATTTGGGCTAGAAGAACGACATACTTCACAATTAAAAACCACGTGTATGTTACAGGTATAATGCGAGAAATTTAGAAGTTCAACTCCTGAAATGCCCTGTCCTCACTCTAGGAAAACTATGTTACTATTTGCCACCAGAAAAATTTGGATGGTTGGATGTTGGCGCTCTAGTCAACACTTCAAATAGTTTATAGACATCAACAAACATGGACACTGCAGGTCTAAGGACATTGATAATAAGTAAACTGCATGCACCCAAACGTAGGCAGCATCAAGATTTCTAGAGGAAAAGCTACTTCATATTAGTATTGACTCACCTCTGGTTTCTCAAATATCAAGTCATCAGGGGCAAAAGGAACCATGTAGGATGGCAGATCACATCGTAATATTGCCTGCATAATTGACCAAATTAATCAGCAGGATGAATGATGATTCACAGGTACATATCATAGGGACAAAGCTACATACTAGATCCTTGCTTAGTCTAGCCAGCTCCGCATTGGATAGCAATACCTGAAAACAAATTAACCAGTCCACTTAAGTGTTTTAAGTTATGACACACTTACTCTTCAAAAGCAGAAGAATGTGGAAGGAATCACACATGGAAGGGAGACATATACGTAATTCCATGAAGAAATCATTAACACATTCAAGAGTAATCAATGAAGGAATAGAAATATTAGCTTATCTTGAGATTAAAAGAAAAGGAAACAAGAAAAGCTGAACAGTCAGCTTTTCTTGGTCTCATGATTAAAACCAGCTCTTTTTGAAGAAGATTCCAAGGAAATACACAAAGCATATCGGCAAATTGACATTGTAAGAGGTACTAGCATAGTTCCCAACCCAAAGGACAAGTAAAATATTATTTCTTGGAAATGTCATTATATCATTTACTAAAAGGATGATAAAAATAATGTAAACTTAAATATAAGATTTATGACAGAAATTAATTTTGAGGAGAACATTTGATGGCTTCCTATCAAAGAAAGTCCATATTTTCATCTAATAGAGGATAAAGAACATAATGCTTGAAGCTAAACAAACTAGCTAACCTATAATGTAACTATCCCAATTTACAATATAAGTATATCTGTGCAGAATAAGATCAGCAAGAAAATCTCTGATATCAGTAAGTGGCATACTGATTTGGTAATACAACAACAAAAAACTGTAATCCAAAAGTGGGGTTTGAGGAAGGTAGTGTGTACGCAGATCTTACCCCTACTCCTACTTTTAAGAAGGCAGAGAGACAGTTTCTGGCTACACTCTCGGCTCATGAAAAATAAAAAACAAGGATCGACAACAACAACAACAAAAAACCAATAAAAAAAAGCAAAAAAAAAAAAAAAAAGTAATAACAGAAATCTAAGAATAAGAAAATACAAGACTAACATTAAGTAATGCACTAAAACTACTGGTACGAGCCACGACAATACTCAGCTACCTAGCACTCTACCTTAATTCTCAACCTCCACATTTTCCTATCTAGAATCATGTCCTCGGTAAGCTGGAAAATTACCATGTCTTGCCTAATTATCTCTCTCCAATACTTCTCCGGCGCTCCAAGCCCAACCTCTCACACCTCCTCACTGGGACATCTGTGACTCTCCTCTTCCCATACTCGAACCATCTAAGATCGCTTCTCGCATCTTGTCCTGAATAACTTCATCCATAATTTTATCTATCATGATATGCCCGCATGTCCATCTCAACATCCATATTTCTACCTCCTTCATCTTCTGAACATAGGAGTTTTTGACTGGGCAACACTCAACCTCATACAACATAGTTGGTCTAACTACCGCTCTATAGAACTTATCTTAAGTTTTGGCGGCACATTCTAATCACACAAAATACAGGAAGCGAGCCTCCATTTCATCCACCGCGCTCCAATACGACGTGTGACATCCTTGTCAATCTCCCCATTTATAAACGACCCAAGGTACTTGATGCTTTCTCTCCTAGAGATGAGTTGTGAATCAAGTCTCACATCTTCTTCCACTTACTGAGTCGCACCACTGAACTTGCACTCTAAGTAATCTGTCTTGGTCCTACTCAACTTGAAACCTTTAGACTCCAAGAGCCTCATAACCTCTAACATCGCGTTAACACTATCTTGTGTCTCGTCAATCGGTACAATGTCATATGCAAATAACATTCACCATGGCACATCCCCTTGAATGTGGCACGTTGGTGCGTCAATCGCCAGTGCATACTTATTTGCTAATATCGTGATGAATCTTCTATGCTCCAACACTTTCCCTCAAGCTAACTTGAGAATAGTTTTCATTGCCAACTTGCTTATCAAACTGGCGATTTGCTTTGTTTGCAGTCCTTTAGCAAGTAAATCAGTGGCAGTTGGCAATGTATGGCATGCAACACAGTCCATTATCAAGTGTTTTGTAAGTGCCAATCAACTTCTACATATTTTACTCTTTCATAAAGAACCAGATTATGAGCACAATAAAAATTGATGCTTTATTATTGCAGTATACTTTCACGGAAGAAAATTGAAATTGAAAATCTTCAAGAATTCTAAGTTCCGCATTTCACAAATCTCATGAGCAATTGGTCTAAATTCAACCATTATGTGAGAAAGAAGAGAGTTTGAGAGAGAACTTGATTATTCCCTCGAAGCAATTGGGGTTTTAGCTAAGTTTTAAGAAAAGAAAAAGAATCAAAATTTACATAATTATAGGAGTAAATCAAGATATACTCTATCTACAAGATCCTAGAATAATCTATGAGATTCTAACACTTCTCCTCAGGCAAAACTTACAAATGTAGCTAATACGAGAATCAGTGGGACTTGGTGAAAGTATCTGCAAGCTGCTCATTTCACTTCACGAATTTTGTAACAATGTTTTCTGAGAGTATCTTTTTTCTTATGAAGTGGCAGACGATTTCAATGTGTTTAGTTCTCTTATGAAACACGAGATTTGATGCAATATGAAGAGCATCTTGGTTATCATACACAAATTCCATCGGACTGATTTCTCCAAACTTCAATTAATTAGTATTTGCTTAATAGAAATTAGTTCTCAAATTGCCAAAGCCAATGCTTGGTATTCACTTCTGTACTAGATCGAATAACCATATTTTGTTTCTTGCTTTTCTAAGACACCAAATTATCTTCCGACGGGAAGACTATATCCGGATGTGGACTGTATATCAGAAGGTGATCATGCCCAATCAATGTTTGTATAGCTAACAATATGCTCATGACCTCGATCTTCAAAAACCAATCCTTTGCCTGGGCCTATGTTTATGTATCGAAGAAGAATATGAATAATTGCATCCTAGTGACTATCACATGAAGAGTCCATAAACTCACTTACAACACTAACACGAAAGGCAATGTCAGATTGAGTCATTATGTGATAGTTCAACTTATCAACTAGCCGCATATACCTTCCATGAGGCTCCCCGTGTCGTGGTAGAAGTTTAATGTTCCTGGGCATGGGAGTATCAATGGCTCTACAACCTGTCATACTTCTCCTCAAGAATGCCCAGGGCATATTTACGCTGTGAGATGACAATTCCTTATTTGGACTGCTTGAGAGAATTTCTCTTCTTGCACAGGTAATAAAATTTGAAGAACTCACTAAAATTATTCCTACTTCAAGCTATTCCTTTTCTTTTCCTGCCATATGGGGTCTAACGTCAAGCTATTCCTTTAAAAACAAAGGTAGTATTGTGCCAATACAAGAGGTAATCCTAGTGTCACACATGAACAACTAAAGGAGAAATTCGCACTTACTAGTCATAAAACAATCAATGACATTCTAGCAAGAAGAATAAGTATATAGAGGCGTCGAGATTGCGCGAATGCGAGCATCCAGAGGTATGTATAGGAAAAAAAATATTTAAAATTTTGTTCATCCAAAACTAACTAATCAAGATTAACAATCGACAATCGACAAAGCAGTACATATTTGGTTTACACAAGCAAGGGCAAACCATGTCATCTTGACAGATGCAATCAGCTCTTGAGTTTGCAGAAGCCATAGGTATTAACAAGCTGGAGAAAAAAATTCTCTGCCTTTAGTGGGGATTTTACAATACAAACGACGACATGGCATCAAATTTTACCATTTCTGTAACGACCCGACCCGTCGTTACGGGAGTTACCGCCCTGTTTTCCCCATTTTATGTTTTCATATGTTTCATTATATGTGTTTAGAGAATTTGAAGTAAATCGGATAGAATTCGGTTAGAAATGAGGCAATAAACCTTTTTATGGGAAGGTTAGTTTGGAAAAGTCAATCGAATGTTGACCTATGAGTTAGAAGGCTCGGAACGGATTTCTGATGATTCGACTAGTTTCGGGGGATGATTTATGACTTAGGAGAACAATCGGAATTGAATTCGGAGGTCCGGTGTAGAATTAAGCTTGAACTGGCTAAGGTTGGATTTTGGCGAATTCCGGATGGTAGGTGACATTTTGATCCGAGGGTCGGAATGGAATTCCGAGAGTTGCAGTAGCTCCGTTAGGTGATTTTGGATATGCGTGCAAAATTTCAGATCATTCGGAGGTGTTTAGGTCGGATTTTAGATCAAATGCAAGTTTCAGAAGTTTTAGTGAAACTTAGGCTTGAATCCATGAGAATCCGATGATTTTGATGTATATGATGGTGTGTTTATGTTGCGAGCAAATTTGAATGAAGCAATATAACATATCTGTTGTGCATTTGGTTGAGGTCCCAAGGGTCTCAGGGTGAATTCGGAGGGCCAGCGGGCAAGTTTGGGATGCAAATATGCAGCAGAAAATTGCAGAGAGTTTTAGTTCTATGCGATCGCATAGACAGGTCTGCGATCGCATAGAGGGTTTTGAGGGGGTGGAATTTTTGTTCTATGCGATCGCGTGAAGGAGTGTGCGATTGCATAGGTTGATAAACTTGTTCAATGCGATCGCGTAGTGGGCTGATGCGATCGCGTAGTGGAAGGAGGCAAAGGTATGCGATCGCAATGGGCAGTGATGCGATCGCATAAGAAGATTTCAGGGCCTGGAATTTTTAGTCTATGCGATCGCAATGGGACTAATGCGATCGCATAGAAGGAGGCGTCTGGGCAGAACAGTTTAAGTTAAATTTCAGACGCGAACCCCATAATATTTCCACCATTTTTACTCCGCCAAGAGAGGTGTTTAAGCGATTTGAAGAGGGTTTTCAATGGGTATTGCTTGGAGGTAAGTCTCTTGACTAGAAAACATCATTTTTACAAGAATCAACACTCAAATTCATGAAATTGAGTAGAAATTGTGAAGAACTAGGGCTTTGTTCTTGAAAACGAATTTTTAGAATTTGAAAGGGCATTCGAACTCCGTTTTCGATAAATTTTATATGTACGGACTCGTGGCGAGGCGAGAATCCGTTGGTATGATTTTCGGAATTTTTCGAGAAGTGGGTCTGGGGCTCAGGTTTTACCAACTTCATGAATTATTGTACTTTTCGAGTATTTTTGATTGGGTTATGTTTCTTTGACCAATATTTATGTATTCGCTGTGGTTTTAGCTAGATTCGACGCACTAGGAGGTCAATACGAAAGGAAAGGGCATTGCGGACGAGTCCACGACCGGTTAGAGGAGAGTAGTTGGTATATAAGATGGCCTGAGGGATTGAAACCTCGGCTTATCATACTGTGACGCTATTTAGGGCGTGACTCGCATCCCCTGGCAGTTGCGGGATTGGTTATGATTGGGGATTGTGACTTGGTTCATCCCGAACAAGAATAATACTATATTGGCGATTGAAACGTACCCTGTGTTGAATATATCTGGGCTTTATGCCATGTTTGGGGCCTTGTGCCGACCTGTAGTATCCTTAGGGGATAAATATCATCGCGATAGCATGATTTGTAAAATCATTGATCCTAGTCCTGGGTTTAATCACTATTATGAAATGCTAAGCCACTTTTTCCTGATAAAATTAACTAAAGTATTTTCCTTATTAATGAATTGGAAACTGGAAATCAATAATTGAAACTGTTATGTGACTCATATGCAAATTGTGGACTGAGTATAGATCGGGCTGCACGCCGCGGCGAATAATATGAATATATTGCGCTTGGGCTGAAGGAGCCCCTCCGGAGTCAGTACACAACCCCAATGAGCGCCGTCAACGTTAAATGGATCAGGCTACACGCCGTAGCGGTTATGTACATTGCATTGCATTCATGCATTGTTATTTACTTATGCTATCTGTGGTTTGCTGTTATTATTAATTCGTAGTAAGGTATCAGATTGTTAGACATAGCTTTACTTTGTGGCATTTCGTGGATTTCTTACCTTCAACTATTTTATATGCTTTTTACTCACTGAGTACTTAGTACTCACCCATACTCCCTGCACCTTTGTGTGCAGATTCAGGTACGTCTGAGGTTTAGCCGAGCAATTCCGTTTATTCAGAGTTATCCGAGTTGTTGAAGTAGCTGCTGACGTTTGCAGGATCTGGCTTCTCTTCTTATTTCAGTTTTATTTACATATATATATTCAGACTTCGAGTATTTCGTTCAAATATTCTTATTATCCAGTTTTTGCTTAGAGTCCCTAGACTCGTGACCCCAGATCTTTGGGAGTGTTAATATCGATTTTCGCACTTCTCATTATTTCTATTCTATTATTATTACTGGATCATTATTCTAAACTCTTATATTCTTCTTAAATTGTCGATTTCGGGACTCATTGTTAAATATGAAACGACTGTTGGTCTGGCTTGCCTAGCTTTAGGGTTGGGCGCCATCACGACCGGGTTTGGGTCGTGACAGTTTCCACGGTGACACTGAAAGCGCGCCCATGCAAGACCTTGCTACTTTCCGAACTAAACTTTAAGAAGTAATAAAACATTATGCACTTAGAGATGTCTTCAAGTGTAATGAGACTGGCCTTTTCCTTCGTATGGCTCCCGATAAGACTCTTGCTCAAATGCTAGAGAGCGGACGTAAGGAAGACAAATCAAGAATCATCATAATGTTAACGTGCAACGTTCCAGGTAAGATATCTCTTTAGAAATACATTTAGTATATTGAAATTTCTTGAACTTTAAATGCTTCATTTAGTTGATTGATTTATATTTAAAAACTTATATATTTAAACTCAAAACTAAATCCAAATTTTATTGTTGAGAAAGTAACATACAAATCCAAACTTTTATTAAATTATTTTTCTAATTCGTACTACGTTGCAGGAATAGAGAAAACTACAACCTCAAGTGATTGGAACTATTGCTAAACCTCGCTGTTATAAGAATGTAGACATGGCCTCTCTGCATGCATCAACTATTTTTACAACAAGAAAGCATGGATGGCTCGTGAAATTTTCAAATAATACATGCTTAGTCTAAATGCTAAATTTGAAGAAGAAAATTGCAAGATTCTATTGTTGATGGATAATGCTACTCCTCACGAGATCGAGGAATACGAAGTCAACTAACACATGTTAAGGAATAAAAAGAACAAAACAGTAGGAGTGCAACTAATTCACAGCCACAGTAATTCGGATCCTGTTCACATCAACAGTAATACTAGAACAGCAAGATGCAGACCCAAGACTGTGATATACTACTTTCCATTAGAGTATTATCAAATCTAAGCTCAATTTCTGTTTCTTAACAATACCCTGGGACAATAAACATGCATAGGCTTCCTCTGGAGGAGGCAATTTAAATGGACAAATTAAAGAACGGACAATTGAAAATGGCGAATCTCATCTGATAAGTCACTACTAAGAGAAGCAGAATATACCACAATCGTAAATCAGCAGCATTACCTTTCTAATTCGCTCCTCCTCAACTTGTTCAACACGTTCCAATAAGTTTTCTAGTGTACCTATTCAATAAAATCAGGATAGAAACAAGTTAGTATAGATCTAAATTACAACTGATTAAAGGGAACAAAAACTACTATATAAATGAAGGAAGATAAAAAAGCAAAGAGAAAAGAATACATTAAAAACCAATGCTATTCAAAAAGATTAATACATGTTTTATTGTTATTAACAAACAGTTCATTTTTTGAAGAAGTGTAATATTAAAGAAATGCAATATTTTTGAGACTATAAGAACCATGGTACGACATTTATAAGATTAATAACTTATTTAATTCTTCCTCCATCGCATAAAGAATGATCAGGGATTTGGTGTATAGGATCAACTCATTTAATTTGTAGCGTGACTTTGAAAATCCATCTCTTAGGTATTAGATATTGTGGATATTGAGGCGTTCCATTGCGTTTCAAGAGAAGTTTTGCATGTTTGAAAAATCAAAACAAAGAGGTTTTATTGGCTTGTAAAAAGTGAGACTACGTCAAGTAGGCATGCAGACACTATCACATTGTGGTAGCTTGCACCATACTCCTTGTTACTTTATCAATCCTAACTTACTCCTTAACGAGCTATGGCATCAAGAATTACTTAATACATGGTTTGGCCAGTGGTTACCTTCCCTTTTTTTCATCTTTGCAGCATAAGAAACTAAATTTTGCCTTTGTTGTTAAATATCTCTTTTTTTTTTTTTTTTTTTTTTTTTTGAGAAGGGTTAATTCTCTCTTTTTCCCAAGCGAAAAATCCTATTTTTACTCAGAATGGTTATTAAGATAAGGGGTGGAGATGAGTTGTTTAATAGAGGGTAATAGTGCACTGCTTGGTATTTACTACGGGAAGATGTGTGGCCTTGACAACCATATCGGTCGTTTTTGTAAAAGGGGTCATTTCTGCAAAGTAATTCTGAGGACCACGATTATTGGGAGTCTAAGAGACCATGTAAGATCTAATGAGGTGTTTTCGTATTTCAGGAGTCATCCTAGTTGAGTTTAAATTTCTAGCCACTTTTGGCCATGTAGGCTATTTTTACATTGGTTTATCGTATATGCGGGCTAGAATTTAGGCTTCCTTATGCCTTGATTGAGATAAATTTCTCCGGATCTAAGTTATGTTTTGTTTGTTTGTATGACTACTTGAACACTTAAATCATGCTATAATATTATGTCAAGGCTTTTGATGTTTTATTTTGACATGAAGGGCTATTCTGTATGTTGAATTATACATTGTAGTTGTAGTCATAATTGTACATATGCATATATCTATGCATGGTGATTTCCTCTATCCATATGCATTATATATGCTTATTTCTTGTTCATAAGCATATATACATGCAATGGTACTCTGCTATGGACTGTGGCATGAGGGGACATTCCATGCGGATATTATGATTGGGCATGATGGTACATTTTGTGCGGTCCGATGACTGATTTCTGAGATATTGATGATTCTTTATGGAGCTATGATGCTCGGCTCATGGATTTGGATCGATCCTTAGGAATCAAGTGAATACCCATATTACATTAGGCCGTATGCGCGCAATGATACGGGACACCTGGGAAGTGTCGAGCACTTGGTGTCGACTGAGGCAGAGATAAACTCTTTCACATGCATGGACATTGTAGAATCGTGTAGAGGCATGCATATCCATGCTACTTGATGCATATCATCCATATACATCGAAGTTGTGCTTAAATTGCGCCCTTTATCAACTTTTCTGGAAAGCATGCTTAATAATTGATTCTTGGTTGTGTACCTTACTACTTGTATATGTGGTTTCTTAGTTTTTCTTTCTTTATTGTGTACATTGTTGTGAGTTTAACACGTTATTGAATTGTCACTTTTGTCTAAATCACACCTCTACTTCATAGGAATTGGACTTGATGCTTGCTGGGAACACAACAACAACAACAACCCAGTATAGTCCCACTCAGTGGGGTCTGGGGAGGTAATAAGTACGTAGGCCTTACCCCGCCCGAAAGGACAGAGAGGTTGTTTCCAATCGACCCTCGGCTCAGGATAAGGAAAAGAAAAGAAAAAAAGCATTAGTAACTCCAGCATAAATCACATAAATAATTATGTAAACATAAACTATAAATAACATGGCAAGCAAACGGAAAAGATAAACAAAAACAAAAACAAAGGGGGCACATAAATAATTATATGACCATAAATCGTAAATAAAAGGGCATGCAATAGCAATGCACCCAACCCCGCCCAGCCCCGGTCGAGAAGAGCGAAAAATTTCAGAAGCCCCTATCCTACTACCCTGATACTAGACCTCCAGACTTTCCTATCAAGGACCATGTCCTCGGTAATCCGCATTCTAGCCATGTCCTGCCTAATCACCTCCCCCCAATACCTCTTTGGCCTTCCCCTGCCTCGACTCGTGCCAACAACCACTAACCGCTCGCAACTTCTCACCGGGGCATCGGGACTTCTCCTCCACACATGCCCAAACCACCCGAGCCTCGCTTCCCGCAGCTTCTCACCACCCCCACCTTCTCCCGAATAACCTCATTCTTGATCTTATCTAACCTGGTGAGCCCGCACATCCACCTGAGCATCCTCATCTCTGCAATCTTCAATCTCTGAACATGAGAGTTCTTCACCGGCCAGCACTCTGCCTCATGCAACATGGCAGGTCTAACTACAGCTCTATAAAACTTCCCCTTGAGTTTCTGTGGCAGTTTCTTATCACACAAGACTCCAGATGCAAGCCTCCATTTCGATCACCCTGCCCCTATACGGTGAGTGACATCCCGTTGATCTCTCCGTCCCCCTGAATCACCGACCCAATATATCTGAAACGGCCCCTTTTGGCAATGACCTGAGATCCAAGCTCTACGTCCCTGCCTACTTCTTCTTTGCTCGACTCGGCACTAAACTTGCACTCCAGGTATTCTGTCTTAGACCTGCTTAGTTTGAAACCTTTTGACTCGAGAGTTTGTCTCCGGACCTCCAACCTCTCGTTAATACCAACCCTTGTCTCGTCTATCAAGACTATGTCATCGGCAAATAGCATATACCATGGCACATCCCCTTGAATATGTCGTGTTAGAGCATCCAACCAAAGCGAATAAGAGAGGGCTAAGCACAGATCCTTGGTGAAGCCCCATAACCACCGGGAAGTGGTCTAAGTCGCCACCCACCATCCTAACCCTAGACTTCGCTTTGTCGTACATGTCCTTGATCACTCTGATGTAGGCTTCCGGCACGCTCTTCACCTCCAGGCACCTCTATAACACCTCCCTTGGGACCTTGTCGTACGCCTTCTCCAAGTCGATGAACACCATGTGTAGGTCCTTCTTCTTATCCCTGAACCGTTCCACCAATCACCTGACAAGGTGGATAGCTTCTGTAGTGGAGCGACCTGGCATGAAACCGAACTGGTTCACGGATACAGACGTCATCTCCCTCACCCTCGCCTCAACCACCCGCTCCCAGACTTTCATGGTGTGGCTTAGTAATTTGATACCCCTATAGTTGTTATGTTTTGTGCTTATACTACTTTTTACACATTTTTGTGCAGATCCTCCTATTGGACCTAGCGGCTTTCAGGAGGGCACTTAGCAGCTAGCAAGAAACTTAGTGGTGAGCTGACATACTTGATTCGCAACTTATGGGGTCCCTTTCTTATGTGTACTACTGTTATTTTGGTTCAGAAAGTACTTTAATATGGCGACTCAGATGTACTCTATTTAGTTAGTTGCTCATGATTTCATATTATTAGGTTTGGGAGATTATTATAATATTTTAGCTTTTGGTTGATGTTGCGAGACTTAATATGTTTTATTTATATAATGACAACTAATTATCATTTATTTGTTTTGCTTTGTTAATTGCAAATGTCGGCTCCCCTAGAGGGTTAGGGTTAGGTGCCATCAGGATTTTAGTGGTGACAGAACAAAAGGAATAACAAGTAGGGAAAAGAAAACAAAAGAACAAAGAAAAGGAGGCAACAACTCTCGGGGGGGGGATGTCTTCACTGAGGATAGAACTCTGATATATTATGAATTGAAAGATTTCAGAGGCCTCACTGAACCACTGCACCCAAATCTGTTTCGTTTAATGCAGGTGTCATTAAAACCATTTCAGTTTGTCACAATATCTACATGTATACTCAGAATTTTAGATGGAGCATGCAGGTGACGTGGCACCCCTACCTAATAAGGTAGATCTGCCCCTGGCATTGTATCAATTTTCGTGTTACTAATTAAAGAATAGAGGAAAAAGTGACACCGAGAGATGTAAATGTGAGCTCACATATTGCTTGTTACATAAAATAAATCTGAACTTCTCTTTTAAGGGAAATGAGCAGAGATTGACAGAAATGACAAGATTTTCTTTTTTAGTCAGAGTGAATATTTTGCATGCCAGACCATTGCGTTGGACAAAAGTAATCTACCTTCAACCGCGTTGTCTAAACCCAGCAACCTATAGGCACTAACAATACTTCAGATTACAAATTTTGTCATGTGCATTTGTAAATACTTATAAAGTGTAGCAGTAACATGCAGGAAACGAGGCCATCACAGAAAGGAGTTATCCTTCAAAAGGAGGGGAAGCAGGGATAACTGCCCGACAAAATTAAGATTCTCCAGACTAGCTTAAAAAAGGGCAGCCCGGAGCACTAAGCTCCCGCTATGTGCGAGGTCTGGAGAAGGGCCCGACCACAAGGATGCCTTACCCTGCATTTCTGCAAGAGGCTGCTTTCACGGCTCGAACCTGTGACCTTCTGGTCACATGGCAACAACTTTACCAGTTACGCCAAGGCTCCCATTCCCGTACTAGCTTACTAACATTAATTAACTTACCAAATTTCATAATAAGCTGAATTGCATGTACATCTCCAATCCCATGAACACCTACACATGGAAACAAAAACAAAGAATATAACGCCAGATTAGTGAAAAGCAAAGTTTTATCAGATGACAGATTCCAATGAAGTACTATCATTAAGCTGAAGAGATCTACTTGTAAACTACTTTTTACAGTCCAGTTGAACAGAGTTATCGACTCTGTGATATATTGGAAAGATACCAGATTGTCCACAGGGAAAGCACATGAAACTAACAGCACCGTGTTTTATAAGTGATCTATACAACACCGATTCCGAAGTACTGAGATACAGATATATTTTTTTCTCCTCTTCATTTGGGCTGTTACGATGAGAGTGAAGGTCCCATGAAATGCCTCCTACAATAACTCAAGTCATTTCCATTTTTAAGAACTCAACGATTTTCTGTATCTCGTCATTTGGATCAGTCATCACTTAACTTTAACTTTCAGAATGCAATAAATAGGCCAGCACTACTTTTACATTACTTACTCGGGCCTCCAATGAAAATGGACCTAAGTATGTTTGTTAATACTTCTCTTTTGTTAAAGTCTTAAAGGCTTCTGATGCAACTTGATACATTCTTGGCATAAGATTTATGGGTAAGGTCTGGCTAAGGGTGTTTCAGAAGTTGGAGGGCCTGAGCGAGTTTAGTCGAAAACAAAGAGAAGGCCCCGAGCAATCTACCCTTCATTATACAGAAAAGTTTACTCAAGGCAGCACAGACAAACCTGGTATGTTATCAGATTTATCACCCGTAAGTGAGATCAAATCAACAAATTGAGACGGTTTTAGTCCTCCATATTTTCCAGCAAAATCCTCCATTCCAAATGAGACCATCCTGCAAAATGTAAGAAAAGGCCGAAGGACTTAGAAAGTGTTGCAGAATACAGTTGCATGGGTATGATGACAGAAAAATGAGACAAATAAAACCATGGAAACAATCCATAATGAAACAACAGAAGGCACCAAAATCATAGGAAAACTAATGGTAAAGGGAAAAAAGACTATGCGCAGTCTTATCCTTAAAGATAATGGAACTACTCATTGTAGTTATCTCCACATAATGCTGACTCAACTTGTGGATATGCCAAGCTAGTCCATGATTCACCTTAGTCAACCATCAAAATTCAAGGTGCACTTCCTTGATAAGACATGTTGGTTCATTAATTTCCAAGACGCTCCTGGAATTCAGAATCTGTCCTATCAACTCCAAAATACTCATGTCATATTAAGTTCCCTCGGCAGTTGTTGTAGTATAAAAAACATCAAATATAAGCACAGTAACAAATTTTCTTATAAACATATGAATCAAATTCACCATATCCCCAAACCCTTAATCCATCCATTAACTGGAATGTCTCCCCTTTACTTGGACAGAGTCAGAAAGACAATTGTGCTTTAAATAACATCTGAAATACGTAGATAGTTGATTTTGGGTACAGCAATAAAGTAACTCTCAAGTACTTCAGCACAAGTTGCATCTCCTACCCTATTCTAAGTGCATCTCATGACATCCCAAGTTTACCATAATAGTTCCTACAGTTTAAGTTACTATGGCATCTATTTTAGTTTGATGACTTGATCCTATACAATCCCAAAGGTAACGAAAAGGATGAAGTGCTCAGATATACATCATGAAGCAAAGTATGATAAACTTATCAACAGTGCAAATATGCTGATAGCAACTGATTCAAGTCTCAACCAGCACAAATTAATCAACATGCTGAAGTGAGGTGCACTGACTCAAATCCACGAGGAGCTATTCGTAGAAGGCGTAATGAAGGAGACAGAATCTGGAAAAAATCTTTATCTGGGGAAACAACTCGCACCTGTATTAATAGTAGAACAAGCAACAAACATATCAGTTAGATAAAAAACAAGAAGTTATCAGTTCTTAAGATATAATTTCATATTCTACAAGAAATGCTTGTCCACATTTTTTTGGGAGGTATGGGAGGGGGTGTTAGTAAGTAAAATCAACCACATTGGATGTTCTTAAAAATCAAATAAATGGACTGCAGATAAGCGGATGAAACTCTGCAGCGCAAATTTTGGGTATACTGTGCAAACAAACGAGAATATCAACGTAGCGATTATGAAGACACATCAATGCTGAGAGATCAAGAAGATCTGATAATTGAACAACAGTTGATCAAAAAGCTAAGAAAAGAACCAGATTCGGTGTCACAAATATTCGTCTAACTAAAATCGTCTAATGTTACTCTGTTATGGTCCATTGCAAGGTATGGGACTTGAGTCCACATCGGTATTGCAATGTGCTGATGTGAGGTTCATATAGCCTTAGGCTGTCCCACCTTAATAGCTAGCTTTTGGGGTGTGGTTCTTCCTGAGTTGTATCAATGATATCAGAGCCACCAATCCGACGTCCGTGCCCACCGTGCCATGGATGAAGACGCCAGTATTGCAGAGTTTGTCCGGGTCTAGAAAAGTCTAGCGCACAGCCGTCGGGGCGACAGATGCGGAGCGTGGTGGTTTGTTATGGTCCATTGCAAGGTATGGAACTTGAGTCCCACATCGATATGGCAATGTGTTGATGTGGGGTTTATATAGCCTTAAGCTCTCCGACCTTAATAGCAAGCTTTTGGGGTGTGGTTCTCCCTAGGTTGTATCGTACTCCGGAACAACTTCATTGCACATATACATCCAAGAGTTAAATTTGATTATTAGATGGAAACCCAAATTTCAGTAGACAAACTAAAAGATACTTGCTTTCTCTCGCAGTTATTCAAACACATGACTACCCTTCAAAAATCACTGATATTCTACTCCAGCTACAGACGACCATCTGTCCTATTTCTCTTTCTTTCTTCAACCACAAGTATTGGATTGTGGCACATGACACAAGTGGCCACCTAACACACGTCTTCCATGTTAAAGTTATATTTCAAATTTTGTTTTTGGTCATCAACAGAGCGTTACTGATCACTACTACAATTTTTACTTTTTATCTCAAAGTGCTAGTTAGACTTCTTCTCTGTATTAAGACAGGCCTGTTGAAGGCAATAAATGCCTATGGATGGGCGTGTGCACAAAGAGACTAGGCCACCATGGTGAAGATGGGGCTGCAGGTGGAGGGTTTGCAATGGTGGGGATGGGCGGAAAATGTTCCCACATCTGCTCCACTTCCAACCGACTGCCATATTCCTAATCATTTTTCCTCTGGACCATCAGTTTTATTTGGAAAAGAAACTTTTGCCTTCTAACATTTCAAAGAGAAGACAGGCCTGTTGAAGGCAAATGAAAATACTGTAAGATGAGGTCAAGATAATGTTTCAACAACAACAGTCAGAGAAATTCTAAGTAGACTCGAGACTCTTTTCTTACACCTATACAGTTTTTTTATTTTTATTTTTCATTTTTTATTATTTTGTTTAAGTGGCTCAACTTGGATTCTAGCAGTTACGGTTGACATAAGATGAAAAGGCAGAAAAGTATGGGTATGAAATGCTTTATGTCAGGTAATTTTGTACCCGCTTAGCAATTTAGAAAGATTCCTCATCTACCTTGAATCCAGCATCAACGCTCCTAACAGCCAAGGTTCCAATAACATCATCAGCTTCAACACCTGGCACCTGCTTAAAAAACAAATGAACCTAGCATCTTGCAAGCTTAGAGGATTGATCTTTGACCCAGTACTTGACGAACCTCACCTCAATCACCTTGACAGACATGGCCTTAAGGGAAGCTTTCAAAAATTGAAGTCCTTGAACAATTGTATCAGGTGTTGGAGGACGATTGCTTTTGTAAGAGGGGTACATATTGTGACGAAAATTCAGGCCTATGCAAAATAATCTAGAATATAAGAAATGGAACTATTGACAACAGAATAAAGCTTCAAATGATTTTGGCTAACACGTAAGACCTAAATTATCAACGCGATCTGCAATGTTATCATAGTGATTTATTAAAGGCATCCCACAAAAGAAAAGACTGATATTTTAAAATCAACACTTGCACTTTTGGAAGTTATATCTCCTATTTGTACTATTCAACAATTACTACTTCCCTTTTCTTTAGAAACTTTACCAATACTATAATGCACATGTAAATTTTATTCTCTTTATAAGCCATGCACTTTCTATTATCTTGCAAGAAGGAAGCTCATATATCTGAAATCACATTAACGGGCAAACCATCGAAATAAAAGAACCTGCCTGAGAACATACTTCATTTTCAGAACTGGAATAAACTTGATTATCCTATCGTTTCCAGAAAGAACTTTCACCAGTGTGAATACCTAAGTTGTATACTAACATCAAAACTCTCACTGTTAACAACAGGTAAGTGCTCAACCAAGCCACTTCCAACTAAGAGCTTACATCTTCCTCTCCTTCCACAACAAAAGGAAGTGAAAAAATAATATTTGAAAAGTGAAACAAACATATCTTCTAGCATCAAATTATTAAGAGAAAAGAGATTGACATTATGGTGCAGCACAAGAAAATGACATGAAGTAATCATCACAAAGATTCAGAAATTGATATGCCGCATTGCAGTTTATGTTACGTACTTGGGGACAGTGTCAAACTGGGATAGGTTTGTAACAAGTTTTTATCTCATACATTAGATACTGTTGGAATCTCTAAAATCTCTAACCGCCATCAATACCAAAGAAACCCTCTCACTTGGCTCTCAACATAGTAAGCTTCAGAAAAGTACAAAAGAAGAAATATAGAGAAACATACCTTTTGCAACAAAATTTTGTTTGGTTGAAAGAGATGTATGACCAAAAGGAAATCCTGTAAGGATTTGATTTGACAAACATTATTAAGAGAAAATCGCTTAGTCCCAGTTATTTTGAAAAACTTTCATCAATTCATGATGATGTGTAGATCAACACTATTCCTAGCAAAATTGTATCAAAAAACCAGAGTCCAAGAAATAATCTCAAGAAAGAAACCTGAATTTCACAAAATATATCCCAAGAAGATATTTAACTGCTTAAGACAGAAGTTCCATTATAACTATTGTTGAGTTGTCCCACATCAGAGGGATTTGAGGTCTTTGGTCTCCTTGTATGGCTCGGGTAATCCTCAGCTCACAAGCTAGTATTTGGGGTTGAGTTAGGCTCCATGTCCATTCTTATCATGGTATCAGAGCCAGGCTCATCCCAATTATTGTTACCGATGTTGGGCCCCCATTTATGTTGTCCACGCTCTAGAGACCTGGGCGTGAGGGGGGTGTTGAGTTGTCCAACGGAAAAATTTGAGACAAGATACAATTTGAATCCCGAAATTAGAACCAAAACTAGGATAAATTTGAAGAAAGTAGCATACCTTATCTAGGAAATCATTTTTTGGGAGGAAAGGGGCCAAAAATACCCCTATTCTATGCCAAAAAGATCATTTATACCCTCAGTTATAGCTTTTGCCCACTCATGCCCTCGACGTTATAACTGGTGTAAAAATACCCCTCCACCGTTAAGGCCCTCCACCATGGCCCATACCAACCAATGTGGCCTGATATATCAATGAGGTGGACACTACATGGCATACTACCTCACTGGCCAACCCAATTTTACCCCTCCCCCACTTCTTCTTCCACCACCACCATCTCCCCCTCCACCCAACCACATCCCAAGTAAAAATTACGGCTACAGAACTAGTACCTTCTCTACCTTCCATATGTACCCAATATGTTTATCAATAGATCAAGGCAGAGTCAAAGCTTAAGCAAACGAGCTAGACCAGGCATAGCACCAATCTTTAGATCGAACTCCATAAGTTTCACCAATAGATATGATTTAGAAAAATTACAGTAAATTCAACCTAATTTTAACCTGAATTTTCTCTTATACCATATAAAGCCCGGTACATAACCTCTAAAGGATTTTCCTTTTCACAATACAAAAAAAAAAGGAATAAAATAACTCATGATGAAAATTACACTATCAAGCCAGAACGTTAAGAGCAGATGGTGATGGTAGCTATATTCACTTTGTTGGAAGCCAAAATGATTTGGTAGTAACATAAACACGAGACAAAATTAGACCAAACACTTGACTTTTTTCCTTAGAAAATAGTAAAATTCAATCCTAAGTATGTAGTAATGCACTCATTTGGCTTTAATTCCAGCATTTGCATAGAAAAAACATCAAGTCAAGATGACAAAACAAGACAAAAAAGTTGAGGAGGAAATCAACTCCTACTCATGATTCTTAGCAAAACGGACGTGATGGTGCTCCCTGATTGGTGGCGGTGGAAGAAGAAGTGGGAGGCTTAAAATGGGGTTAGAATGGTGAAGTGGCATGTCACATGGTATCCACCTCAGTGATATGTCAGGCCACATGGGATAGTGTTGGTCATGGTGGAGGATCTTAACGGAGGAGGGCCTTTTTTGCACCAGTTCTGTACCGTCGAGGGTATTAGTGGACTGCTAGTATAACGGAGGGCATAAATGATCCTTTTCGCATAGTACAGGGGTATTTTTAGCCCTTTTCCCTTCTCTTTTTTATCCAAGAAATCAATCTTTTACTTATCTTCAACTTGAGAATAAAAAAGAAATTCACACTTTACAAGCTATATGCAAGTATTCCACAAAATCTCTCATATTATAGACTTTTTTTATTTTTTTTGAATTATTTTTAAATGGATCTTCGCATCCGAATCCGTACTAGGATCCATATCCGCAAACCATAGAATTTGCATCTCGAAGGATCCGACCTCTAAATCTGCACCCGTGTCTGAGCAACTTAGATCTGCACTATCTAAGGTTCAGCTACTTGCCAAGCGAACTTTCCAAGGTTGCACTATGTATCTAAATTATGAAAGTTATTGCACCTTACTATCATTATCAGACATCTTTTTAGAATATTTAAGCAGTATCATTGATCTCTTTCAAAAAGAAAAGTGTGCGGGGAAGCTAGTTGATTCAAAATCCAAACAAAAAGTACTACCAAGTTATATTATTGCAGCAACAGTAATGATCCACGATCAGATATGTATGCCAACATTTTAAAGAAGGTTAGGACTCATATCAGGATTTGCCCCAGTGTCCACGATCAGATTGTAGAGCAAAATTTTATCGCCTTAGATAACAACGCAAACGAGGGAAACATTCTCGTTTGACTTTGAATTTTGGGTAAAAAGCTAGAGATAACAAAGATACAACAATTATTTAGAGCTTAAATGGCCAAATGCACTTGCAAAGCTTGGATAGTAAACTGTCAACCAACACAGTAAATATGAATTTACAATGGTCCTTCCACGATGACATAAAAAATGTGTTAAACTTGTCCCAACAATTCATATGAACCGTGTGAAGAAATTTTTATTAAGGCAAAAATAAAGGGAAAATGAGGCAATAATTCCAGTAGCAGCTGGAAGAGCTTTACTTTTGCTTTCAACATGAGTTCAATATCAAAAAATAAAAATAACAAGTTAAAAGGGAAATTCACTTCTTTCCTTCATCCTGATATAAGGAATGACAAGACTGAAAATTTGAATCGAAGTCACAAATTCTGAATAACATACTGCTTTTGATAAATAACATTTCAGGATTATAACTATATCAAATGCTTTAAGAAGTACAATAACAAGAGAGAATTGTGTCGATAAAAATGAGATAAGCAAGGAAAAACATACACCAAAACTGCATAGGCTCTGTCTAATCAAACAGTGATATGCATGAAACAATGGCGATGCAATTAGAGGAACTCTGCCAAAAGCTCAAGACATAATGACACAGACGAAAACTGAGAATGGGCAAAGAAAAAAAATGATACAATAACAACTCTTACCGTCATGATCAAAAACAACCTGCAAATAATGCAACTTAAGTTAGAGGATGAGACTATATGTCACAGTAAGTGCGCAAAACAAAATGATCAAAGAAATTGCATAAAAGAAGTCAAATGGAGAAGATATTATGAAGAGACTCCCATCCAGCGACAGAAACTATGAATCGGCCATCTAACAGAATTGAGTTCAATTCCAAAGAGAGATTATGTGGTGTAAACCAGGGGACAAATACGTGAGATCTTTTGGGCCAATGCGGACAATATGTGTCGTGAGCTTGGGTTGTGACGAATATGGTATCAATGTGGCGTAAACCTCACCGAGGACACTAAGCCCCTTAAGGGGTGTATGTGACGTCGTTGATGAGGGAGCGTCAAAGAAAAGGATTAGCAAGCTTCTAGGCTGGGAACCTTTTGTAAAAGGAGCTACATATGACACCTTATGCAAATCCCACATCAGAAAAAGAGAGAAGAATGAAGTGTTTGTAAGATAAAGACATAACACGAGTTCACATGGTACTTGCAGTTTTCGGCTCGATGATGGTATAGCTAGATCATTCCGTCCATATATAATTTGGGTTGTGCTTTACCATGATACCAAAATTTGAAATTCATTCTTTTATTTTGTGATTTGTATAAGTAATCTATCAAATGCCAGAAAATATAATTGTTTACCCTGTGGTTGAGGAAATGTTTCCTCTCTCTTTCATATCATTGCCTTCAAACATTAAGAAGTCTCCAACTAAAGGTTAAAGCATCCATTTGGCAATAAATACAGTCAATCGAAATCCACATCCAAAAACGCAAAGCAAAATAGGAAAGGCCAAATTACATCACAAAGACATCCCAAATTTCTAAATTTCAAAAACACTCGCTAAAACACAATAGAAAAAAAGTACAGCATATGAATCATTGATCATCATTCAGTTACTTTTCCTGGACAGAATGTTATATGTCGAAGGATACAGATTTCTGCATCCCTGTGGGCTTCACTTGGAGAATATAGAAACTGATAGACAATACTCACTAGAAAAGTAACATCAAGATGAATCACAATGAGATAAGTTAGTTTGATCTTTATTAGCTTTGATGATACTTGGCTATATGATAATGGTGTATGCTTCAAGAAGTCACTGGAATGAACACTTGATTGTGGTCGAGATGAACGTTACTATCATTTTAGTTGTTTCCCCCATATATATGACATATTAATCACATGTCACTACTTTTGCCGGATGAAACAAGTGTTATGTGTTATGAATGGACTCTTTGTCCTTCCTTATTGTTATGTGTGGATCTATCATAAGTGTATTTTTTTATGATAATCGTAGTGTCCGCGCCAACTTGCACGCATCGTGACTAATTCTACGGGATACCTGCTACCTCCCACCAGCAACAGGTACCAATAAACTCTGTCCACTAAGGCTTGGACAGATGGAAAGTAATCACCTAGTATTTTTGTCTCCACTAGCATTTGAACATGAGACCTCATGGTTCTCAACCCACTTCATTGACCACTAGGCCACACCCTCAATGCTCTATCATAAGTATTTTTATATGATGATGGACACAGATATGGTTAAAGAATTTTTGTTCAAAGTCATATTGGCAAGAAGGATTTGTAGTCAAATGATTCTTAGGAAATGTTCTGAGGCTTTACACCTTGTGTTCTTTTGATTACAAGTCAATATTTGGGAACAGATCTTTTTTGAAGGGAGGGAGATGACTATAAATAGTCATGAGTATACATTATTTGAAAATATCGGGGAGCTCTACGAGGAGTTGACCAACTTTGATTGTAAGTTTGACAAAGGGTTGATCATGGTTGACCATGTTAGATCAACATTAGAGACTTGGGAGAGATCATGCGTTGCCCATATACATGCCCCATTGCCACACCACCCATTTTACTTAGTTTAGGCTTTTCCTTGTTTTATGTATTTGGACTTGAGCCTTAGCCCATTAGCTTACTTAGCCAAAAGGTGAGTCTTTTATTTTTAGTGTTTGGATGATATGCTTATGTGAGACTCTTTGGAGAGCTTATTGAGTTCTTGAAGAGCTCCTTGGATTGACGTTGAAGGTGTAGATCTTCTTAGGTAATCTTCTTTTCTTATCTTTAATATGTTTGGATCAATTTTTACGTAATTAGGATGTAATTACTTTTATAAACTAATTGTAGCCTTTCTATCAAATTTGGTATCAAGATCCTTATCATTCTATATCTTCTTCTTCCTCTATTTTCTTTTTTCTTTTGAGGATTTCTGTTGTTTGCTATGTCTTTCGTCGCCATTTGATATAGAGAACCGGGACACACCAATGAACAATGTCACAAGGTGGTCTATGAGCTTCTAGTATTTGATTTTGCTGACTTCAACTTCATTAAAAATAGATTCCAAACATTCTTTTCCTTTTATATTATCAAGTAATTTGCAAAGCTCCTGACAAAGCTTGATTTGTGTAGAGTTGCATGTGCTTGTTCTCAGTTGCCGATCAGGACAACATCAAGGACGGAGAAAGGTTCATATTTATACAGTGCCTATTAGGGATAAAATATGCATTTAAGTTGTGTCCAGTCTTGACCAAATACTAAGCTTGTATTTATGATGTAATGAGGTTTTATAGGAAACTATTTTTCCACAAGGCTCTTTGAGTTCTTGCATTTGAATGTAAGTCTGGATTGGGCCCATGCAAAATATGCTTTGCATGGGCTGCTACATCTAGTATTTAACAAAGTTTACACCAACTACCACCAAGACGGATATTCATTAAGAGATGGAGTTTGACGATTCAAATTAGCAAAAAGTATCACCCGAAAAATCTCGACATTTTTTTTGATAAAAAAGGGCAGGCCGGTGCACTAAGCTCCCGCTTGCGCGGGGTCCACGAAATAAATATAGATTATTACCAATACTGTTAGATATGTAGTCTAGTCCCACATTGGAATAGGAGTAGAATGTCCTTGTATAGTATAGCCATAAATAAGGATCTCTTCTATTGTATTGAACACACAATAATATATCATATTTTCTCCCGTGCATTCTCACATGCTATCGTGGATTTATCGCTGTGCATAAATTCCAGCGATTCCGAGAAGTAAAATCAATCACCGGAACCGTTTTTTCCGGCGACTTTCAAAGTTGTTTTACGTATGCTTTGTCTCTGTCATTGTTGTGTAAAAAATCCAACACTACCACAAGAATAGTTACTGTCCAGCGACCAAACCCCAGTGAAAATCTCCGGCAATATTGTAGATGTCCAAAGAAAATTTTTCCAGCGAAGTTCCGACATCGTGTAGGCACTTTCTGGCCATTTTTTTGGCGACGACTCTTCAGGGCATATTGTTCCCCATGCAATTCCGAGCCTACCCATCCAGGTTACACCGAATTCCGACCACTTTTATATTTTTCCGGCATGAATAGTGATTTCAAAAGTGGACTTCGAGCAATTTTTTTTGAAAAAGTTCCTTCAAAACAGTTGGGTCGTCTGTTATTTCCGGTCCTACCCCTACTGTTTTTATTTCATTCCGACCACTTTGAATTATTTCCTGCTGCTACAGTAATATTCCGAGAGCTACATTATTTCCGGAGTGAACAGTGTTTTTCAGTGCAAAACAGTGTTCTGTTTTCCTGCTATAAACAGTGTTTTCTCAGCAATTTCTTCAGCTTTCCCAAAAGAGTTACTAATTTTCACTATTTCAAGTTAACCTTACTACTATTAATTGCAGCGACATGGGAACCGATGCTTCAAATAGTCGGATGGTTCCTTTAGTGGATTATTTTGAGTTTCTTCGGTATAAAGCAGGTAAGCAGACATCTTCTGAGATAGCTTCCGTTGTTCAGATAGGTAATAGCATGACTTGTGTCTCTCAATCTTCATCCTCTGAGTCTTGGGGTCATTGATTCAGGTGCATCGGATCATATTTCTGGTAACAAATCTCTTTTCACTACTATTTCGTATTCTCAATCTCTTCCAAGAGTCACAATGGCCAATAGGTCTCAAACCATGGCAACTGCAACAGGTCAATCAAGCCCAATTCTTCCTTACCTTTAGATTCAGTTCTTTATGTCCCTAATAGTCCTTTTAATCTCATAGTTGTTAGTCGCCTAGCCAAATCACTTAAATGTGCCGTTTTATTTCTTGATGACCATGTTTTTATACAGGAACGTAGTACAGGGCGGATCATTGGTACCGGACGTGAATCAAATGGACTTTATTACCTTATCCTCGCTAAATCACATGGACTCACATCTTGTCTTCCTTCAACAACTTGTCATGTTACTGATTCACCAGATTTATTATATAAACGGTTGGGACATCCTAGTTTGTCAAAACTTTAGAAAATGGTACCTTATTTATCTCACATGTCATCTCTAGAGTGCGATCTTGTCAGCTCGGTAAGCATACTCGCTCTCATTATCCTTGACGTATTGATAACCGGGCAGAGTCACCTTTTACTTTAGTCCATTCAGATGTTTGGGGTCCTAGTCGGGTTAGTTCTACCTTAGGATTCCGCTACTTTGTTAGTTTCATTGATGACTATTCTAGAAGCACCTAGATATTTTTGATAAAAAATCGATCTGAGTTGTTTTCTATATTTCAGACCTTTCACGCAGAAATTCAAAATCAATTTGGGGTTTCTATTCGCACATTTCGTAGTGATAATGCCCGCGAGTATTTGTCTTTCCCATTTCAGCAGTTTATGAAATCTCATGGGATTATTCATCAAACATCTTGTGCGTACACATCTCAATAAAATGGGGTAGCTGAAAGAAAGAATAGACATCTTATTGAAACTGCTCGTACCCTACTCATACAATCCATGCTCCGTTGCATTTTTGGGGGGATGCAGTTCTTACATCTTGCTATCTTAGAACCAAGTTTCATTCCCTGTTATGTTTCCCCACTTACCTTTGTTCTCTCTTCCACCTTGTGTCTTTGGAAGCACTTGTTTTGTCCATAACCTTACTCCAGGAACAGATAAGTTAGCTCCCCGTGCTCTTAAGTGCGTATATCTTGGTTTCTCGAGAACGCAAAAGGGGTATCGATGTTATTCACCCGACCTCCAGCGGTACCTTATGTCTGCTGATGTTACCTTCTTTGAAACCCAATCATACTTCACAGGATCAGATAATCACTTAGATATTTCTGAGGTACTACCGGTCCCTTCTTTTGGAATTTCAGCCACTATCTCGCATCCATCTTCCTCTATATCTTCGGCTCCACCACCTATAGCTTCCGTTCCACCATCTATAGCTCCAGGTCCAATTAATCCACATAATCCAGTTCAACCTTCTGCAGCTCTGCCACTCTTGACTTATCATGGTCGTCCACATCCAGCATCACGCCCAGGTGATTCACGTCCTGCATCAGATTCTGCACCTAGTGCGGACTTGTCTCCTCTTAGTCAACCAATTGCACTCCGCAAAGGTGTACGATCTACACTTAATCCTAATCCCCACTATGTTGGTCTAAATTATCATCGTTTGTCGTCACCTCATTATGCTTTTATATCCACTTTGTCCATTATTTCTATTCCTAAGTCTACAGGTGAGGCACTATCTCATCCTGGGTGGCGACAGGCTATAATTGACGAGATGTCTGCTTTACATGCAAGTGGCACTTGGGAGCTTGTTCCTTTCCTACAAGTAAGTCTACTGTTGGTTGTCGTTGGTTTTAAGCAGTCAAAGTCGGCCCGGATGGCCAACTTGATCAGCTTAAGGCTCGTCGTGTTGCAAAAGGATATACTCAGATTTTTGGGCTTGATTATAGTGATACTTTCTCTCCCGTGGCTAAAGTAGCATATGTTCGTCTTTTTTTGTCCATGGTTGTTGTACGTCATTGGCCTCTTTATCAGTTAGACATTAAGAATGCTTTTCTCCACGGTGATCTTGACGAGAAAGTTTATATGGAGTAACCACCTGGTTTTGTTGCTCAGGGGGAGTTTAGCGGTTGTGTATGCAAATTGCGCAGGTAGTTATATGGTTTGAAACAATCCCCTCGAGCCTGGTTTGGTAAGTTCAGCACAATTATTCAGGAGTTCGGCATGACTCGTAGTGAGGCTGATCACTCTGTGTTTTATCGATTTTCTACTCCGAATCTTGTATTTATCTAGTGGTTTATGTTGATGATATTGTTATTACTAGCAACGATCAGGATGGTACTACTAATCTGAAGCAACATCTCTTTCGGCACTTCCAAACTAAGGATTTGGGCTGACTAAAGTATTTTCTAGCTATTGAGGTCGCTCAGTCTAGCTCAGGTATTGTTATTTCACAGCGTAAGTATGCCTTAGACAATCTTGAGGAGACTGGAAT